>OX387423.1:70971554-71571554 GCA_947563755.1 Lochmaea crataegi
GGTACACCCATCGACGAAAAAAAAAATATAATATCTAAAAAACGTTGTAACAAAAACATCGGTGTATATCGTTGCTTATTTTTTTTTATTATTTGGGTGGCAGCCGGGGTGCGGTAAATACACCCGTTGTTTGATATGTATCATTTACAGTGCTTTGCGAGCTTTTAGACCCGCAAATTCTAAGCGTAATAAGAAAAATTACCGTTTTGTAGTTACACTTAAAAACATTTACGGCTTTTTTTTGGCTCTCTACGACTTTTTATAAATTTTTCGTAGCGAGTATTTTTCTTTATTTGATTTTTTTAGTTTTATAAATATTTATTAACTAGAACACAATGTAAATTGACCAAAATCCGCTATTTTTATATCCCGTTAGGCATGTATCCGGGATAGTTGGAATTACTTGGAAATGGTCAACTTTTTTTTTAAACAAAAACAAACAAAAATAAACAGACGTACACAAAAACATATAATCTCACACAACCATTTTCTCACAGATTCATTAAAATTCAACTTAAATTGGAATGATCGAAATGCCTAAAATGAAAAAATACTCACTTGAACCACTTGCTAGATGAAATTTACAAGTATATGGCTGATCTTTTTCGGGACATATTTTTAAAATTACAACTTTAAAATGAATAATGTACTAAATCAAATAGTATAGTGGCTTGGCCATCTAGGAAGAATTGAAACAGCAACCTTGATACCAATCGGAATCCTGGAGATTTGACATTTTTTAACGACAAAAACTGGAAAGCCACAACGACAAATAGAAAAAAGAAAGAAATTAGCATAGAATAGAGCAAAATCCACCAATGTTCATTTGTGATTAAGCCTAAGCTTGCAGATTTATACAAAATTAGATTTAAGATCATCTGTCGAATCCAAATGTCAAAGGAGTGTCGTTTGTCATTTTTCAACATTGAGTCAGTATATGAAGAAGGCGACATCGCATGCCAAAAAAGCGGTATTGGGTTAGCCATACTTTTGCTGGGTGTCTGTCATTATTTTGTAGATCTCAGAATGTTTCAATTACGTCGCACATTTTGACGGTTTTTTTTGACTTGCTAGTGTTGTGTACGAAAGAACTATAATGGCTTCACGTTCAGAAGTTGCTGTAGCAGATTAGGCGTAGAAAAGAAGAAGTGAATGAATATTATTTCATAGGCGAGTATAAATAAAATTATGGACCGGACTTTAAATGTTCTGTTGTAGTTTTAATATTTTATATTCCCATATATCTTGAATTTTGAATATTGTTCAGCTATATAAAGGTAATAAATATTGCATGTCAATTGAAACCAGACCCTGATCACGCACTGGAATAAGCTCGGCCTAGTAATTCCGTTATTAATGCATACTCATGTACGACTACGGCGCCTCTCCTAATACAAGGTGGCTCGGATTTCGATTCATACTGGGAAACAAAGTTGCGCAATTTAAAAAACAATACAATGATACCAAGAAGTCTGCGATATTCCGACTGGTTGCGGACGAAGAGATTCCTATAGTGGGAATTAAAAACCTTAATCTTTTTGCATATTTTGGTCGGTATATGAGTTATAGAAAACAATTCGGAAAAAGTTAAAATGTCGGTAGGAAGATTAATAATTACGACATATTACGTTTAAATGGATTGTCTTTGAGTATCTATTTTCTCAATAAAAACCACTATTTGACAACCTACCGTAAAAGATCAGCCAGTTATAGAATCTCGTTAAACAAATCGAGTATGTTTTCATTTTAAAAATAATTCTTTTCATAATTCGAACTGTATCATCTAATTTCGTATTTTCCGTTCAAAGGAAGGATACTGCTCAAGGTTTTCGTGGTCGATAACTTTTCATAGGACGTAGTAATGATATTTTTGATGTGTTTGAACGATTCCAAATCGAACACCGATCGAGCAGTGTTCGTATAATCGAACGGTTCTTCGATACACATGAATTTCCATTGATGCGGATCGTTTTTAGGCGCTTTAGCGAATCGACATTCGTCTATCGGTAAACTACAACCGGCTCTTACCGATATTGCGTAATTATTGAAATCGTAACTGGCGTAATATTTGAAAAACCCGATTAGAAGTTGGGAGAGAGTTAGGGTGTTGTCCGACCGAAAATCCTTTATGGTTGGTAGGTCTTCTTGGACGTCCATCGTGTGGTTTTCGTTGTGCGAGTTGAATCTATCAGGCATAAGACCGTGTAAGCATGGTAGCACTGGAGGTACTACTCCACCTGAAAATGATAAAATATTGTTACGTCGGACCTGTACTGGCGAATATGTATAGGTCCATAAAGAAAAAGAATTAAAAGCAGCTGAAATCTTCTAGAAACTAAGATCGTGTTTTAAAAAAACATACTCAGACGTGTTCTTTTTAAAAAAAAATTTAAATTGTGAAGTAGTTTTAGATGCACAAGATGTAACAAAGTAATGATTTGCAATTTGTTAAAGACCGCAAAACATTAATTTGATACACCCTGTATGTATAATTTTATTTCTGATTGTCTTCAAATGTGCATTTACTAATGAAATTGAATAACTTACACTGTAGATAGTGAATGACCATCAACGCCCACGAATAACTTGAAACTGTCATATTTTTGGCGTCGTTGATGCTGTTCGATTGTGCCCATATCTTAACTATGATTACCAAAGGTCGTACTCTCCAATCGAGACGGGCGTAACTGTATAGTAAGTGAGTATTTCTTATACCGACGGAATTGTTACAGTTCAGATCGATTTCGAAGCCGGTTTGTTTATCTTTGAATTTCAAAATGGGCACTTTTGCTAATATCAGTTCTGGTTCTGCGGATAAATCTTAAAAAAATCATAAAATTAGATTGAAATTAAATAAGAATATATAACAAAGGGGGATATGTCGGGGACACTCTTTCGTCATATATTATCCTCTTCATGTCAGGAGTACAGCAGCCTATTGGTTTATTGTACTTTACTCCCACATTTAGTCCTCCCACCCATTTACCCCCGTACCGTCGAGCAGACTATGTACATACATTAGATGTGTGCTGGTTATTTCAGGTGGCACATTGGCCACTCCAAAAATCGTTTATCTCCGTGTGTCCAGTACCTCACAGTCACATATGGCGTGAGTTATGGTCTCGATCTCCATGCCACAAAGTCGGCGGCTGAGATCCACATTATATAGCCTCATTTTATGCAGGTGGTATTTTATCGGGGCATGATCCGTTAGATAACCTGTAATGATTACGAGACGATTCCTACTGACTATTTAAAGTAGCAAGGGCTGCCTGACTGTCAGTTAATATGTTAATCCTCTTAGTGTCAGTTCTGTATTAGGTTATTCTGATACATTGTAGGATAGCACAAATCTCCGCCTAAAATATTGAGGTATGTTTTCCTAGTGAGACGGGACGTATTGTTTTCCTCATTTCACAATACACTCCCGCTCCTATCCCTTCCCTAGTCTTTGACCCGCCTGTGTACCAGTACTCGCCTCGTGGAAGCGTCAGTATTTCATATCTAAGACCAGAGAGAAGTTCAATAGCCATATAGTCTGCTTTCATATCTAAAATAACTGCACTTACGATGTCCTCAATGGATGTGTGTCCTGATCTGTCCGTTTTTTTGCTAAGTTGGTTTTGCATCCCACCTTGCTTCTCTGATTATCTCATGGTGTAGTGAGAGAAGGACTAGTAAAGGTTTTAGTGCTGCTGTTGGTGTGCTTATCATGCACCCTACAATACTGAGACAATCAAGCCTTTGCACTTTGCCTAGTCTCATCATTGCATTCTTTTGTGCCGTCTTTGTCCACCACTCCAAAGACAAATGTTATTATGGGTTTAACCACTACATTGTATATCCAGTTTATCATGTGAGCACTTACCCCTACGTTTTGCTACAAGTTCGCCTTGCCATCATTATAGTGGTCTTTGACCTCTATGAGAGTCTAAACAAATTCATGAGATATGTCAGCTTCCAAAACATATTTATACAAAATTTCATTACAATATCGCTAGTAGTTTCCGCATAATCGTAAAAAATGGGTAAACATTTTTCCCCTCAACACCCTCATGAATACGGATGCCGCTACGAAAATTTTTTACCAAGCAAACCCCACATATTTTTCAGTATTCTACTTATATTAGCGTTGAGGGCACCTTTTTTGAAATACCTTGTATATATTTTATCAATATTGAAATGGGTACACTTTCCTATGTCGTGAATTTTGGGAGTTTCCCAAACTTTCAGAGTATTTGGTTCTTGGCCCATACACTCTTATCTCAGTTCATTCTACTTCTTTTTCTGATTACCTTTACTTCTGTAAGTTTTTCTTTTACTTGACCAAATGTTTCTTCAATTCTCTTAGGGAAATGCAAATGTATCGTACTTTGCAATCAAGTAAATCAGACTGTCATCCTCCGCAATATTTACTAGTATCACAGAATTTTTAAAAACATTGGTCATGACCATTTTTATAGATGTGATAAGGTACAGTAATATTGAAGGAAATTGAACAAATACAATTCCACAATGACTGTATATTAAACAAGAAATAACAATGATTTTTTTTAAATACTTACCATTTTTTAACAATAGATGCCTAATTGCATTTAAATGCTGAAGAGCATCCAATCGGGGGTCACTTTCAAATGGTTTCGTCAGCAAACACATGTCAATGTCACTACTTTCCAAACCAAATCCAGACATGGTCGATCCAACCATAAATAAACCATAACTATTCAAACACATCTGCAAATTGTATTAAGAAAAATATTACAATACAATATTTTAAGTGACTGAAAAGAAGAAAAATAGGGCATGATATTAATTTTCTCCCTCATATTATCACGGCGGAATTATTTATTAAGTATAATACTCGCCAAGATATATACCGTCGACTCCTTGCCTTAATAATGAGCTGATGGTTAACGATCAGTTGCCCGGCACGCCACATCACGGTAAGGCATATCAACAAAACAAATACATGCAAACAAATGTAGATAACGTGAGGAAAAATTGTTTGTATGGATTTTATCCCTTCCGTTTTCTTACATGCCGTGCCGGGCAAGTGAGCGTTAAGCTTTATGGGTTCCAAGTTCCAAGCAGATTCGGACTCGTACCTACAAAACGAAAGAAATTTCTAGAGAGAGGATAAACATATTGCCATCAATTTACAATTTATACTTAAATTGGAAATATAATACAACTGGATGGATGGACAACAGGATGGTATGATGAAAGAGTATGCCTTTTCAAAAAAATTGGATTGGGTGATAGTGTTGGCTGCCTATTAGTAAATTTCTAACAGTAATGATTAGTGTGACCATTTCTAAGTCTTCTTCTTTATAGCGAGATTCAAGATCTTTATTAATTTGAGTAGTGTTAATTATGGTAGACCAGGTGAAACCAACCAGAGGAGTAAAACTGTTATTTAACATGAAAATTTTGATATCGGTTGTGAATGTCTTGCACTTGGATGATCACTAAAATATTTTAAAGAATTTATAGATGATACAAAGTTAGTACAACTAATGGTTGGCCCTGGCAGGGACAAATTTGGGTTGGAGCTCAAGAATCCAGCGCTGGATGTATAGTTTGGCAAACATAACTGAAGCTGTGAAAGGAAAGCGGTCGAAAACATTCGATATTGCCACGTTTAACTATGAAAAACCTAAAGTGCTATGTATGTAGTGATAATAATTAGAAAATGGACTTTTTATTATTAACAATATGTCAATAGTGGTTAAACGTTAGTTCTTTAATGTGCTTGTTTCATTGGATTTTGTCTATTAACATTATTTTTTAAATTTCTGAATATTAAAAGATGAACACTTTTCCAAATATGTTATGGGTTTCCTTCAAGCCGGCAACGTCTTGCGAAAATCATAATTACCACGCCCTCCTACTAACTCAATTGGTGAATATTTATCGAACCTCCGTTGCTAGGTAACCACCTGACTTCCTATTGGCAAGCGCGTGCGTGTGTTCTTCCCTCTCACTTCGACAATTGATTGACATTGATTATCCAGTGGCGTTTATAATGTCAATATTTTCCTTCGTATTTTCAGTTTTACTTGGTATCTTATTATTTCGTATCCATATTGAATTCAAGTACGATTTTTTAAAAATAGGTACCGTGTTTTGAAAAATACCTCACCTTTAAAGCAAAGCATAAATCAGTTTCTATAAAGAATAATTATTATTTTTAATACTTTTATAAAATAGGTACCGTACGCTATTGGTACGTTTATGTCACATATCGGCCATGTTTCCTCCCCCCTTACCGATGCCCCGTAGCTTCAGATAGACTTGCCAAACTATACACAGCCAAAGCGAGACCAATCATCACTTATGGGGTCATTGCGTAGAGCAATAGGACTAGCCTATTGCCGACGAGAGAAAACCTCTCCAAAATTCAAAGACTACCTGTAAATGCATTACAGGAGCAATGAAAACATGCCCAATAGCAGCAATGTAAAATGCTGCAGAAAGGACAAGATACAGACTAAGTAGAGAGGGTATCATTAAAGGAAAAACCACCTCCTCAATTTTTAGAAATTAGAAATCCTTGGACATACCACAGTATGGTATGATGAAAAAGTATAACTTTCCAAAGAAATTCGATACGGAATTCAGTAACAAGAAGGAATGGGATCCCAACACCATTTTTCACCTACCTTACCGGAAAACCAATCATATAAACACCAAAAATAGGGCGGAAAGTATTGTTTAACAGCCCAAGTGCGGAGAATTCTTAACGCCACGACTTTTGACGATTTTTACCATCTGTCACTTGAGCACCTTAACGTTTCACGTAATTTTTTTAATTAAACGACAGTGTATGTCAACGTTTTTAGTTACACTTTCCTATTTTTTGGTTTATTTGGTAGGCGAAAAACAGTTATGTGCATCACACATGCAGGAAACGCTTTAGCCGCTCTTAACTATTAGCTATTATTACATTGTTCGTTATTCTAGAATCAGTTTTGAGTCACTGTTGATAGTCTACATTAATCATAAGTGGCTGAATATTATTAACAATTATTGAGTCCTCAAATTTTATCACATGATGAACGCAATTCATTCAAACACTAACTGAAATGTTTTCGACAGAATTTTTAGATAAACCTATAACACTAGCGATTAACGTAGGAGAGGTATTTTGTAACCTGAACTTTGATTTCAGCTGATGCTAAATAAGTTCAATGAGATTGAAAATACAGTAATAAGGAGGAAGACGAAGTATTGCTTGTCCCTTTTTGCTAATATTTCATCGCAAATGTATTCTTTTTTAATGTTGAAGCTCCTCAAAACTGTTTTTTAGTCATGATGGTCCAAGGATGAATACATTATATTTTTAGCAGACAACCACAGCGCATTTGGAATCCATATCCTTGTTCTAAACCAGCATGTTTTCCTCTAGCAGAAAAGGGCACTTTACACCCATGTAATACATAAATGATTGTTCCTCTTACCCACAATAATGATTTATCTTTTTGCCCTCTGAATTGATATCTCACAATATCCTTCACAGTTGAAAGAGGAGTTTGGCTCAATGCGCTTGACTCTGGTAAAGCTAGGTTCAACTCTAATAATCTATTAATATCAAGTATAAACAAATGTAATATCAAGTCCTTCGACTCAATCACACTTCTAAACAAACTGCAACATTTTATAAAGATAAAAATTTCCAAATTCTAAGCCCTCCCAGGTCAGTTTTATTTCTGGTCAACGGTATATCTTGGCGATCATTATACCAACTACTATAATATTAAGATTTAATCGATTATTACTCAAACAATCCTTATAGGTACTATTTCTACAATTTTTACTTATCCACTTACCCTTATATTTAAAAATAGATCTTTCCATAAATTAATTTTGCTATCATAGGTGTTCTCTTTTTGTGCTTTACTACTGAAAACGCTCCAAATATCTTGGTCAAGTTGGTCCCAAGGTGTTCCCATCGATAATCCCGGTGGATTAGGTTCTATTTTCATAACGTCCGATCTTGATTTGAACCTTTCCACTAATCCGTACGCTCTTTTTACCATGTTATCCATACTGTATTTGTAATTGCTATATTTTTGGCGCCCGATAGTGTTGTTCGAGCAATTATTATTATTATTATTAATGATACTGTTAGTAAAATGTCTAAAAAAGCGAATATTTATAAAAATATTGTGTTAAAAATGTTAAAATGCAGCTATAAAAAAATTCTACAGGAAAGCAAAAATAACCAAAACAAAAAATATAAATTAATCCCAACAAAAAAAATATAAAATTCAATCAATCCTATGCTGTATACTCCCATCAATGTAGGCCATATTTTATTATTAAAAGGAAAGAAGAAGAACGTTTGACATTTAAACATACTTCTGAGGTTACATTTTTATTTTACTTTTGTGAATTAAATTAAAAATATGGGTGCCGATTTAATAGTAGACCCTCAAATTCGTTTTTGGGTGTTTCTACCCATTGTGGTTATAACATTTTTAACAGGAATCTTGAGACACTACGCCTCAATTTTATTGTCGAGTCAAAAGAAAATAGAACTACAGCAACTTGCGGATTCCCAATTATTGCTCAGAGCTAGAGCTTTGCGAGAAAACTGTGGATATATTCCGAAAAATTCGTTTCTAATTAGGAAACAAGCTTTCAATAAAGAAGATGGTTATCTTATGCAAAAACGACCTGCAGTTACTCAAAACATGATGACCGATCCTTCTATGATGACAGACATGCTTAAAGGTAACTTAACTAATGTTTTACCTATGATAGTAATTGGAGGATGGATCAATTGGATGTTCTCTGGATTTATAACAACAAAAGTACCATTTCCTCTAACTCTTAGATTTAAATCAATGTTACAAAGAGGTATAGAACTTTCTCATTTGGATGCGAGTTGGGTATCATCGGCTTCTTGGTACTTTTTAAATGTTTTCGGCTTAAGAAGTATTTATACATTGGTATTGGGAGAAAACAACGCTGCTGACCAAAGTAAACAGATGCAAGAACAAATGCAAATGACTGGTGCTGCATCTGGAATGCCCGCTGATCCTAAAGTGCCATTTAAAGCAGAATGGGAAGCTCTTGAAATTACTGAACATCAATCTAAGTTAGCCGATATTGAAAAAGAATAGTCAAAATTGTATTTCATATAGTGTAGAAGTTATATCAGTATGTATAATTTATTATTAAGTTTATGTTCTATTTAATAAAACGCTGAATTATAAGTGTTGAATTTATGAATAAAATAATATTGCCCTATACATTTTTTATGTCTTTAATTTCGATAAAAAATTCAATCAAATTCTAGGTGTCACGAGATCACAATATATTCAAAGAAAAATTTGTATCCTGGTAGTAGCAGATTTGTATAGAAAAAAAGCATAACCTTAATTATTGGATACAAGAGAAGACTGTCGAGAAAAATAAGATTTGTGCTATAAAAAATATTTCAGTAATGCATGTAACATTTTGGTTGGAGTTCCCATTAAAGCATCCTACAAACCTTCAATTTAATAGAGAATACAACTTTGGTTGCTGCGCAATGGTTCTTGTAATTTGGATGGGCATTTTTGGGATATTTTTCCCATGATGCAGATATTGTTAAATGTTTATATATGGGGGGAAAGGATGACTGTTGACTGACTGAAATTGATAATTCTAAAAAATTATTTTTAAATCTAAGCAAGAGAAAGTTTCTATTAATATGTAAAGAGCAGAGGGAGAGATTATTCCAAGTAATATTGACATCAATAAAAATAAAGAGTGATTTTACCTAAGCTGCCCAGTGCCCAATTATACTTGCTCTTGCTATCAAACTCCATCAGCAGTAATTGACGGTGGAAGCACACTTTGGGGTAATGGGAGATATCCGTCATAAGAATCTTTAATAACCAGTTTAGCTCCAATGTAATAGAAGAAATAGGTAACGCCGAAAAGAAGATCTGACCATTGGAAAGATCTAGTATGGCTTAGATAATTTAGGTTACTACTGGAAACTACAACCAGGTGAGAACGAATGAATGCCTAAGCCAGAGTAAAACTGCACTAACTGATAGGACACTGTCGCCTGAATGGGCACATTGAAAAGCTTAAACTAGTGGAGCAAGAAGAATTTAGATTTTGTGGAATGGAAGAAGAAACCTCTTGAGGGTTGCATAGCAATATAGAATCCTAGGGCACAACACCTAGGAGGCTACTGGATAGAAAAGGGGCACTTACCTAAACTAAAGCCTGCGGATATCCTAAAATCATTCAAGAGGTATCAAACTCAGGAGTACAAGTTGATCTATCTGCATAATAGAATATATTGTTTCTTATTGCACCACGGCTCTTTTTCATATATGATTGATGCCAAATTGAACACACATACAAATAATCATACATCGTAATTAGAATGACCATAACTTTTTATTGGATTCAATATGATTGATTGTGGTATGGACTAGGACTATCACATTCTGGGTGGTCCGTAAGTAATTGTTCAAACTGAAATGGAAGATGCTCGGCCTCAAAATATTACTATCTGACGAAACCTGCTTTAATATAATATTGATAGGGTTGTGAGAAAAATTTTCTGACAATTTCACGTCACGGTCATAATGAAAATGACAGTCACGTCAGATATTTTTATGACACCCTTGTCATTTATTTTTTATCAATTTTGATGAAAAAAAATATCTGACCGTCATTTAAATATATGACAGTAATAAACACTATAACTGACCGTCATTAAACTATATTACAGTCACAAAATATTCGGGAACATTCGCTTCAAACAAGATACAACACGCATAATTCAGAGCACGCGTTTAGAGTTGGAGTTAGAGTTTGGAGTTGCATGATGGCTTTACTTTTAATACATATATAAATATAATATCCTACATTTAAGGTAAAGCAATTAAAATAATGATAAATGACGTATAAATGACAAAAGTGACGTATAAATGACTCGTCATTTTACATCCCTAAATATTGATAAAAAAAAAGATAGAGGATGGCAAAGTTGGAATGAAAAAAATGTTTTTTTCACAGCCAATTGAAAGATTTTGGATATACAAGTGTATATGTTTGAAGATAGGGGTTTTGAGGTATAGAAAATCATAATATGATATCCGTTTCGATGTATTTTCTAGAGTGCACCACATGAGCTATGTTGTTATTATAACTGTGCGTTATCGCGCTTTTAATTGAAAACTATTAAAATTGAATCATTTTTGCGAAAGCAATGTATACTGGTTTTAGAGATATTCGCATTTTAAGAACTTCCTACATAATTTTCATTTTATTTATTATCACTTTGATGTATTAATAAAACAATTATTTTAAACCTAATAACTTAAAATAAGCAAAAAGTCAATTTATTCAAAAATACAACAAAATTTTATTATTATTTATTATTAAAGATTGTAATATTTTGAGGCCAAGCATCTTTTATTTTAGTTTGAACCATTACTTACAGACCACCCAATGCAATGCAAACTTTTTATAACCAAAAACAGCTGTATAAAAAATAGTTATTTCTTTTACTAGGCAGCAAAGTAGTAGATTGACTGCCGCGTATATTGTATTTGCAAATGATTACAATTCCTACAATCTTTTTATTTTTCCTGTAGTGATAAATTAAAACAAAATTTGATAGAAATCGCAATTGTTGGAATGGTTGGTTGCTATGGAAATGTATATGTCCATAATAATTATAGTTTGACAACTTATGAAATATCTGCCAGTTTTGTGGAAAAATATCAGTAGATTTATATTATGGACGATAGCGACTTAGAACTACTTACTCCTCCAGAAATAAGGGAGGTGGCAAAAAATATTGAGTTAAATTTGTTGCCGGAGAAGTCTTGGATGAAATATGAAGGAAATGTCAAATGTTTTATTCCCATTGAGAATAATCATTTGCTGCCTAGACAGGAAAGTCCTTACTTTGCTACCTAGGCAGGAAAAGTAATACTTTGCCGATTGATATGTGTGCAAAATTAATATTTGCCGTCAATTGGAGAGAAAAAAAGAAATTTTTGCATTTTTAGCTTATTTTATATTTATAAATTTTAATGTAGTATTTAATATTTATTTCAAATTAGAGTATTACATATATCGAATATACATGGTACTCCATTAAATTTAAATTGAAACATGAATTTATGCCCGATTTTTTGGAGGCACAGTACATAATATCATTTGAATATAAAAACAAAAAAATCCCAAATAAAAACTGCATAACAGAAGCATGCAAAAATAAGGAAATAAAAACAAACCAAAAAATTAAGGAAATAAAAAGAGGACCACAAAACAAAAACAGAATGCGAGAGGCAAAAAGAGCTTTTTGCTTCTTACATACAAAAAAAACCAAACATTCTGTACCAAATGATTTAGTTGAATTAGTAAATTAGTGTGATTCTGTCTATACTAGATGAATAGCTGACAATATTTTCTGGTATTCCTAAACTTTTATCCGATTACCTCCTTTTACATCAATTCCTTCATGGATTTTTATTGAGGACCAACATGGGTTGATTTGTGAATTTGTTCTTCTACGACCCGATTCTTAATAGCAACTAAATCATAAGGTTACCCAGTATAAAACACATTCAAATTGTTACCTATGTTTGTTGAAATAGCCGTTATTGTGGGCATTAAAATTTTGTTGAACATTAGACTGATATTGAACATGAGAATTGTGGTAAACATTGGAAGAATTGTGACTATATTTGTCAAAAATTACCTTTTGTTCTTCCACTCTCAAGTTATTATATTTTATTCCTTGAAAAGAAAATGGGAAATGTCAGGGACAAGGAGATTTTATAGTAAATAAGCGTTTCTTGATCAAACATTGGACATTTTTCAAAAATTTAAATGCTTTGATAATAAATATACTCACTAGTATCTGGGGGAGTCTCTCTTGATGAATATGAGGTACAACTCTCGTCGCTGTCGTAACCTTTGGGTGATATGGGTCTATAAAGATCCCTGTGCCTAGATGAATCTCTGGGCTGATATCTTTTTACTTTATTATTTGTATAATTAACGATTTTATGAGGTGGGGGAGGCATTACACTTATTGGAAATCGTACCAATGTCACATTTTGGTTCAACATATCCAAATTTTCCATGCTTGTTTCTAATAAATATAATGTTTTAAAAAGGGTAATAACAATTAACCAATAAACATACCTTTATTCGTCAATTTTTCCAATTTTTCTTTTTCGCCATTCTTACAGTAATTATTTAAAGGATACGTACTCTGAGCGAGAATATCATAAAACATCGTCTCGGTTAAGATATTTAAATTATTATTTGTCATAATTTGAGGTTCTAGCTCCATTTCCAAAAAAAAAACACAAACCGTCAACAAGTTTGTTTTTCGTTCATCAAAAAATTCTAAAAGAAATTACAATTACCAGATAAAAAAGTGTTTTTTCATTACCCAATTTGTATCAACTTTTCATTCTTAATTTTAATTCATTGTCTTAACAACAGTAGTTTGATGAGTTCATCTAATTTCTTTCAAACACAATCTTATTCAAATCACCTTCTTTTGACTGACAGCCCCAAAAATTCGTAGAAAGACGAGGGATTTAGTTTAGATACGCACAAAAAATAAAATAGTTCAAATACACATTTTTAGAAAAAGAAGAAATACGTGCTAAATGTCATCATGATATTTTGGCTGCAATGGGACAAAAGGCCATCATTAGGAAGCAGAATCAAAATACAGTTTTTACATAGCATAAGAGAAAAAATATAATTCTGCTCGATTAACTGTGGAAACCTTTTTATCCACGGCAATGGTTATCATAAATAATATTTTACCGATTCTTCTACGATTGCGATCTATTGAAACTTTCGAGCTCTATCGGTAGAGCGCGGCAATTTCGAATGGCTTTTTTGGTTGGTTAATGGTTAACCGGTCATTTCATAAACAATGACGTCAGACCCTCGGTTGATTCCGACCCATTCGAATTCTTCGTAAACGAAACGGTTTGTTTTTGTATAAAGTGGAAGCCAAATTTTCATAAAATTCTAAAACGCAAAGCAGTGATTCATGGAATATTAAATAATTTCAAAGTGGCTTCATCACCCATAAAATGAATTACTTTTTCATTAATTTCGAAGCCCACTGCACTTGAGCGGACCGTGCTCGAAAGCACGGTTCAAGTACCGGTTAACCAACCTTGAACCAGACGATTTATGACGTCATCAATTTGTCATTCGAATGCGGTTGGTCCAAATCTATGAACCAACCAAGAACCAATATCATTCGAAATCGCCTTATATTTCAATAAAAGCGGTTTATACGAAGGTCACCACTTTTTAAAAGTAAAGGAAGTGATTATTAATAAATTAATTGAATTATCATGATCACATCGCCCGATACATGAGTATCATGGATTTTACAAACTTTTTGAAGACTTCCAACAAAACATTTATCATTGCTGAAATTGGACAGAATCATCAAGGTAGCATAGATATGGCAAAAGAGTTAATAAAAGTAGCAAAAATAAATAAAATACTATAAAAACGAATATTAATCGAATTGATAAATAAAATATTTCAGAATTGTGGAGCGGATTGTGTAAAATTCCAAAAAACCGATTTAAAAGAAAAATTTAATAATATAGCCTTAAATAGACCATATAACTCTTTACATTCTTTTGGGAATACATATGGTGAACACAAAAATTTTTTAGAGCTCAGTAACGACGATTATAAAGAATTACAACAATTTTCAAACAATATCGGAATCTTATTCACAGCTTCGGCGATGGATTTAAAATCTCTCCAATTTCTGGTCGATATAAAAGTTCCTTTTATTAAAATTGGTTCTGGAGATGCTAATAATTTTATTTTGATTGAAAAAGCTGCACAAACTGGATTTCCTTTAGTTATTTCTACAGGTAAACACCCCCTAATATTACGCCAAATACTTGGTGGTCTAATCAGAAGTGGGATTTCATAACCTTTTCATTTTAGGAATGCAATCTTTAGAAACAGTTACAAACGTTTATCAAACAATATCAAAATATCACAAATATTTTACTCTCCTACATTGCGTTTCAGCTTATCCAACTCCATTGGAAGACATTAATTTAAATGTTATAAAGTTATTTAAGCAAAAATTTTCTGATATTTTAATTGGGTATTCGGGACATGAATTGGGCACTCATGTCAGTCTGGCAGCTGTAGCGTTGGGCGCTAAGGTAAGAATGTAATGTGTTGACACATTTTTCAGATCCCTCAGACAATTTTTGTTCCCAGAGTGATGTGGACAATCCACATACATTATATATTTTCTATAATATATTAAAATACCAACACAAGCTGTTGTATTTATTAAATATTCAAACCTATGGAAAATTTTTAAACATTACATTCTACCAATTTTAGTAACTTAAATTTGTTATTACGAAAGAATATAAGATATGTTAATTAATTCTCAATTGGTACTTTAATGCAACTACATTTGGTTAATGAAAATATGAAACCATTTTTAAAATTTACATAGCTAATTTTGTTGTGAAATTTTCTTACTGAATACCAATCCATTCCACTGCTATCTTCAACTTTCTTTTTGGTCAATCTTACATATATAGTGTGCGTCCATAAATTAATGCATACATTCATTATAAATAAATATACATCGCACCCCTAGAACAACAATGACGCAAGTGCAAAAAAAGTAATTCCTTAGAAATGATGATTAAATTCTTTTAATTCCTAATTATTGATTAACAGAGCAAAAAAATAAGAAAGCTATGATGTACTAACGAAACACGTGCGTACCGGCCCGGATTCAAAGCACAATTGAAGGTTACGTCGAGGTTACTCCGAAAGAAGGTACCCTATTTATGAATATGGAACAAAGACGCACCTTCCCTCTAGCACACCAGTGCGTACTACAATTAGTCGTACCATTGGAAATAATGATTATTTTTGACACATTTGCCATATTTAACTGAATTTTCGAAATTTTTACACTTGCGTCATTGTTCTTCTAGAGGTGCGTTATGAAATTTTTAATCAATTACACACAATATATAAATATATATATATGATTTGACATTTTTTTCAGGTTATCGAAAGACATTTAACTTTAGATAAAAACCAAAAAGGGTCAGATCATTGTTGTTCGTTGGAACCAGTTGAATTCCAACGCCTAGTTAGTAATATACGAGAATTAGAAGCAGCAATGGGTCAACCTATAAAAATATTACAGCTTTCAGAAAAACCTTGCTATGAAAAGTTAGGAAAAACATTAGTGTATATGAGAGATTTAAAAAGTGGACATAGACTTGAATATGAAGATTTGAATGTTAAAGTTGCTGAACCGAAAGGTATAGATGGGGCTCAGATCAATATGGTTGTGGGCAAAAAAATATTAAATGATGTTTTGGAGGATCAATCTATATTACCTGATCACTTAGAGTAATAAATTATTTTTTGAAGTATATGTAGTGTTTTTTCCAATAAAATAAACAGTTTTGAAATTTTTACATCAATAAATGTTGCATGTGAATAAAAAACATCATACCATCTTTTTCATTTATTAAAAACTCGGTTAACACAACCCACATTACTTCTTTCTTTCATATTTCCATACATATACTGGAGCACTGTCTTTTGATCCCTTTCTTACTCTTTTTGGAGGTAAGATGGCTTTCTTATTTTCTAAACTACGTTTTATTTCTATCTTCTGTTGTACAACAGCCAGTTCTCGTTCCCTATCTATCCTTTTAGCTAATTCTTTGTATAAATTTTGCTTCACCTTTGCTGATTCTATTAGTTCTTTTTCACTTACATCTGGCAATTCTTTTTCCATTAGCATCTGCAAAGTTCTCTCTGACGCCTCCTTTTTCTTTTTCTTGTCAAAAAATATATGTTTATTGCGTTTAGAAAGTTCTATACTAGATAAATGAAGTTGGGATTGTATTTTTTCTATTTTTTTAAGTTCTTGAGTTTTTTTCGTGGTTATATATTTTAAATCTTGTGTTCTAATCAACAATAACTGTTCTGGTGTGCATTCATCTGCTTTTTCTTTTTCATGATGCTCACCTCCTTCAGTTTTTGCATTTATCATGTGATGATAAAATTCATCAGGATTTTTGTTCAAAGCTCGTTTTCGAAGAAGTTTTAAAGTTGTCTTTTTGTCATTAAAATCTTTTGCTCGTAGTACATAGTCCTTTTTCTTCTCAAGGAGTCCTAAATGAGCCCGGTCTTCTGGTTGGTGACGTTCTTTATGTGTTTTTTGGTGAGCTTTCGCCGCTTTTTTCCAAACAGACATGTTAATTATCAAAATCAAACTGATAAGGAAAATTATTAACTATAAAATTCCATACGTTGTTACAGGTTGTGATCTTCTTCTCATTTTTTCTTTTGTAGGTGGCTAGGCATAAGAAATGTTCAACCAACAGAAAAAAATAATTAAAACTCTCTATTTTTAACAATTTTTCAACCTATGCTAAAACCATATATAAATTGGAAAAACGAACAACTAAAATCTGGTAATTTTCTCACAAGAATCAAACCATAGAGAACGTAACACAAGGTAGTTGTAGAATCTTATGTTTACTCCTTTTTTAGTTACATAATGATGGTAGCAGTGTTTATTGACATGTTGACTGTTGACATTGATAGATTGTTGATAGTTGATGTTGAAAATTTTAGGGTTAGGTAAGTTCCACAAAAGTTCAGAGTCAAACAACGAAATCTGAACGTTTTTTTCACTGAAAGTATTCATTAATATCTCAAAAAATGGTTAGACGAAGTAGAGATAGAAGTAGAACTCCAGAAAGAAAACGTAGACGGTCTCGTTCAAAAAGCAAAGAGAGGTCAAAATCTTCTAGACACAGAAGGAGTAGATCCAGAGAAGCTAAAGAATCTAGACATCGAAGTAGATCACGCTCAAAAGAGCGTAATGAACGTGAACGTAGAGATAGAAACAGGGAACGAAGGTCTTATAGTAGAGAAAGGGAACGTGAAAGAGATCATAGAGATAAAGAGCGTAGAAACGAAAATAGTAAATCATCTCGAAGGAAATCTAGATCCAGATCAAAAGAAAAATCTAAAGTAGATGATAGTGGATTGTCCTTTGATCCAGCTAATCTAGATAAAGAGGAAGAACAGAAAAAACTTGAAATGGAAATGGTGAAAAGAAGGGAACGAATTGAAAGATGGAGAGCGGAAAGGAAAAAGAAAGAACAAGATGCATTGAAAAAAGAGGCCAGTAAAATCAAAACTGAACCAGTTGCTGAACTTACTGCAAAGAAGTGGTCACTTGAAGATGATTCTGAAGATGAAGATAAAAATGAAAAGGTAAATATAAATATATTTTCAATTTTTAGATAAATAAACGAAATGAAACATTTATATAAAACTTATTTTAAGAATCTTTTGAAGTAAACATAATGACCTATTTAAAATAAATACCCAACATTACAATAGGCATGGACATCTTGGAAATGTATTTAAGCTATTTTATAAGGAAATAGTTCATTTGATATTTAAATAACAAACATTTAGAGCAGTTAAATTTATTTTTGTAACATTTATTTAACAAATATTTTACTAACAAATTCCACACATGCTCAAATTAAATCTATGACTGAAGTTCCTATACATAGGTATACCTAACCACTCAATATATTATCATGTTAACTAAAATCATATTCTTTCAATGCTCAAATTAGTTTCAGGAATCATTCCAATACAATACAAAGCAAACTAAGTTGTAGCAAAACCATCTACAGATCACAAAATTTGTCTTGCCTTAAATAATAATAGTTGTATTTTACATGGTATAATAAGAAGATATAACAAACAAAAAAAATAAATAAATAAAAAAAAAGGAAAACAGACACACATATTACTAACATAATCTATTTAGAATTACTGTAAAAAAGGGTCTGGCTAATTGGTCTATGCCAAAGCCATAAAACTAATTTAAAAAAAAAGATAGTTATAAATTTAACTGCAAAATTGATTGTCCAAAGTAGGTCATTTGAAACTGCTTAACTTATCTAGATATAAAAATGTGAACAAAAACCTTATTCCCTCTAAAGTACAAAATGATCATGAAACTGTTGGACAATTTAAAATATCAGTTTTGATTTTTAATCAAAATGTATAGATATTTTAAGAATAATATTGTTTTTCATAATCCTGTTTCAAGTAGTGTAGGTACTTCATTGGGTTGTCTGCATCGAAAATGATCTAGATACATTAAACTTCGTTCCCTTCACCTCTGCCTGGCCTCCTTTTGCTCTAGTCCCATAAATAGACTATACTGCGAAGCCAATTAACTGCCTCTCTTTATCAGCTGTCTCAGTATTGACAAATCCCTTAAACCCAGTTCACACCCTTTTTTCTGCATTATCCAACAATGCATTCATCAATAAAATCTGTATTTCTTTACATATAACAGACCTCTCCTTGACCAACCCACTTATGCTGCCTATCAAATCCCCTTTGACCAAAATTCTTTCAACATTTAATACATCTCCAATTAAATTTAATAAAAATGACTCTCCTGGCAATCTAATAAAGAAAGTATTCTATGAAATAATACAACAGTGACAACAGCCATTATACCTTTCAACTCATTCCTGAGATCACCTCTACCATAACATAACAAGGATAGAAGCATCAATCATTTGAATACTTAGAATTGGTCACACTAAACTCACACATGACACCTTTTGATCTCAGGTGATCCTCACATTTGTGAGCCAAGTCTGTCACATGATCATTACTGTTAGAAATTTACTAATAGATTGGCAACACTACCACCCAATCAACCAGTGATTACAACTAAAGCCAAACCTCAAAGAAATGCTGAACAGCCAGATATAAAATGTTAAGCTCGTCAAAGCAGCCCACCTTTACATTAGAATATAAAATTAATTTTCAATTATTTGTAAAATCACTTTATTGTGTGCCAATGGCCATAGACGAGACACAGAAATTTGAATAAAGTATTATAAAATAATTTAAATCAGTTTTTGCATAAACCAATTTATACAGGATATGTAGTATGATTAAATAAATATAGGTTTAAATATTTATCCCTCTGTAAAATCTGCAACAGAAAAGATTTTTTGGTTTTATTGGCAAAGATGATGAATATTCATAAAAATTTTTGGATGTTTATATCCTATGTTCATTTTAAGCTATTGTAAATTTTACAATATTTCTTAATGATGCTTAAATTCTTTCATCCTATCAATAAAATGAAGTACATATATTTTTAATTTTTAGATGGAAGTGAAAGAAGATATAAAAGAAGACGTATCTGAAGAGGCAAAACGTGTGGCGCACACCTTAGCGAACACTATCAAGGAAAACGCTTTATTGAAAAGTGAAACGAAAGAAGAGGACGATGAAGACACCCTCGACGAGTTCATGAAAGGCGTTCAAGCGGAAGTCCGAAAAATCAACAAAATAGAACCAAAAAAACCAGGCGAAGCCGTACAAAAAATGGGAGCTTTAGTTATAGTCACCGGCGTTGCCAAATCTAAAACCAATGTCAAAAAAGGCGAACTGATTGAACAGAACCAAGACGGTCTAGAATATTCCTCAGAAGAAGAACAAGAAGATCTCAAAGACACCGCCGCCAACATAGCAAATAAACAAAAAAAAGAACTCGCTAGAATCGATCACAATAACATCGTTTACATTTCTTTTAGAAAAAATTTCTACGTCGAAGTACCGGAAATAGCCAAAATGAAGCACGAAGAAGTCGACGCCTACAAAGAAGAACTAGAAGGGATTAGAGTCAAAGGTAAAGGTTGTCCCAAACCTATAAAAACATGGGCCCAATGCGGAGTATCTACCAAAGAACTCAATATCTTAAAAAAATTAAATTTCGAAAAACCGACTCCGATTCAAGCGCAAGCTGTTCCCGCGATAATGTCCGGTCGAGATTTAATAGGAATCGCCAAAACCGGAAGCGGTAAAACTCTAGCGTTTCTTCTACCGATGTTTCGACATATTCTAGATCAACCACCTCTCGAAGACACCGACGGACCCATCGCGATCATCATGACCCCCACCAGAGAACTTTGCATGCAAATCGGCAAAGATATAAAAAAATTTACAAAAAGCTTGAACTTACACGCCGTATGCGTTTACGGCGGCACCGGAATTTCCGAACAAATCGCCGAACTGAAAAGAGGCGCTGAAATAATCGTCTGTACCCCCGGTAGAATGATCGATATGTTAGCGGCGAACAGCGGGAAAGTAACCAACCTAAAACGAGTCACTTACATCGTGTTGGACGAAGCAGATAGAATGTTCGATATGGGTTTCGAACCGCAGGTCATGCGTATCATCGACAACGTCCGACCTGATCGACAGACCGTCATGTTTAGCGCCACCTTTCCTCGACAAATGGAAGCTTTGGCCCGGCGGATTTTACAAAAACCGATCGAAGTACAAGTAGGCGGTCGATCGGTGGTTTGCAAAGACGTCGAACAACACGTTGTGATCTTAGAGGAAGATCAAAAGTTTTTAAAATTGCTCGAATTACTGGGAATATATCAAGAACTCGGCAGTATTATTGTTTTCGTCGATAAACAAGAAAACGCGGATATACTTTTAAAAGAATTAATGAGAGCCGCTTACAATTGCATGAGTTTACACGGTGGCATCGATCAATTCGATCGCGATTCGACTATTGTCGATTTTAAAAACGGCAAAGTAAAATTACTAATAGCTACTTCGGTAGCTGCGCGCGGGTTAGACGTGAAACAATTAATTTTAGTGGTAAATTACGATTGTCCGAACCATTACGAAGATTACGTTCACCGCTGCGGTAGAACAGGCCGCGCGGGTAACAAAGGCTTCGCTTACACGTTCGTCGCGCCGGAACAAGGCAGATACGCCGGAGATTTAATTAAAGGCTTCGAATTGGCTGCGGTGGCCGTACCGGAGAATTTACGAG
Source organism: Lochmaea crataegi (assembly GCA_947563755.1). Taxonomy (NCBI): domain Eukaryota; kingdom Metazoa; phylum Arthropoda; class Insecta; order Coleoptera; family Chrysomelidae; genus Lochmaea; species Lochmaea crataegi. Next base: position 70,993,492 of record OX387423.1, read on the forward strand.
CGTTATGGGAAACTTACAAAGCCAAACAGGAAGCTGAAGGAAAAAAAGTACACACCGGCGGAGGATTTAGCGGAAAAGGTTTTAAATTCGACGAATCTGAAGCGGCTGCCGTTAACGAAAAGAAAAAATTCCAAAAAGCCGCGCTTGGTTTGGCTGATAGCGACGACGAAGATTTAGAACACGATATCGATCAACAAATCGAAAGTATGTTCGCTACTAAAAGAACCGTTAAAGAAATTAAAGCTCCGCTCGGTATCGTCAATCCAGCCGCTCTTAACGCCGCCGGTGGTGTAACGGCAGTTGATAAACTCGAGTTGGCTAAACGTTTAGCTTCGAAGATTAATTTGACGAAAAATGCCACGTTGGACACCAAATTCGCTACGCAACAAGCCGCTGAATCTATACTTAAGGGAAGCGGTCCGCAACCGGCCATAACCGCTAAAACCGTCGCCGAACAATTAGCCGCGAAATTGAATACGAAACTCAACTACCAACCGAAAGAAGACGAAGACGATGATAGAAATATGGACGACGAACAGACGTTTAGAAAATACGAAGAAGAATTGGAAATTAACGATTTCCCGCAACAAGCTCGGTGGAGGGTTACATCCAAAGAAGCTTTAGCGCAGATTTCCGAATATTCCGAAGCCGGTATTACTGTTAGAGGTACTTACGTACCTACCGGTAAAGGTCCACCGGAAGGTGAACGTAAATTGTATCTAGCTATTGAAAGTACGTCCGATATGGCTGTGTCGAAAGCTAAAGCGGAAATTACGCGCTTAATTAAAGAGGAATTGCTTAAATTGCAGACAGCCGGACATCATACGTTTAATAAAGCTCGGTATAAGGTTGTTTAAACGCGTATGTACGAATAAGAAAAAAGAAGGTACAATTTGTATGGAAAAAATGTTCGAGACACTTTTACAACCACCCTGTATATCAAAATTTCAAAATCTACGGCGAAGGTATTAAGAATATGTAATATATGATTATATTTTATGATGATCTTGTCTACAGGACAAGAGTGAAGAATAAATGTTTCAAAATTACAACAAATTACAATTAAAACAACCGCTTGCATTGCTTATTGGAAGGGTTAAATAAATTCACAGAATTATGTTTAAATTAGGGAATGTAGCAATAATATTATTTTCCTGAATAAATGACCACATGGATACAGGCGAAATAATATTTTCTTTACTGATAAAAGTCTTAAATTGTAATACTTCATTTTTCAGTTCTGCTAGGTTTAAATCTTGTTCATAACATTTTAATTCTTCTATTGAATAGACACTAACATCACTATCATGAAAAATTGTTCTGAATTTATTGTTAATAGTTTTATATCCCTCAGATCTTTTTTTAATGTTGCTAATTAAAGAATCGCATACAACAAAAAAATATCAACTTTAAAATGTTCTTTGCTACTGAATCTTATTTCATATTCTGGAATTTCATCATGAAAGAGTTTTCGTATTTTATGCCGTTTTTTTATCATTAGTATATGCAATATCTTTAACTTTTTCTGCTTCTTTTTCTGAATTGTCAAAATCATCTCTAATAGTTTGTATGAAATCTATCAATGAATCATATATTAAAACTGTTGTATTTACGGATTCGTCTTTTCTCTCTAAAATCTTTTCCCATATAGTGACCAACAGTACATACTCAAATGTATCAAGTTTTTTTATGTAAATCGGCAGCTTCGGACCTTGCTAATGGTTTTTCATCATTGTTTGAGGAAAAATGACGTAAACAATGTTCAATTTTTTTATAATTTTCCTTCAGGATTTCACAGGCATCGGAACGAGCAGAATACCTGGCGGCACAAATAGGTTTGATATTCAAGTGTTTGCTCTTACTATCACAAATCACGGGGAATAGAGTGTCTAACTCCAAGGAGATTGCAGTAGTAAAGGCTCGATCGTATTGAATAACTTTCCTGCTTGAATTTCTTGTCGAAATATCCGTCTTCCTATTTAATTCTTAATAATCTGTTTGATATATATGAAGTTAATACTACTACATATAGTTTTGGAGATATCGAACCTTTTCAATGGTTTGCGCCACATCTAGAAAGAGAGCTGACCAAACTTTATTTTTATCTAGTGCTGTTGATGTAGGTACTTTATCAATTGTTGAATGTTTTTGTATAAATTCTAATTGATAATCCGGAATTGTTTTGTTTTTTTGTATTATTTGCTTCAATCTGATTAGTAACAGCTTTCAAACAATTTTGAAGTAATTGGTTGAAGATAAATCGGCCTGTATGACTTGTAATCTAAGGGAGGATTTCCTGGTTTTACTAACATGATGTATTCCGTTACTTTACAGCTAGAAGGTACAAGTTTTAATCTAAGTACTGAATTAAGTAGGCATGTAAGAATAACTGTTACTTTTCTGGGTAGGTTTTTTAGAATCTACGATTAAATCAAAACTTGGTTCTTTTTTTGGATTCAGATTTGTTTTTATTTTTCTTAGAAATATCTGGACACGTGATAGTAAAAATATAAATGTTAAGTAGCCGTGAAAGTATAAAAACAACTTTCATATACCGGGAGGATGTGAAAAATATACACCTCTTTATATTATTGGTTATTGTATGAACTGTATGTACTATTGTATGAACTATAGAAAGTGTATACAAACGCAACAACTTAATCATTTAGGTTATACACGATATCCCTAAAACATTTTAGAAAAAATTCCATAATGATAAAACAACCTGTATAATTACATAATGCTAAATATCATTTGTCATTACAGATATTTACATTCGTAGTTTTAGATATCCCGTGGCTATTATTTCATGTTAACAGTGTAAAAAGTAGTTTTTCAAAAAAATGTCTTTTTATTTTGTAATCACCCTGTAACTAGCAATCTTTTGAACGAGATCCATAAAAGTAATGAAACAAAATTCCTCTAATTTGGGATGAAAAAAATTTGAAATTTTTAACACTTTCTCAAAGTAATGAACAAAATTGGCCATGGAAAGTGTACCTCCTATGGGTGATGTATATATTTCACAAGAAACGTGTAAAATACTGTTTAAAATGTAAAATTGAGCACAAAATGTTTAATGCTAACGTCATATCAGTTACAGACCGATTTTGAATGTTTTGGGATAATATTTTATGCTCGATTCTAAACTACAAAGAATATATGTTTTTCTTGAAGGAGTGTAGGTACAGATGTATTCATTTAAGCACCAACCTACTCATATAAAATTATGTTCATTATAATAGCTGATATTTTAGGTGCTTTTCAACACTCTAAATTTTATTTTGGTTTTACGCTAGGTTCGTGCATATTTTAGATTCAAATTCATCTCAATTACATTCATTTTAGTTTAGTGAAACTGTTTTTTTGTATTCATGATTTAACAAACTTTGTAGTTTTATTTAATTATATTTCGTACAAAACAATTTTTATTATAAAAATATTTCGAAACATTGATTTAATAATAAATATAAAAGAAATTCCTGCTTTTTCTTGACATGACATGGTGAAGTTAAAAAACTGTAATACCTATAATAAACTATTTTTGTCTTTTTGGTTTAAAAAAATTATTTTAGATGTATTCATGTGTGTAATATATTTTGTTAGAATTAAAACTGCTAGTTTACAGAAGTTGTAAATATATATCGGTGAATACTAAAAAAATACATTTTGTGTAAAATGGTTTATTTGAAATCATTATTTATATATTGTACTAAATATAAAACAAATTACAATTACCTTTTGTTTAATAAATACATTTTGAGAACAAGGAATTTTATTTGATAATAAGCAGTAGAAACTGGTTATTCTATATCTTATTTACCAGATAAATTACAATTCATATTACATTTGAAATTGAGTACTGTAAAATTAGCTCTTTTTGACCCCCTTCCACCCCTTGTCACGCTGTGTACGTTGCCGTAGACCCCCCATGACATTTCTGTTTTGGTGTCACAGTACATAACAAATGTTTGAATTGATAGGTATTCAGATTATTGTTTTAAATTTTCTGAAACTGATTTTTGTGTATTCTTTTGTTATTAAAAGACTTTGGAGAAACCAATCGTAAGTAGCAATTTGCTTAGTTTTAGTATTTTTTCATCATTGTTATTATAACACGTGGTTTTTAGGGTTATCGTGGCCGGCCGCTATGGGGTAATGGGAGCCGGCCACCATTACCCCATCAGTATTGAAAACATCAATAATTTTTTTATTAGAAAATAAAAGAGTCACAGTTGAGATAGTTAATACGTTTTGCAGATGCCAAGGACCTATTGCAGGCAAACTGAAAAAGGGAGTTGGAAATGTGACCAGCTAAATGCAGTTAGGAACGGTAGGAGTGTTCCAGAGCTTTCAACGTTCTCAGAAGTACCCAGCAAAATAAGCGATTGAAACAAAACAGTGATGCTGGTCCTTCTTTAGGGCGCAAACCGGTATTTTCAGGCGATGAAGAAATTTTTTTAGCTCTCTCTTTCAAAACTTATCTACGGAATTTCCAGGCAAGAAATAAAAAAATGTGCTGATATGAATATGCTGTAAAAAATCACCTGTCTTGTCCTAATAATAAAGATTCAAAAAGTGCCGGTGATGATTGGCTGTGGGGATTCATGAAAAGAAATCCCTCAATTGTCTCCGTAAGCCTGAAGCAACATCAATAAATCGAATAACAGCTTTAAATAAAAGAGTCGCCATGTTTTTTAATAATTTAGAATAAGTGCAAGCAAAGTATAATTTCAAGGCCCATAAAATATTCAAAACTGATGAGAAAGGAATCTCTACCAGTTGAGACGACAGGAAAAATTTTATCCAAGAAGGGGCTAAAACAAGTTGGGTTTGCCACAAGCTGGGAAAGAGGCCGAAATATCACAGTAGTGTGCGCTTTCAGCGCAACCGGAATTTATATATCGCCAATGTTTATTTATGCGCGAAAAATAATGAATCCGCAACTCCAAAAGGGGGGTCCATCAGGGGCTCTCTATACTTGTTCGGACAAAGGGTGGATCACCTGTAGTATTTAGAACATTTCCAAAAATTTGTGAAAGCGAGTCCGGATATGATCCAGTCCTCCTGATAATGGATAACCATTCCACTCACTCTACCCTACAAGCTTATACATTTTGCAAAGCCAACGGTGTTGTTCTTTTGTCCATCCCTCCGCACACGTCACATAAGATCCAGCCACTTTAATGTAACGTTTTACGGCCCACTAAAGACAGCGTTCAATTCCGAATGCTGTATTAAGTATTTAAGGAATCACCCGCATGAAAAAACAACCCATTTTGAAATTGCTGAGCTTTTCAATAATGCATTATTAGGGTAGCTACTCCAGAAAAAGCTATAAAAGGGTTCCAAGCTACAGGAATATGTCCCTGTAATCCAGACGTCTTTACTGAGGAAGACTATGAGCCAGCTGCACTTCAAAGAACCAACAGCACTGATGGCTGCGATGGTCTTATCAACAACGTTCCTGTTATTTATGAACGTCAGGAAACTCCCGAAAGATAGATATAGTTTATCAAAATCCAAAACTAGTGGGAGTAGGAGGGCGACCGCAAAACGCAGCATTTCCAAATAATTACGTCCACCCCAAACAAAGACATTCTCCAAGAAAAGGCTGATAAAAAATTATTAGCACAACAAAAACATGCGAATCCCAGTGCGAAACAGGTCTATAAAAGAAAAGTTTTTTCCCATGACGGTATATACTGACGACCACAAAAAAATCCTGTCGTTGAGAAGAGAATAAAGTTTCCTAGAGGAAAGAATGAGAAAACTTACAGGGACATAAGTTCAGAAGACGAATACAAGGACAAAGATGCGAATGGGACTGACATATGTTTAATGTGCGGGGAATTCGGTAAAAATGGGGAGGTTTGGTTAATGTGTAATTCCTGTGGGAATTGGGCTCATAAGGCATGTACCGATACCGAAAAAAATATATACATATGCGATTATATTGTGCTTGGAAAACTTTTATCTGTATATTGGGGTGAAATAAAGATGATCTATTTCAATGATTCCCTTTGTTTTTAAGGTATTTAGAAAAAATATTAGTAAAGAAAAATTTACTAAAGCTTTATAGGGGGCCACCATTTCCCCGGTCTCCCCTATTCGACGTTACTTTCGGTTCGCAAAAAATAAGAGTCTCTAGACACTACTTTTATAACAAATTATTTCTTATAAATTAAGTCTATTCTACGTTCTTTTCGGGTCGCAAATGTTGTAATCACTTTGTCATTAAAATTATCTATTTCGGAGATAATTTTTTTTTCAATAGATAGCATGGAAAGAGCTGTTAAACGATCTTTCTAATAATTTTCTAGTCTCCTTCAACGTATCTCCTAGATGTACTTTATTACAAATTTTAGGAGAGGTAGTGCGCCATTTATTGTTCTGCAATAATTTCTTGAATAAATAACAAACAGTTCAGTTCGTAATATTTCTTTATCAAGTGTGGGATAATAGGAACATGCGGAAATGAGTTTGTCCTGGGAAATTTACCGCAATAATCTCCAAAGTATTCTGAAAAGAAAAGTGATGCCACTATACAATACACAGAAACAAAGACATCCGCACCGCGGGTCTTAAATCGAGCCGTACCGTATGCCTCGCTGCGCTGGACTAAATGCAGCGATTTTAAGAGGAAAAATCACGCTTGATCACGGCTTAGTTTTAGACAGTCAAGGGGGTATGGCCCAGCTAGTTTCGTTATTCCACTGGTGGACTTTATTTACGCTTGTTTGTTATTTCAGATGTGGCTTCAGTGGCTTGTTTTTTTATCATTATGACAATGTGAATGCCTTACAAAATATATTATAAATTTTATATTTGATAAAAGGAAATATTTTAGTTAATTAGAAGATTTTTTGGGAGCTCCGCAGCACTGCATGCAGCGCTTATGTACTAGCCGAATACAAAGCTTACCCATTTCTTTTGAAAAAAGTACCAACTGAATTCAAAATTACTAGACGCGGCAAAATGATCATAAAATGCGCATGCGGAACTGCGTGCTAGAAACAGAACGGTCCGACTAGACGCAAGTTCGATCTTCTATTAATCTGATCAGAAGCATAGATCTTATGATTGTTTTGATCACAAAATTTTTATTTTTAGTTCTGTCAAAGAATGTGTATTCTTTGGTTCTTTGCTGTCCGCTGTTCTGACAAATGACACAATGACAGACAAATTAAATAACATTTCACATTTCATATTTCATGTAATATATATTGATATCTACATTGTCTTTATAGATATAATTAATTGTTAATTATGTCAATTTCTTAGCTATAATATTTCTAAACGGAGTGTATTGTATATTTATAAAATGGCTAAAAAAGGCATTGATGTCAATTTTCAGTCTAAAATCAGCAGAAATGATCGCTTTGCACAAATGTCTCAACAGGAAAAATTAATAGAGCAAAAGAAAAGAGAAATTCAAGCAAAACTTGATGCTAAGGAAAAAGTTATTAAAGTAGATAATAAATCGAAAACAGATAATACAATTAAACAAAATACCAAGAGGTAAACTTTTTATTACTCAAATACATATTCTAAACTCCTTCCAACTTTTAACCAATAACTATTTTTAATAACATCAAACATGTGTCCTATTTTGACAGTATCATGACTGCATAATCCCATTTCTACTGTATTAAAATGTATAGTTGCTGCTTTAATTTTCAGCTCCGAGTTGGACGTTAGTGGCCAGAAGGAAGTTAAAAATATATTTTCAAATGATGGATCGTTTCTCAATCAATTCAGACAAATGAAAGAAACCAAAAAATTAGATTCTAAATTTAAATCTCTCAACAGATCTAAAGGACGACATGATAAACTTTCAAAGTAAGTTAATGATAGTAGAATTTATATTTTTAATGTGATGCTGTTTTACCGAGATAATTTAATGTGATCATATCATCAATAGTAACAAGGTAATGTGTTCCATAGTTGTATGTTGTATCTATAAAACACAATAGCACTGTAATGAGTCGATTCTGATGATACTTGGTATTGAATTTTAGATCAACCTTTGGATATTCAATAATAAGTCGTTCCTGATATTGATAAGAGCTAAGTGCTCTCAATGTTACTCGGTTACCTAAAAATATTGTAATTGTTTTATGGGTGAGGTTGGTTTCCTCCAATATTATTTCTGACTGTTGTATAGTTACATAAGACTGTAAATAGGTTGATATTAGACTGGTAGTCCATGACACATGTAGGCTTCATTATTTTGAATAGATGCTGTTTTCACCATCTAGTTTCAGGTGAAAAACAAGTAGTATAAGGCTATTCCCAAGCTGGATAATCGATGCTACAGTGGACATTGAAAATCTTAGAAATGTCACAAAACTAGAATAATCAACTTATGGATGCATTCCTAGGGTACTACTTTTCGTTCAAAAAGAACATGACATACGAATACAGACCTGCCTCTTTTATTGCAATTATTAGTCAATCTTTAAAATCCAAAAACAATATTAAACTCAAGGTTTTCATGACATTATATCAAAATTAGGATTAACTGGAACAGTTGAAAGTTATTTACATAACAGAACACCAAAAACAAGATGCGATGATTGTGAATCAGCTAGCAGAGAATGTACCTTAGGTTTACCTCAGGGAACTGTATTAGGGCCAAACCTATTTGTGATATTCATAAATGACATTGTGTAATGGATTACAAAGTGCAACATACAACTGATGCTAATGATACTCTACTGTACTGTGTTGGCAAAAATGTGAATGAGATAACAGAAATCCTCAATGAAGAATTAAGTAGAATCTTAAAATGGTTGCAATTTAATAATATGAAGTTAAACATTGAAAAGACAAAATTTATGGTGATAAAAAATAAGCACACTCAACAAGACGTTTTTTCACACAATGTGGAAATAGAAAGTGATAAAATAGAACAAGTAACAGACTTTAAATATCTGGGAGTAATTATTGATGAACATTGCCTCTTATGTAATGGGAAAAATGGCTAAAAAGGTGTATGTGCTAGAATCAGTAAGGAATATAGTAAGTGTGTGGTCAAAAACTTTAATATACAAAAGAAGCAAAATCAAGCTTTACGAGTGATACTGAACTGCAAAAGGCAAACAAATATTAAAGCCATGCTCCAAGCGGTAGGAGCTTTAAGTGTTAAACAAACAGTTTACCTACAGACATATGTATTTATATATAAAATCTTAAATGGCTCTCGCCCAGAAATTTACAATAGTACTGTGTGCCAATCCGCAGTGTCCATAGTCGAGATACCAGAAATGCTGGAAACTTTTATATTGAAACAGTACTTAGGACATTTGATCAAAAAAATATATTTCATAATGGATTAAAACTGTACAATAATTTGCCCAATTCTATAAAAAATTCCAACTATCTGGAGGACTTCAAAAGAAAATGTTTGTCGTACATTAAAGAAAATATAGCAATCTAACTGTGAGGGAGATCAGCTCAGATTATTTTTGTGTAATGCTAAAGCTATTAATAAAGGATATTTGTTTATTTCTAATTAATTCCACTATTTAATGAAAAAATTATGAAAATATATTGATAATTAGAAACAGTTAGTTTCATTTATAACATTAATATGAGTAGATTCCACAAAGTAAGGGCCCAAACAGTAAATTCAATATCCAAATTGCTCAAATAAATTTTTTTATATAGTCACTGATAATGTCATATTTTATATTGAAACGCTATGTAAGATCTGTAAGGCTGTACATTTGTACAAAATCAAAACAGGTTCACAAAAGAACTACGACAGGACCGTAATTAAATTTTTTTTTCATTGATGCTAGTTATTTGAGGTAAATCGTCATAAACATCGTAAGTGTGATATATCTCTGAATTTGGATTTTAAAGATTGACTAATAATTACTTTTTTCCTGGGAGGATTTAAAAAAGATCCGCTAGGGGCAGCACCAGTGGGTGGGTACATATGTTTTGAAATCTGTATTGACAACAACGTCAAACGTAAGTCCTATTATTTATGAAAATAAATAAATATTGTTCATAAGAAAATAGAAAAAAAAAATTATTATGCCTAGAAAACATTGTGTATTCGCGAATTGTATGTCTGACAGTCGGTACAAACAGGATGGAGTGAAATTCGTACCTTTTGTAAAACCGCAAGTGTTTGGATTCATTTATTGTGAAGAACTGATTTACATGTTGGAAAAATAAAAAAAACTTACGTATGTTTGTACAAAACATTTTATTAATTCCAATGGTCTAACGACAGAAAATCCGAATCCATTATCAGCAACAGTATCAAAGGTTAGTCATTGTATAATTAATGAGGTTACATTTGAATTCAGTATGTTTATCAATATTATTGATAGTCGATCAAAAATTCACATATTTCTTCAATTGTGCAAGGACTGTTAAATTTTATGGTTTAATTTATTATTATTAAGTTGGATTGATTAATTTCATGCATTGTTGTTTATCATCTAGACATTTACCACCATTGATTCCAATAATTTTTTTATAATTAGATACCTTTCGCAATGCATTCTCCAACTCCTAAAAATAACAAAAGCATTAAATTTAAAAAATTCATATAAAATAATATTAATATTTTTTTAAAGCACAATCTTATACCAGACTCTTTATGAAGGAACTAACCATTCAAGTAAATCATTTTTATTACCTGACACTGTTGTTCATCATCTTCGGTTAATTCCATTTTAATTCAGTACGTTTGACGTTGTTGTCAATACAGAATTGAAAAAATATGTACCCCCCTTTGGTGCTGCCACTAGCGGATCTTTTTTAAATCTTCCCAGAAAAAAGGCTTATTGTAAAAAAGAGGCAGGTCCGTAATAAAAAAAAACATTGATATTAGCCCCGTGAACACACGAGACGTCGTATCGAAGATTAATTGGTACATGTCTATAGTAAATTTGTGATCAAATAAAATTTTCCTTTTCCATTTTTTGATTTAAAAATTTTATGCTTAAAAAACTAAAAGCAGCATTTTTAGTTTTCCCTGTATAACTCAATAACGGAGAGAGTCATTGTAATTTTTTTTAACAAATATAATGTTCCCCATAATAGTTACCTTTTTTCCTTTTAATCTGCTTCATCTCTATTACGGTTTAGAATATAGTAATTGTAACTGTATTAAGCAAATTTTTCCGTTTTAAAGAAATTTGTATCTCTTCCCATTTCCGAGATCCTCGCAGTAAGAAACTAGCACTATCTAAATTTTGTTTTTTTAATTTCATATTTGTTGTTCTAGCGATGAAAAACATAAATCGGATCGCAGGACATCACGTCACCGTTCACCGTCGCCGAAAGACCGTCAACACCAAAAGAGAATTTCCCGTTTCGACAAAATACCCAATTTTGAACCGAAAATAACCATAAGCACATCGTTCAGCTCTACCATAATCCAAGCACAATCACAGGAACCACCTCAAACCAACTACGAAATCCCAACCGTTAACGTAAACACGCAAGACGTAACCGGTCAACCTCTTTTAAAAAACGTCCTACCACAACAAACCGTTACTTTTCAAAGTATTCCCGAACAACCTTCCATCACCGAAACGGTGATATCAGCATCTCCGGTACTTTTAAACGTCCCTCCTCCTCAGTTAGTCCAAGGATCGAACACGCTAGTTTTAAATCAAGCCGCAGCTACACAAAATGTTATAGTGTCAACTCCGATTTTGACAACCGTTAATTTACCGCCGAATATTAATCCTGTGCCGCCTCCTTGTTTACGTACGGTTGAATTGTCGAGTATACCACCGCCGAATCCCATACAAATTCACAACATCCCTCAGCCGGAGCCTTTAAATACGCTAAATATACCACAGCCCGCTCCGCTGCAGGTACATAACATTCCCACCCCCACTACTCTGCAGTTAAGTAAAATACCGACTCCTAAACCGTTAGATTTGTTATCTATACCTACTCCATGCGAAGAGGGCGCTATATCTGCTACAGATTTCCTCAAAAATATACCTCCGCCTAACAAAACTATCCCGCCGCCGTTAATACAAGAAAATCAAATTCTTTTGCCGCAATCTCAAACTGTTACCACCACCATAACGGTACCGTCGACGCAGAACGTTTTGATTCACGGTATATCGTCCGATAATTCTACGTCCGCTTTTTCTTCAGTTACCGTGGCCCTGCCGGTCGTAGTTGGACAAGTAACTAGCAATATACCGTCTCTAATGGCTCAACCTATTTTGCCGCCACCGGGTATAGTGAACGTGAACGTTAGCTGCCCTCCTCCGCTGTTGAGTGGACAGTCACTACAAAGTTTCGTTAGCCAACCGCCTCCGGGAAGTGTACAAGTGTTGGGGCAGATGCAGGAGTTTAATGATATCAATGCAGGTAATTTATGTTTTTAGAAAATTTTATTTGTTTATTTTTTTTTGCAAAATTTATCGATACTTTTATCGCGAATTTTTTATGGAAATATACTACCGGAGGTGTTTGATTGTATTTGAGCAATTTAGAACTGTCCAAAATAATTAAAAAAAAAACAATATAAATGAATAACATATGTTGGCTCAACTTAAATTTCAAAGATTATTACACACAATCCAAAGAAAACCATAACATTCTTTATTCGCGAAAATGTTGGGTCTTATTTAACAAATGCTAAAGAGAAATTAACTTTTTTACAAAAATCAGGTGTATATAAGATCCGTATAGCCATTCTGTGAGTGGAAGAGAGGAAGATATATAATAACAGAGAGACAATGTCTAGAGAAGTGGGCGTTTCGTGGAGGGGAAGTATGATGTTCTCGCTTGGACATATATAATTTTATGTATAGTGCTCACTGTTGCTCCTATATGAGATTCTACATACATGGAAGATAAATATTTGCCGAACCTGTATATACACCTACTATAAGTGTCTGATATCTTAGATCATGAATTATCTTAATATAACATATCCTAGGCTACATTTCAAAATGAGGTATCTCAGTCAATTGTTTATTTATATCAATTTCCATAATTTAAACTGAACGTCTAATTTGTGAAAACGATCTCGAAAATTAGAGGAGATAGAAAAAAAGTAGTTGAGACATCATGACTTATTTTTTTGTTAAACAAGCCGTAGTTCAACCAGATCCTCCGAAGTTGATTCATTTCCGAAATTAGGGTGATTTTCCAAAATCGACCCAAACTGCTTTCTCAAATATCTTCCTGTAGTAGAAACTATAAGAAATGGACATACGACTTATCAGATGAAAGAAGATTAAAAAATAATATACCCAAGTTTCTGTCATACCTACTAACCTGAACCCCCTAAAAATAAGTTGTATACTGAACTGAACTCTCCTTCGGAAGGTTCTGCATTTTTTTCAAATCTAGAAAGATAAACAAGATATTTGAGAAAGCAGTTTGATTCAATTTTGGAAAATCACCCTATATTTCGGAAATGAAACAACTTACTGAAGATCTGGTTGGACCATGGCTTGCTTAACAAATCATGATATCATAACTACTTTTTTTGTATCTCCTCTAATTTTCGAGATACCTTGCAAAACCATACAATTTGCGACACCAAGTACATAAAAATGTTAATCACTCATATAATTAATCATAAAGGCAATATCTATATATTCAAATTGCTTATCTGTTTTACGAAAAATATACAGATTTACCTCCATCCAATAGGGGTTATGGAAAGGAGGTTGGTTTATTACTGAATTTTAAAAGGATAATGATCAAGAAAATGGAATAGTCAGAACGACGGATAGGCTTAAAATACAAAATGGCTTCTATGATAATATAGAGAATAAACTAATTAGTAGGAAATTATTAAAGGACTTACTGGAATCCGGCCTGTGTCGACAGTACTGGACCGAAGGCATGGATCGACGTTGCCCACACATTATTAAGACGAAATCGATAGCTCTGGTCTGTGGATTTAGACTGTCCAATCCAAAACGACAGTTAGTCTGCCGGTTGGCCACACACTACAGTGTATTCCGGACGGAGAGCTGAATATGGCTACCAGGAACAAAAAATTGTGTTTGTTGCAAGTGCTATTATTAACGAATACACGTAAAAAAGCTACAAAGAGATATTGGGCAAAAGAGTGGTTGTTAAAAAGTAGTAAATATTCACATATTAATCTGGTCAAAGAGTTGAGTAGCTCTACTGTGGGTTTGACGTATTTAAAAAATTACCTACGAATGGACGCAACCTTATCCAACCATTTATTATCAAAGATTATACCAGATTGAGAGAAGCAATTAGTATAGACGAGAGGTTAATAGTGACTTTAAGGTTTTTGGCTCGGTTATCCATACTTTATAACAACAAAGTCACACGGCCTAAAGCAAAAATATCACGCCCGTTTGAACTGTTTGCAACTGTAGGTAAACACAAATTTCCTCTACACACACACAGTTCTCGAAAACTGCAGGCTCAAAACTTTCGGCGGCCGACGTGTGTATGGCAAAAATTGGCCGACCGGCTCCAGGACTGTCCGCCTGTAAATGAATGGGTACCTTTTTCTTAGAAGCCCAATTGAGATGGTTTCAACGTGTGTCAAACAATAAATATCTAAAAGAGTACAATAATTAGAGAAATACCAAAGGGGATATATTGGTCAAAGAAAAATTTGAAATAATTATTTCCTATTTAAATATCTGCGGATGCGATTTGAAGCTATTTCTGTAAATTCTAAATTTATGAGCCTATTGGTTATTAATTTTTGTTATTGATAGTAACTTATATGAAAAAAATTGTTCAGCAATTAAAATTAAATGAAACCAAAAGAAAAATTGATATTGGAAAAAATAATAGAAAAATCTATCATTTCAAGAGTATTCTAAATATACTCTAATGGGTTTAAGTATGGACTTGCAGCGGGACGATTTACTACTGGTTTTTTTAAGCTTCTTTTGCTGTATGAAATTTTTTGTTCTTAAAAAAACAGTTCAGAATCGCTCAAAATACAGGATGACACACAAAATGTCGGCAATCGATTTACATAAATTGGTTTTAGACATTTATTTGTATAAGTTTTTTTTAACAAGGATGACTGTCACTTATCCATTAAAACCAATTAATACCAAATAAATCGGATACAACCTTGCACAGTTGACACTTTTAAAAGTTTATGTTTTTTGTGGGTCTACTGATTAAATGTTCGAAAAGATTTGTTAAAAAGATGGATAGATGGATGAAAGGTCCGATGAGTGAATGAAATATATGAAATATATTCATGAAAATTGAGAAAATAAAATCATATTTGAGATATGAGGATACAAATTTTGAGATTTAGGAAATTAGCCAATTAATGTATAAATGAGTCGATTATGGACGGAGATAAGTCGATTGATGATTCATAAATGATTACAAAAACCGGTTCCATTCCAAAACCTTATTAAGCATATATGTATGTCCGAGCCAGACTAGGTTAAGTCCAAAAAGATGATTTTACGGTAGAGATGTTTTAATTAATAACCTGAAGAGAAGGTTTTGTATGTAAAGCCCAAAAGTAACACATTACCATTAATATGTTCCTATTTTGACTAGGATAGTTATCTGACCATATAGTCAGTTCGATTACTTTATCGGAAACATTATTTTCCAACCATTTAATTACGCACGACGACACTTCGTTTCCTCCCCTTCCTGCTATACTCTCGTCCCACATCGTACAAAAACTATTTTCTGTTGTCGAATCAAATTGAATGTCCATACTTTCAAAGAATAAAAACTGCGAATTTTGTAAATCAGGGGTGGGCAAACATTTTTGTAGGTCAATCATAATAACCTTTTGTTTTAGTAACATTTGTCTGGATTTTTTTTTGTCTTCTGCTTTTAATTTGTATGTATTATTAGCATCTGAAAGGTGGTGGTCGTATTCATTTTGTAGGTTTGTTCTTAAATCTGGAGAACTGGCTTCTTGGAGTTGAATTTTATATTGATCCCAATTTCACATGTATCAGTATCGGGGCTTTTAAATGAATAGTTATATTCAAAATTAAATAATTCTGAATATAACCATTCTTTTGCAATATCTTCATATTTAAGATCATCTTCCTTACATTCTTCTACGTACAAACTATACATTTTTCTGATATTTAGATGATTTCCTAGGTAAAGTTTTTTCGTTTTTTCCCTAGAGTAATGATACTGGAAATTGTGATATATGTTGTCGGACACTATTGCGAACCTCTTCAGATATTTTATTAAAGGCTTCATGTTTCCCCCTTTTATCGGGCGTAACAATTCCTCCATCCTTCTTTTTTTAATTGCGGTTTCCACGGTCTGATGTGAGATAGAAAGGGTATTTAGAAAAGATGTGTCTTACATACTATTTCTGTAACACCTTTTGTTTCAAAACTATACTGATTAGTAAAGGTTCTTTTACTTTGCCGTTCTCCTGTACGCTCTCTGGTCCTTTTTATTGGCAATTGTTGCACTCTGGATGCAATAAATTGTCGCCTTACATTAACAATTTTGCTAGGATTCCAAAAATTTTTGTGTGTTGCTTCTCTAGTTTCTTTTTGAAATTTTTTATTGCATGACAGTTTGCAATTCTGAGAGCACGGTTCCTTCATTATTTTTGCTTCCATTACCCGACTTCCACTGTCTGCGGTATACTCAACTCCCGAAAGCCTTTTCTGTTTTGTAATGGCTTTTTTTCCATTTTTCTTGATTACGTTTTCTTTTACGACAATTCTTTTCTTTCTGATTTACATTTTGGTCTAAAGAGTTGTCATTTTCACAATCTTCATCGCCCGATTCTTCGCCACTTACGTAGTTGGGGTCCGCAATATCGTCATCGAAATCCGAAAATTCTTTTTCTGGGGTCTTATACCGAATTCTGTCTTCTTCAACTTCGGCAGTACTGTGGTAATCTACCAAACTAGTCGAACCTGATTGGGTTTCTTTGAAACTCTTTGAATGTTCTCTTAAGAGCTGCTTGTCCAGTGCACGTTTACATAAAGGACCTAAGTGTTGGAACGGCAACAGGGATTGGGTCGTTTAATTGTAGCGAGATTTTTTCTTTATCTGCAAAACTGCAAATATATTAATTATTTTAACGTAAAAGTTAAATCGGATAAAATAATAAAAGCTAAATGATTGTTGGTTGAAAATAATACATTTAAAAAGTTATTAACATATTTATACTATTAGTTTAATTTTTTTTAAACTCGGATTTCTTTAGCTAATAATTTTAATACTATGCGAGTTAAGTCACATTGTTTTCTAATAAAGGTAGAAATAAACTAGGATAAGTCACATATTTACGAAAAATATCCCATTTTTAGGAAAACAATAATTAATATAAAATAGTTTAAAACACTGGAATATAATTTAACCTTATTTTCAGTACCTATAAGCTGTTTAATAAACTTACCTGTTGTTTCTAAACTACTAATGTGCGATTCCGGACAAGTTTGTTTATTTTTGCACAATGTTCTGGTCAACTCTACCATTCTCCTTGATCTATCCATAAAAGGGACACTTTAACACACAATGTTAAGTTTTTGCATCAAAAAACAACTATAGTAAATTTTATACCCATTTAGAATAAGACCATCCTTATTTATTATTAATAAATCGGTTGAAACAAAAAATTACCAACAAAAATAAACGTCGTAACTAATTTATTAGATGTCACGTTTTTGAAGTTACGTCAAATTTTGATTTCATGTTAATGTCATAACGCAAAATAAGATATAAAAATGCGATATTCTGATGAATCCAAAAAACTTATGCTTAATGTAGTAAACTATTTTCAAAACGATTTAGGATCTCGATTTAAGGCAATTCAAAAAGCGTCCGAAGCACTAAAAGTTCCAGAAAGCACATTATATAATATTGAAAAACCAAACAGAGCTACAGATTTCGAATTTAGAAGAAATATGTCTGCAAGCGTTTCCCGGAGCAAAACCCGAGTTACAAAAAATACCCTGCATTGTTTGAGGGAAGTAATTTATAAAATGTATGCGCGAAAGGATAAAATCACAGTAGAAACTATTTTACGGCAATTTATCGAAGAGTCTCCAGAAACTAAGATTTCCAAAGGTTCGTTATATTTGGGAATCAAAAAAATGGGTTTTCATTTCAAAAAACAGGATGGAAGAAAACATTTATTGGAAATGCTTGCAGTCAGATTAAAAAGAATATTATTTTTGAACAAATACCATGCTGCTAAAAGCGAAAAGCTCTTTACACCTGTTTTTCTGGATGAGACATGGGTTTTTAGTAAAAGCGGGGACAGAAGAATGTGGCAAGATGGTACTAAACACAGTGATTTAAAGATAACTGGAAGTGGGACACGATATGTAATTGTTCATGCCGGTAATAAAAAAGGTTTTGTGGCAAATGCATCGCTTATTTTTAAATGCAATAAAAAAACAGGCGATTACCATGATAACATGAACACCGAAAATTTTGAAAATTGGTTTAAACAGCAACTAATTGTAAACTTGGAAGAACCATCGTTAATTATAATGGATAACGCATCGTATCACAGTCGCCTGGATGAAGAAATCCCAAGAAAAAGTTGGAGTAAAACACGCATGTTAGAATGGCTCAAAAAAAAGAATATTCCTTTTCCAGATCACATTTTAAAGGATGCTGTTTGGAATATAATTGAAAAGCAAGTTTTGCCAGAAAAAAATTATCATTTAGACAAATACGCTGCCGAGCATGGTCATTGTGTTCTCAGGCTACCACCCTATCATTGCCATTTTAATGCCATCGAAATGGTATGGTCAGAAACTAAAAGGCATTATGACCAAGCTATTACGAAAACTGCAAGGTCACCTACTGAAGTCTTAAAAGTATGGAATGACGTTGTAAAAAATGTACCGGAGCAAAACTGGCAGAATTACATAAATCATACAGAGAAAATAATTTCTGAAGCATGGGAAGTAGAAAACAAACTGGACCTACTAAACATCGAACCTATGGTGATCTCTGTATCCAATGAATCCGATGATGAACTATCACTTTCCGAATGTTATTCTGATTTAGAAACTAATTAAACTTTGCCTTGAAGATCACGTTGTCATTTTTTTAAAATCTAGAATTTGTACTTAATCGAACTCTGAATTGCCATATTTTTTTAAAAAAACTATGTATCTAGTTAATAAAACAATGTTTTTAAAATTAGTGCGCTTCTTTTATATTCTTTTATTATGTCAACATCTTTAGAATTTTATGAATTTCATAAAATTAATTTGTATTATTACAAACCGCCACTGATAATATGAAATTTCAAGTCACTACGCCAATGCAATAAGAAATATGTCAAGTATTTGACATGACAAAGGTCATAACCTAATTTTTTTCATGCGGGTTCAGATGGTTCAAGAAGCCGCATACGTTAAGTTACTAAAACGGCTGGTACCTCTAAATAGGTATTAATTTTACTATATCTGAGCTTAGAGCTTCTCAAGCAAACTGAACAGGCGGACATAACCTAGTAAACTGACAAGGATTTGCGCGCTAAACTATGACGAAGCGACTTAACATTGTTTTGCTCAAAGTGATGACTTAACCTAGTTTAAAACAAACTAGTTTCTTTATCTTGTAAGATAGGCCCAAACTGAAGCGATATAATAAAAGTAGGTTAAAAGGTATGTCACTTATCATCATAACCCATACAAGACAAAATTTGGACTTAACCTAGTCTGGCTCGGACATACAGATATAGAATGTCGAGCATATCAGTTTTTGGACTGTATTCTGAGTGATTTATTGACGATGGTAGAAACCGATTTACCTGTATAATTATTTGTCTCTTAATTTGCGAAATAGATGGATAAACCGGTCGATTGATGGATGAATAGTTATTGGAGATGCGTTGATGGATGAATACAGGGTGATTCGTTAGGTTTGGCAGGGACCGATTGCCTCTAAACGTTTAACAAGAATGGGGAATGTCCAGTTTGTCAGTTTCTGTGATGTATACAGGGTGATTAATTAATTATTCTAGAAATGCAATTGCCTGTAAATAATTATTTGTCACTTGATGTATAAATTACTTGATTAAAAATAGTAAAAGATATAAATAATTTTAAAATATTTCGTATTAATTATTTTTAATGTCGAAGTCATCCTTGTATTTTTGTCGGGGCGTTTTAGTGACGTGTTGTGAAGTTTTCCCCTCAGGTACCCCCGAATACGAGGCGATGACGTCTCTGGGACGCATGGTGGCAGAATGCGGAGACACTTTCGAGGACGTCGTCAGACAACGAAAAGAACAAGATCCTAGATTGTGGTATGCGTGGCAGAACTACAAAAAATAAATAAATAAAATAAACAAAATACATTACGTGGATGAAGTCCGATTGTGCTGTCAATATTTTTATTGTTGGAGAGAAATTTTTGAAGTGTTTAAGTTATTTTAAACGTAAAATTGTTCACATTTAAGAATTTTTGTAGGGATAATTATGTTAGAAGAGACAAATTTTTGAAAGTTGATTGACATTTTACTTGATAATAACTTTTGTTATATGAACTTGATAGCAAAATAACGTTACATATGAATTTCGAGTCCTAAATAAGTTTTTTCTTTCACCATAGGCCGTTGTTTATGGTTCAGGAATGTACAGAGTATTCAATTTAACAGAAGAAAGAAAATTAAAGGTTCGAGCTTAGGCTCACCCTCTATACTAAAAAGGAATATAAATGAAAACTATTCATTAAATTAAGTTATTGAACTCGATTAGACAAAAAAATTTCTTGCGTTCTACAATGTACCGGGAGTCTGAATTTTTTTTTAATATAAAAACTATAATTTCTCACTGTTGTACCGGGTGTTTGATCAAAAGAGGTGAGCGGCTGTATCTTATGAGATATTTACCCAATATTAAAAAAGGTATTGAGATGCAGTGTACAAGTGACTATTTATTTCCTTCAACAATTGGACAGGGATGTCTTCAGGACCATTTTATATTTTTGATAATATTTTGAATCCCTTAACATTATCTAAATACAAAATGCAGTTTTGGTTAAATAAATTACATTTTCTAATTATAAGTAATCAAAATGATTTCCATAATTTTTACTAAGATATAAGTAATTTGAACGAAGTTATTACCATTTATTAAATTGAATGAATACGGAAATTCTGTAAACAAAATTTTCCGAAACCCGGATAAATACCTTCCAATGACATATCAATTAATGTAATTAAATTTAAAATTACCAATGCTGTCAGCTTCATGAAAAGCAAACTATATTAATTAAAGTAGTTAAATTCTTAAGTATGTATAATTTTAGCTAGTTTATAATATGATAGTGATACTCAAACTGAAATGTATTTAGAGGAATGTAAGAAGTAAATGTTTTCCCCCATTTTGCAACACTCACTGTACGTGTGTCTTGCATTCTGTAAGTATTTGAAAGGGAGTTTTCTTCTTCCATTCCTCACTAGTTTAAGCTTTTTGAGGTGCCCATTCAGGCGACAGTGTCCTGTTGGGACACCTGTCAAAACTCTTGGTGCAGTCTGACTCTGACTTGTGCATTCTTCTGACCTCACTTGCTTGTAGTTTCTCAGGAGTATCATTGATTGTCTTAAGCTGGGAATTCTGGAACAGTTGGCGATACTTGACACTGAACACTGTTTAGGTACTTGTAGTGTAAACAGTGTTCAGTGATTGATTGTCTTAGCTCTTTCAATATTGTATGCAAAAAGTTTCTGGTCCTCAAAAGTGTTTTTTGTTTTTTTTCTCTTTGCTAATTTTTCTGCTATTTCATATCATTATATTCCAGTGTATCCTGGAATCCACTGTAAGGCAAGAATGTTGCCCTTGTCTAGTTTCTTGAGTTTTTCTAAGCATTACCATACTTTTTAGAACTCATTACACAAGACCTCAGTCCTTTAATTGCTGCTTGACTATCCGAAACGGTGATAATCCTTTACTTTCTATATCTTTTATCAATATTAAACTGGGCACAATTTCCGTTTGAAAGATACTTGGGGCTTTTCCCAACTTCTACCCCCTCTTCTACCACAGTTCCTTCTATTGTTTTTGAACTGGTGGTATGTTATGACTCCAATCAAATAACTATTTCGGTGACAACGTATCATAGCACTTCAATTTTAAAATTCCAACTTTGGAGACCTTCAACTCGGAAAGCAGCATTAAAACACTAAGTACTAACATACTTTTTGCTTTATCCAAAACTGATTGAGACAGTCAAGCACAAAAGTTATTTTAGGAAGAAGTGGGTGAATGGTATTCTTCACTATAATAATAGAACAAGTGTTGCTAAGATCGCCAAGGCTCGTGCTATATTTGTCAGACTGTAGTTTAATTCAAGCTTATAATATTTATTATAAAAAAAAACTATCTATCATATTATACTTTTTTTTTATTTTCCTTAGCCATATTTTCACGGTGTTATAAATAAAAAAATAAGGAGAAAACAGTATTAGGACTTGATCCATCGTAGAATCCTACGTAGGCTTTCAGTAAAATTTAATCCTTGGCAAATTTTTTTGGAATGTTTATAGGTTCTTATTCGATAAGGAATCGGCAGCGTACAAACAATATAGGCAGTTTGTAGATCAAGTCAAGAGAGACATTATGGCCGCGAAAGAGCATAACATTAAATTGGAAGATAAATATGAACCGGAAATGGTTTTAGATGAGATCGATTGTGGGGGTGTTAAAGAAGAACAAGATAAAAATTCGGGAAATCAGGTTAGTATGGAAATGTAATCGATTCATTTAGACTTCATATGCTCATAAACATACTAAAATATGTGTAGTATAGTCCATTCCATTTCTTTTGGCATCTCAGTAGTCCTGAAATTGAAAACAGGAGGACTTCAATGAATGAGCAGTTTAGGTTGAATATTTGAAGGTATCCACACCCTCACTATTCCACCTCCATTATTTCACTTTCCGAATCAGAAATATTCGAGTAGTTAGCCCTATTATATGAGTCATCTAAACCTGATTCCCCAAGTAAAATAATAACAGGTGGAATATCTTGAAAATTACAGTTTCCCATATATTTTGTCCAGTCAGTCAGTATTAGTGCTTCAATGTATCTACAACAATTTATACACATGGATAATGTACATTTTGGAAGACCCTCGAACTTAACTCGGTTGTGAATAGAGAAAGGCTTGTCTGGTAATTACTGGTACCATTAGCACCACACCGTCAGCCGCAACAGAAATCCTTTTGGACCTACCTCCTCTACATATCTTTCTGGAAAAAGAGGCTAGAATCTTCTGATGAACTTTCCCTTTTTAATTATTTTTGTTTTACAATGTCAAGCTGTCAACTGACAAATGTTTGCTGTTCTGATCCGTGTCAATGCGCGGGTCCTAAAACGTGGTGTTAATACCGTTCCGAGTCGATTAAGTGCGTGTCTTGCTTTAATCTCTTACTAAAACTTCAGATACACCACTTTCAATTTACTTTTCATCACAGTTAATAGTTTTGTCTGTTTACATGATTTTCCTGTTCTCTCCGCGAGATAATTTTTAAACTTGCAGGATATAATTTTTAACAAATAAATGTACCTACTTGAAATGTTTCTGCTGTTTTCGCACTTGTATCATACCCAGCTAATTTCTGGATAATATTTTATAGAGCGATGAAAATTCTGATAGGAGAAGAAAAAGAAGAAGTAGATGGGGTAATAAAGATCCTAACGTACCGCCACCTGCGGTGATTTACACACCCCCAATTGGTACTTTACCGATGATGACAATGGGCGTTCAACCGAGTAAGAACTTTTTTATTCAAAATTTTATGTAGATGGAAAGTGTGCAAAATAATTTAATTACATCACATTTCTGGTACGCCGAAGATCACTGTCTGCTTAATCACATAGAGGTTATGGAAACGGGGTTTATATATACAGGATGAGGCATATAAACATAAACCGTTGATTAGAAAGATCTCGAAGCCTGAAGGTGTGCCTAGAGAGAGAACATTTGTAAGGTTGGGTTTCTAAGGGTGAACTATTCAATGAAAATATTACCATTATTTTTCCACTTCCGGTTATAGCGGAAGTTGTTTATAACTTTGTTTTCAATGGGACACCCTGTATATTTTTCGATTCTTGTAATATTTACGTTATTCTTACAATTCTTGTTGATAGAGATACTCTCTTGTACATTTTTTAGGCCCCGGTCCGGTGGTGTTATCGAAAATAAATCGAAACGATGCCGGCCTCATCCAGTATGCCATGAACACTTACGGAACCACAAATTTATCCGATGAAGATTGGAAAAAAGCCGAAGACAATTATAAGGTGAATTTGTTGTATTTGGATATGGTTAAGAAAAAAGAGGAAGCGGAGAGGTTAAGAATGGCGGGGAAGAATAAATACGAGTACGATTCCGACGAAGATATCGACGGTGGTACTTGGGAACACAAGGCTAGAGAAAAGGTAGGTTTCCTCAATTTTGCTTATCTTTATTTATACAGAGTGGGACATAAAGCTTTTATCTGCCTCGCCCTGTTAATAATACTGGAAGTCTGATAATTTAATTGATCTATTGTCTTGAATCAAGAGCATCAGTTTTTTTAACCATAATTTATTTATAAATATGTAGGAAATGATAAACACTCAGATATGGGCGCACGAACTCACCAAACACGCCGAAGGTAAACATCACATCGGCGATTTTCTACCGCCCGAAGAACTAAAAAAATTCATGGAAAAATCGGTCGCCGTGAAAGATGGACAACCTTCGAATGTATCGGATTATAAAGAATTTCAAATTAAGGAAGACAACATAGGATTTAAGATGTTACAGAAACTCGGATGGTCCGAAGGAGAAGGTTTAGGTTCTGCAGGAATGGGAATCGTGGAACCAATTAATAAGTACAATTTTTTAAAATAATTATTGTCTAACGATTATTATTTTCCACCCAAATAAAGGGTGTTTTTCCTCATTTAGCTCTAATTCTTCATTACTGGATCACATCCTGTATATTATATTTGTTTAGTGCGGTCAATCCAATTATAATTCGGCAAACCTATCTGAAGCTACCCGGTGTCGGTAAGGGGTGAGGAAACAAGGCCGATAATCAATATCAGTCAATAGTCGAAGTGAGAAGGAAGAACACACGTACGCGCTTGCCAATAGCGAGTCGGATGGTTGCATAGCAACGGGCCGATCTTCAGCAGTTGAGTTCGTTGGGAGTACGTGATAATAAAATACAATGAAACAAGCACATAAAAGCACTAACGTATAATCATTATTAATACATTGTTGATAATTAAAAGTTTATTTTCAAATAATTGTTACTAAATTCTCAGCACTTTGGCTCTTTTTATAGTTAAACGTAGCAATATCGAGTGTTTTCAGCCGAATTCCTTTCACAGCTTCAGATAAGTTTGCCAAAATATTCTCAACCACTCAAAAGAAAAAGAAAGCTATTTTTGATTTCGAATTATAATTTTCGAAAATTAGCTTTTTCTACACTCCAGATTAATAAAAATCCCGTATACAGGGTTCTGCTTTTAGAATAGACAATTTTAGGTATTCAACCAAATATATACTTAGTTGTAAGGATTATTAATACTTATACAGAGTGATTCAGTAGTTATTAGTTATAAAGTCCGAAAGACATTTTATTAGAAGTATCCACCGAGAATTGTCCTTTTAGAGGCACTCCTAGAGAACATACACAAGGTTTGGGATTGAATGAATCCGAAGAAGACGAAGATGAATATCAATCGTATAGAAAGAGAATGATGTTAGCATATAGATTTAGACCGAATCCTTTGGTAAGTAGTTGGTTTCTTTTTGTACGTTTATTTAAACCCCTTCATCCGAGTCACTCACTTAGTCGTAGTTTCCCAGGAGTATCTTTGATTATCTTAGCCTTACTACATCTTTCCTGTGGTCAGATCTCCTCGCAAAACGAATCCGGATCTCCAAAAGATTGTCTCACCCCTCTCTTTGCTATTTCGTTTTCATACAGAGTGAGTTTTAAGTATGGAACATCTCAATTATCTCGGAAACGGATCTCACGATTTTTATAGGTTTTGGTGTGTAATTATCTTGTGATATGGCCGATATTATGGTGGTATTTACATTGTTGTCAGATCTTTCCTTTTTCCGGAATAATAATGAACTTTTTTATTTCAAATGGTGTTTGAAAAAGAACGAATTGAGATTTTAATGATATTATGGTGATATGCGAAGAAGTCAACAAGAAACGTGTAATATCTTTAATAATTTATATCCTAACCAAAATCCCATAATAAGATCTACTGTCAGTAAATTAGTAAAAAAGTTTAACGAAACTGGTTCAATGAAAGATTTATCCAAATCAGGGCTCAGAAAAACTGCATCAACTGAAAACAAATATTTAGATGTTTGTGTCTTGTTAGAAGACGATCCACACTTGAGTACTAGACAAATATCCAGGGAACTTGATATTTAGCAAACATCCGTAATGAAAATTTTACGTGAAAATAAATTCCATCCATACAAAATAAGATTCGTTCAAGAGATGTCAGATGATAATTTCGATAGACGAGAAGAGTTTGCAGACATAATGATGGAAAAATGTTACAATCAAAACGATCCAAATTTTTTAAATAATGTTTTGTTTTGCGATGAGGCCACTTTTTTTATTAACGGAAACGTAAATCGGCATAATTGTAGATACTGGTCACGTAACAATCCTCGTTGGATGCGTGAATCCCATACACAATATCTACAAAAACTGAATGTATGAGCTGGAATAATAGGCGACAAAATAACTGGTCCCTTTTTCATTGTGGGAAATTTAAATGGTCCGGCGTATTTATATTTATTGGAAATTTGGAAAATAGTATTATACCTGAGTTGGCTCGGTTATATCCAAATCCAAGTAAGTATTTTCAATTACATTTTAATGTAGAAATTTCATTATTCGAAACTTTCAGACAATAACAATATCCCAAATACCCCCGCCTCGGAATCACTACCCTAGCATACTTCGAGACGGGCAAAACATTTCAGATCTGACAACAATGTAAATACCACCATAATATTGGCCATACCACAAGATCCTTGCACACCAAAATCTATAAAAATCGTGCGATCCGTTTCCGAGATAATAGAGGCGTTCCTTACTTAAAACTCACTCTGTATATTACAGTGTGTCCTAGAACCCTCAATAGGATGATGACAATGTTGCTCTTGTCTAGTTCATTAATTTATCTGGGCATTCCCATACCATTTTAGAACTGATTACTGGCCGATTATCGGCTGCTTGACTATTCGTCAGATACGATGGTTTCAGTCGGTATCAACTCCCCATCCTCCAAAAATCACACACTGCTTGAATATTTTTATCATCCGATTTACTTATATTGCTTTGTTTCAGAATAATCCTCGTAGACCGTATTATTAAGTGCATTTTTAAGAAATTTAATTGTTTATAATATTGCTGTATATAAAGTGTTGAATTGCTAGTCTAGCTATTTGTTTTCTTGTAAATAATTACATATACTAAAAAATTATATTTATTATTATTAAATATATCTGAAGTAGATGTCGATTTTGGGTTTTATTTATGGAAGTCGGTTGGTGTTAAGGCGCTGTAGAACGCCCTAAAATATTGGATATTTATGTACTCTTTCGCCTACCTTACCGGAAAACCAATCTTATGAACACTAAAAATAAAGCGGAAAATTCTTAACGCCACGATTTTGTAGTGTTTCACTATCTGTCACTTGTGTACTTTGACGTTTCACATAATTTTTTATTAAACGTTTATTTGTTAGACGAAAAACAGTTGAGTGTCACACATGCTGGAAACTCTTTAGCAGCCCTTAGCTCACAGTACTAGCAACCGTAGCGAAATCTCTAAAGCTCATTTTCTGCCATCGTGACACAATACACTATTTTCGCTTACCATTTTTTTTGTGGGTTCTCCAAATGTCCAGAGAAGTTCAAAAACGGATTGATGTGAAATTTGTATGGGAGATTTTTTTGGGGGTTGAAATCCCAAAACACCTAAAATTGGCCAATTTCGTGTATTTAACCACTTTTTGGGTGGGGATAATTTTGAGGGGTAGGGGGTGGTTTTTCACCCTTCCCGATTCCTTAGTGATCTTTTATGTTTCCCTTTAAAAATGTCGAAA
This sequence comes from Lochmaea crataegi, assembly GCA_947563755.1. Lineage (NCBI taxonomy): Eukaryota > Metazoa > Arthropoda > Insecta > Coleoptera > Chrysomelidae > Lochmaea > Lochmaea crataegi. The sequence goes on from OX387423.1 coordinate 71,021,566, forward strand.
ACTTGTAAAATGTTTTTTTTCGGGAATTTTAAACGTTTGTTGGCTGACAATACCCACCGCTCGCGCTCATTGGTCAAATTAAATAGATCGCGCTTCACTGGCTTCCTGTAACACACTTCCGTCCCATTTCACGAAAGTACTGCTAAAAATTGCAGGGAACCGAGCGGAAAGATGTTACACATCGTAAAAACAGTCTCGAGAATGGTAGAACAAGGCGCCTGGAAGGAGACAGGATCCTGTGACTAGGCTAAGGTTTTCGATGATAAGGGAGAAAAAACCACAACCTTCCCAACATATGGAGGACCTGAGGTTTGGCATAAGGAGAGTAGTATAATAAGGACGGGTCTAGACAAGAAAATCTAGCATCACATGAGGGCACACACAATAGATCTGTGTAGGACGTAGCGATTCTATTCAAAATTGAATTGCTTGGTCATGCCATCTTGAAGAGCTATTACCTGGTGCCAGAATCTTGACTGTTGTTGTATTCACTGTTTGTTTCAGAATTTTTGGAGTGAAAACTCCTTCAGCCGCGTGGAGCAAGAGCAAAAAGCAAAACTTATGAGTTTGCGTCAACGACATGCTGATGTGATGGGTTGCACTTCGACTGTATCGTGTGCGCGTTGGACACTTTTTGGATGAATAACGGTAGAATTTTTAAAATTGTTCAATTTATTAGTAAAAATTTCCTTCCATTTTAGAAGTACGATATACGATTATAAAGGATCAATTTATTTGTAAAAGTCATAGGCGTACGATACGAATTTTAAAGGAGGTTAGTTAGGTTAGGTATAAGAAAAATACATTTAAAATAAAGTTGGTTTTTACTATTTTTTTGTATTTTTAATCATTATCTTCGCTTTTAAAACCCAAAAATAAGAAAAAAAAGATTGTTAAATAAATAATTCAAGCTATATTATGTACAAAGTGGATTTTTAAAAACCTGATATACAGTGTGGCCCATTTATGAAAAAAACACACATCAAATTTAGTGGTCTAAAAATAGATGTACCAGTGGAAGAGTGAAATTGAATTGCAAGAGTCAGGTAAGCAAAATGAAGTATAAAAAAATAAAATATCATTACTCACTATGAGAAATTCTATTTTATATGTAAAAGGAACCGAAAATAAATGTAAAATATATATATAAAAACATAAAATATATATAAATGTAAAAAGTTGATTTTACCTTTGGAATTTAATAAAATTGAATCGACATTTATAATTAATTTCGGTTTAATACACGAAACCATTACCGCTTTTTATGATTTTCCGCCCTATAAAAAATTCCTCCGAAAAAAAAAGTATTATAAAGTTAAAACTGACCTGTCTTACAAGGCTCCACCCACCTCAATTCCTCTGCTACCATACCATTCAGGCCTACTATACAAGAATGTCAAAATTGATAACGTTATACAAAGTTTGTTTTCTCAAACCCGAATTTTTGTTACTATCAGAAGTTAAGCTCTTTTGATAGAACACAGAATCTACTTTTGATATGACAATTACATGGCCCATAATTAATTATAATGCTTCCCAATTATGTGAACCTCTGCATCATCGTATGTTCTCTTCTACTCTTAATTACTTTCATATGTCAAATAAAGTTAACGGAATGTACTCCGACCTTGAATGGGTCAAACTGTATATATGTCACACAAAAATCAAATCCGTATCTAGACCAACAGAATTTATATCACAAATGTATTCTATGTATCTCAAAATCTTACCAACTGTATCTTTTCAATTTATGGGAAAAGATATCATGCATGGGTCATCAATATTTCTTCAATCTTAAATTTTATTGCAAAATCACACACTTTTAATATTAGATTTTAAAATTAAATTCCATATGCCACAGCTAAATAACTAAAATGGAGTAAATATTAATAGTGCAGGAGGAAGTTGACATTATGACAGATACTTTGTAGAGCTCTAAAAAATGGACAAGCAAATCCACGAATTATGCTCTCAAAAAGCATACCGTCTGGGTGAATTGATGGATCAAAAACAGCAGAAGGAACGGGGCATTGTGACTAAATAAGGAGCACGAACTCCACATATGCCAATAAGTTCTAAAGATAAGATGGCGTTAGTGATTCATTTGTACAGTTGTATTTAAAAAAAATGAGGCTATCCAGTGACCTGTCAAATAATAGTACATTGTGCAACGATCATGTTTTAATAACCATTACATAAGAGTTGCATACGCTATTTGGTCTACACCCTATAATTAACGAAGAACTATAAATATTATATTTATATTGAACACAATAACAGTAATTAATGGTATTACCTCGGGTATTTCTTAAAAATACTAAGATTATTTATTGTGCAGTTTGAAAAGTTTATTCCAGAGGTCCCACTGATCTGGAAGTTGAAGGAATATTTACATTTATTTCATTCTTGAAAATAGGCAATCAAAACATTTTCGGAGAATGTCGAAATATTTGTATTTCTTCAGTTCATAAACCGTTGATATAGTTTTTCGTTAACTTTCTTAGATTTTTGGGGAAAAATATTTAGTACTGCATTTTCTGCTCTCTCCGATGTGCGTGGAGGAGTCGATGGAAATTATTCTAAATCACTGATATCAGCCATTTTGATAATATAATTATCGAAGCTTAGCTATATTCTACGAAAATTTAATACCTACTGATTTTGATAAATAAAACAATTAGATAGGAATCTAGGACAAACGTCAAATGCATGCTTATTGAAGAATTATGCGTTTCTATTGATTAAAAATATGTATCGTTATGAAAAATCTGTATTATAATGGATCTCATTATGAAACGGATTATGGGCATTTAAGTGTATTATTATAGTACGAGTGTAGAAAATAGTATATTATGCAATGATGGTTATTAATGCACTCGCATGAAACATACGAAACTCGCCTTCGGCTCGTTTCGTATCCCGGTTAATGCTTGTGTATTAATAACCATTACATTACACTATTTTTTCTACGAATAAGAAATTTTATTTGAATTCAACAACATTGCTTTTTTTTTATACTTCTCTTTGCTACCCTCCAATCCATAAATTGACCATATATGTGTGCGCGCGAGGTACCTAATTATTTTTATTCATTTTAGATTAAGCAAAAATGCCTCGTAATTATGTTCGAAAGACGAAACGCCAAGATTGGGATCCGGTGCCTATGAACCAAGCCATAGATGTCGTTCGTGAAGGTGAAATGGGATGGCTCCGAGCATCTAAGGTTTTTGGTGTACCGTTCACCATTCTTAGGAGGCATGGTCAAAATAAAACTAAAACCATTAAATGTGGTGAGAAAGCACTTGGAAGATTTAAAACTACTTTTCCCATAGCACTTGAACGTGAACTGGCTGAGCATCTAAAGTTATTAGAATCAAGGTTATTTGGATCAACTTACAAAGAACTGCAAGAGTTTGCCTTCCAACTTGCTACTATATAACAATGGGATAGTGCACAAGTTTAGTAATGCAAAACAAATGGCAGGCAAAGACTGTTTAAGAGGTTTTCGCAAGAGAAACCCAGACATGACACTTTGCAAGCCAAAACCTACATTAGCTGCACAAGCGTTCAGCAAACCGCAAATCGCCAGCTTTTTTTCTGTTCTAGAAAATGTTCTAACAAAGGAAAATATTGACCCAATGAGGATATACAATGACGATAAATCGGAACTTTCTACCGCTCAGAAACCCCAAAAAAGATTTGCCACTCAAGGGAGAAAGCAAGTCGGCACTATTACTAGTGCAGAACGAGGCTCCCACATGAATGTGGTCTGCTGCATGTGCACAAATGGAAGCTATATTCCGCCATATTTGCTCGAAAGAACATGAAAAATGAACTATTTGATCATGCTCCACCAGGAACATTACGCATTGCTCAAGAAACGAGTTGGATGATAGGACCAGTTTTTCTGAAGTGGTTAGGGCACTTCAAGAAATATGCGCAGGCTTCCTTAACCAATAAAGTGCTATTAATTTTGGTCGGACAATCCAGTCATAAATATTTAGATGCTCTGATATAGAATGCGAAAGACAACAGAATTGTTATTATCTAATATAATTTCAGCTGTATCCCATTTTACCTCACCTAGGTGGGGTAAATAGTTTTTGCAAGGTTTTAGAATTTTTGTTATTTTTTTAAGAATATTTTTTTTGGCAAAAAAACTATTTGAATCTGTTAAAACATAATGCTGTTTCATACCAATAAATTCATTTCTTTATAATTGTTTTTATTATTTTTCTTTTGTCACTTTTGTAAACCCTATGCCATTTTGTACACCCTTCCCCTACGTGTGGACGTCTAAAGGCATCAAAAAAATATTTGAATAATGGGACGTTTGAATACTCTAACATTACGAAAACTGTTCTTTGTGATATAAATTCCGAAAGTTACAAATTAAAATTACATCTATTGCCATAAGCCTGCGTAATTTCCAGTTAATGTAGCTGGTAATGGGCCGCCTGCCGTAAATAGTCTCGTTCCTGTCGTATCATAGCAATGCGTGTAGATGGCCGGTACATATTTTACGTTTTGAACGTTGTCTATGAATTCTTCATCTGGAAACTATTAATAAAAATCAAAAGTGGTATTAATTAGATGATAAAAATAGAATAACTAAAATAATAATAGGTCTACTAATTGAATCGGTGATTTAATGCGCATGTGTATACAGGGTGAGTCATGAGCAACTGTACATACTCCTACTACGTGATGATGCAGATGGGACGACGGAACACATCTGCAATTTCAGGGTAATCGTCTGTCAACTCCTTACTGGAACAGGTCTACTTAGAGCCTGATCACTTGACTCCAAAACGGAAAATAGGCTTTCTCAGAAGCCTAGATCTCTTGGACTAAAATATAGATGTAGGGTATACACAAAAGATCTTAAAGGTAGCAGTGTGGTAAGGTCAACTGGGCCAATCAACCCAATTGTAATCTAATCTAAACATAATAAATAAAAATCCTATTCCAGGCCCGACCTTAAAAAATTATTGAGTTTTGACTTGAAACAACAGCCTGTAAATCCATATGTTAAAATTTTGATTACATATTTGGAAAGAGCAGAAAAAATAAGTAAGACTAAATGTATTTGGTGTTTTCGCATACAACTTTTTTACTTATCAAGGCCGGACCTGGAATAAGATTTTTATTTATTATGTTAATCGACTCCGCTGTGGATAAAGAACATATGTACCAAATACTATAAAAATTTAAAGATGGTTCACGATTAACTTAAAAAATTGGGTAAATTAATTAATCACCTTGTATCATCATCAGAATGATATATGGAGGAAAGGAGGTTTTGGCATTCAAAGTCCAGTAATAAGGATGGGTGTAGACAAGGAACTCTAGAATAACGGGAGGGCATACACAATAGATCTGCAAAGGTCACAGTGTAGAGGCTCTTAGAAGCACATAAGCCCCATATTTATCTTATCTTATCACCTTAATGTGCCCCATCTATCTTAACCATATGCATAGTATCTGTCTTGAGTATATTATATTTAAAAACAACTAAAAAGGAAGATACTGACATGTTATTAGAGAAATAAGCTGGAAATGTCACTGTTCTTTTTTACAAAAAAGTAATATTATATGGAATTTGATCTTATGTACGTATTACTTACCACATAGCCCTTACTAGCTTTAAGCACAACAGTTCGAGAAGAATTAATACTGGAATCGAGATATTTGCCAGCTTTTAGATCGTAAAACATAAGCATTCCCAAACCAGTTCCAACTGTGAGTACATCGCCCTGAAAACTTGCTGATCTAATGCCACAACCAGAGTATCTTGAATTCACCTTTTTAACAGCCTAAAAATAGTGTTTTTTTAAAGGATGTTCTTAATCCAAATCTGGATTTTTATTACTATCAGTAAGTTGTTCAATTGGGCTTTTATTGTGTATCGTGTACCAAATATCAAAAAGATATATGGTGTTATTTGTTAGTTATGACAGAAATTAGCAAAATCAACAAAACACTTGGTTACAAAGATATGGTATTTTTATAGCCCTATTTTCTCAGTTCAAGTATTTCCCTCTCACAATAAAACACCATGTATGTAACTTAAAATAATACCTGTAGGGTTCGACAATCGAGCAATAATGTATAAGATCTACACCCAATAGCATACAATCCCGTATCTTGCACAGCTAGACAGACATTTTCTTGAGCAGACGGTAATTTTCTGGATAATTTTTGTTTGAAATTTTCTGCATTCCAAATGTGAATATAACCATTTAAGCTTAAAGCTGCTATTTCATCATATTTTTTATTGAAAGTCAAAGCTCGAACCTAAAAATATAAATATACATAAAATAAATTCTAATATAGGTACCTAACAAATTTTTTTTTGTTAATGGTACAATATAAAATTATTGTTGTATTGTAATGTTCAATTACTTGTTAAATCTGTTTGTTTTGTGTCAATGGCGATAGTAGTCAAGGCACAGAAATTTGAAAAAAAAATGTAAAATACCTTTTGTGCTCCTCTACAATCCTTGATAGATACTGCTTGGATATGACGATGCCTAGGAATCTCTTCAGTGCTTTCTAATAATTCAGGTGTTATCCTCCATAAAGCCATTTTGGTGTCTCTTGAACCAGAAACAAGAAACTCATCATCCAACCAACACATGTCAAATACCTAAAATAAAAAATATTCAACTTTTTTATATTTATCCAAAAGGATCAAGACCATAAAGTTTAATACAAAAAAATTAAATGTCTTACCCAGTCTTTGTGAGCATTCTCTCCAACACAAACAGGATCTAATGTAGGCAATCTATAAATTGCAATATCACAAGTATTTCTGGCTCCTGTTGCCAGTAGAGTCTTCGAGGGATTAATTTGTACTGAATGAATACCACTTTGTTGTTGTTCATTACCCATTAGGTCCCTTTTACTTAACAATGATGGTATTTGGTCTATTTTATGTGTTACAACATCGTACACCATTAACTGTTATAAATGTAATTAGTTATTTTTATTGGCATAAAAAATATAGCAAAATTAGATTCTCAAAACTAACCAATATAAAAATGTATGACTAAATGGTGTATAAATTGTTTAAAGAATTTATTCTCACCTTATTACACTTTGTCCCAAAAACAACTTGTCTATCACTTAACCACTGGGAACAAAACACTTTATTCATATTGCCTAAATTGATTGGAGTCTCTTTAAACATTTCATGAGTTAACATATGTCTACTACCATAGTCCTGCGTTACAGAACTGGATTTGGTGCACTGTATTTCTCTATTTCTAATATAATCAACAAAATTAAAAGAAGTGTTTAATATATCTTTTTGTACAGATAGTGGTTCTTCGTCGCTATCGCTATCCTCATAAGTAATGAAATCTTCAGGTTTTTCAGATTTTCTACTTTGTTCTAATTTTATAGCTTTTAATCGGGATTTCCTCTCTTCCAATCTTTGTTCAAGAGAGCAAGATGGAGTACGTCCAAATACAGGACGCATATGTGTTTTAGACATCTTGTGTTCAAATTTTTAGAGAGGAACTATAAATTTTTTGTTATTTTTTTTCGAACCATCCTTTGTTAGTTTTTCTTCCATTAATAAATAATATTGTTGATTTTCTTTGAATAACAACAAATATGACACTTCACTTCATGACGGACAATAAATGTCATTTGTCATCTGTTGACAAGTTTAACAACTGTCAACTATTTCGATGAAAAATTACTTTAGTGCAATTTTTTTTATTTTTATGAATCAAAACAGTCTAAAACAAATTTCTTATATTCAATACTCTAGAACGAATCATCAATTAATCATTCTGTTATCTCATAATAATGTTTACATAAGATATTGTCACTGTATACATAAGTACAGTGACTATATACAAGACAGTTGCGACAATAGGGTAACCCGTTTTTGATTGGCTGACAGTTTGGCAGCCATATTGAGGCTAAAATCTAAAATCTCTTTGTTTACTTTTTGGTTTATACGAAGTTTCTTATAGTGCTTGTTATATTTGTTATTAGAATTATTGGTTTTGTGCTTTTTTGGTGAATATTCAGTGAAAAAGAGGTGTTTTGCCTTTAGACAATTGGAAGACTTGTATTTGGACCTATAAATAATTTTATTTCGAATCGGAAAACTCGTGAAATTTGGTAAGCTAGCTTGGTTAACCCTAGAAATTGTATACTATTCATAAAGTTTTGATTTTTTTCTAGATAATAACATTGACAATGCCGGGCTGTGCTGCAATATATTGCAGTAATTCTGCTAAAAAAGGGTTTCTCATGAAACGTTTTCCAGGGCTACGTTCATAAACTTACTCAGAGTAAGGTTAGTTTACTCCGAAGCGTTCATAAATTTACTCTACCAGTATAGAGTATGCTTTTATAAACGTTCAGAAACCTACCCGGAGTAAACTCTGCATACTCCGCTTTTTAATGGAGTATTATATACTCTGACAGTTATGACAGTTTGGCTTATACAGTAGTTCAGTTCAGATTACTGCCAGGTTATTTTTAGTGATAAATTGATATTATTTGATTATTAATATTCAACTCATCCATGGTTAATTAATTTCTATTTTCGAAATGAACAATATAACCGCAAATTCTTACACAACACAATGACATTTGATTTGCCTCCGGCCGGTCTAGCCTCTGAACAGTTACTCCGAGTAACCATCAAACATACTTCTCTAATCACGTGATCATACTCTTCTCTGCTCACTGGAGTTTATGAATGTAGCCCTAGAGGTCCATCTAGAAGAAAAGAATGGCTTATTAAAATTACAAGAGATAAGTGGACTCCAACAGACTATTTGTGTTTATGTGAGGTAGGTAGAAGCATTTGCTTTTCGTCTGCTAATTGTTATATCTGATTTAAAATTATTGTTAGTCATTATTGAGATAAAATTTAATGTAAGATTTTGTTTAAGATTCATTTTGCTCCTGAAATGTGGGAGAAACCTCGTGTAGATGGCAAGAAAATTTTAAAGTTAAATGCTGTTCCTACAATATTTTCCTTTGTGAAACCAAAATCTAAAAGGAAATCCCCAGTTCCAAGGAAATTTTATTCTCCAAAAAAACCTAAAAGTTTGTCGGGTAAGTAGGTAATTACAACATATCCCCTCATAATAATGAAAAAACTCTTAGTTTTTGCCCTATTAAATATGTTTTGTTGCCATTATAGTTTAATAATTTGTTCTAGGTGAAAATTTAGCTCTAGATGAGACTGTGCCAGAGGAATTACCAGAACCATCTACTTCAAATTTAGCTTTGGATGTAGAATCAGGTCAACAATTGTTGATATCTAAAAGCAGTTTGAGTGAAGTCAGTTTATGTACAGCTCCCTCACCGCTAATATCAGAAACTGATCCAATGAGTGAAATAGCTCAGTTACAGCTTAAATTAAACAGGTACAAGAAGTTGTATGGAAGAGAAAAACGTAGTGCTTATCGATGGAAAAAAACTGTAAGAGCCACACGAAAGAAGCTATGCGCAGTCATATCTTAGACATAATAAAGTTGTAAATAACTTGAAATTAATATATGTATCACAGTATTTAAAAAGCGGAAGTACCAGTAGTTACGAAGAAGATGAACGGGAGTTTCTTGGGGGATTTTTGGATTCTCTTAAGGCCTTAAATACATTGTATGATGCTTCCAAGTGAATTAAAGACTCTCTCATACAATTTAAATTTCAGCGAACTAAATTCATTATATAATATTTCAGGATCTATTTTAAAAAGCATTGTGAAATCTTCAAAAACTTGTGTTGCTTGTGTAGGTGCAGCAGGTTAAAAAAAACCAATATATAAGAAGTTTTCAAAACTCTCCTTAATCAAAAGGTAAAGAACAATCACTTTTTTTGTTACTGAAGAGGTTTTTTATTATTTTTTAGAAATAGAATGTGTTTTCTTAAAATATTTAGATATTGTTTCACCCCAGAATATAGACATAAAATAATTTTTTATAAAGGAAATGTCGAAAATACATTTCAATTTACCAAATTGTCACCAACTTAAAAGCAAAATAATTAAAAGATTCACTGTTTTCAAGTTGAAAATTAGTTATAAAAAATTTAAATCCGCCTCAACAAAATATAGTAGTAAGTCATTAGCAGGTAACTTGTTATGAAATAAAAAAAAAGCTTTGCATAATTATCAAATAAAATCAATAAAAAACAAATTACACATCAAGAATTATATTTATGTTTTTATAGTTTATAATCCTGACGATGAAAATGTAATTTGGGAAACCGATCGAGTAATATATGTTATATTTCTGTTGTTGAATTTGTTATTTATAGATTTTATTTGATAATTAACTGAATCTTTGGTTATATTTGAAGATATTAACAGTTGTACCTATAGCAATATAATTTTTTTCATGATTTGTCCCCCATCATACTTTACAAGCAATTTATATTTATTATTTTTTTGTATTGTTATTTTTCCTTATTATACTAAATATAATTAGGTAAAAAAATAAAAATTGTGTGTTTAATTTGAAGATACCCATTTCCTATCAAAATCCAAGAGATATAATGTACATTTTTATGTATTTATGTTCCAAATTGTTAGTTTTATTATAGATTTCCATTTAAATTATATGCATTTGATATTCAAATTTGCCTCAATATGGCGGAAGGGTTTAGTTGCATTGTCGCCACTGTCTTGTATATAGTCACTGTATACATAAGTATTTGTTATTGTCATCTATATGTGAATATTTGAATTAACGTGAAGAAAAACTTCTTTCAATACGAACGTGGCATCCTAGATGGCTCTTAATACATTTAAATTGCGTGGGGTTGACGTATGTTTATTTAGAAATACCACAAATACTTGCTTCCAACTCACATAACTAATAATAGGCCAGTCATCTTATACAAAAAAGACGATTTTGGGAAAGTGAACGAAGACGCGAGATTTTTTTAGGCTTGTTGGAGATGTCGAGGAGAGCTTATTTGTGAGTGGTCGTATACTAGACCAAAGATATATTCTTTGACTAGACCTTGAGCTAAATTAGGGAGGGATGGTGGAAGGTAATTTTGCGTTTTTTCGCTGTAACTCGGTCAATTTTGGTCGTAATTGAACGTACGACGTCTCTTTTTGTAGGTATTTTCAAGCCCTTCAATTCACCTGATGATGATGTTGACTTTAATTCCGACAAAAACCTACCTACAATTCACTTCCGACGGCAAGGAAGTGGACAACCCCGGCGACGACGACAACGTTGACCTGAATGCATCCACTTCATCTATGCGTCTGTACCACCAACGAAGCGATCCAAGACCTCATTTTAAAAATAATTTTCATTTATTTTATTTTCATACCTTATTTTTGATTTCAGAACTTTCAGCAAATTTTTTAACTTTCCGCTACTTCACATTTTAACCCTGTACTTGTATACCTATAAATATTTTAGTAAGTAATTCGACAGACAGATCTTGAGTCTTATCAGCTCTTATCGGCGATGCAATATTTTTCGGGGGCGTGGCCACGTGAGCCAAGATGGCTGCCACATGATCTAACGCCATTTTTAAAATACATGTTTTTTCAAAATACACAGCTTACACGATCTTATCGGTGTTTGTGGTTTTTCGACCCTATGCATTTTCTGTGATTTTTTCCCCCAAGACGGCGATGTCAATTTTCATGTGCTGCTCCAGGAAGACGGTTGCCACTTCCGCCAAAATCTAAAAATTCATAATAAACACTTTTATTATAGATAATGACTGGTAAGCATGATAAAATAAAATTAAAGGAATAATAATACTTATTATTATTTTAATCATTTTCCAGGTTTAGTAATATTTAGCAAAATTAAATGCCCTTTGGCTATAATGATGTTCGTAGTCGAGAAGTTGAGGTTATGTAGCATAAATTAGAAGAGATTAAAAAAAGCATTGCCTTGTCTTTTTAGAATCGATACCTATATGCGAGAGCGACTGAGACAAACAGTGCGTGTCGAAATATACGACGAGATTCCTCCAAGATCGCACTCTCTCTCTCTCACATGAGAAATTTACACAGTGGACCGGGGGTTTACAGCTGTCCCCAAATGTAGAACTAGGCTGCATTGAGGGCAGCTTGGGGTTTATCGTGTATATTAAGAGGATATAAGTTTAAAGAGACAAATGTATTAATAGAGTGTTTCTGTAGAAACTATAATATCCAATAATATCATGTAGGTATATTAAGAGGATAGAAGTTTAAAAAGACAAATGTATTAATAGTGTTTCTGCAGAAACTATAATATCCAATAGAAAAATTCCCCCGGATAACAACACAGTATTTACCTGGGACATACCATTAAAGTACTACTAGTGTCCCAATATTTCCGACCTAGGTGGGATGTTCAAGGAATGATTCTAGTCAGGAAAAATAATAATTTTTTTAGAAGCTGGACAAAAGGCACATGGGATAGCCAGAAAGGAAATCGAACTGAAAATTGGTGATTGGCTGAGAAGAGAAAAAGAAAGACAATTGAGGACAGAACTGAAACATGAGTAAATTAACTTACAATATATAGTGTGGAAACCACTTATGGAATAAAATTCTTTATGTCATTATTTTAGAAAATTATAAAAAATGCCGAGACACGTCAACTTTTGAATTGAGGGGGACACTTTTTGGCGCTAATGTCATAAACGTCAGATTCACCCCCTCCCTCCTGTGGACATTTTTTCAAATGGCATTGGGTATCAATTCACACCTCATTTAAAAAGTCTGGTAAATCTCTATTCAATAGATTCAATAGAAAGACTATTTAAAGAATAAAAAATTTACAAATAGTAAAAAGACAACTGTTAACAAGGAAAAACTGCTATTTAATCATGCCTTCAAAGTGACCACCGTTAACATTCAGGCAATAAAAGTTGAAAAAGAGCCAATTTTAAACAACGATTAAATAACAATGGAAGGCTCGTATCAAAGGCAAAACAAAATGATTGAATAGAGATTTACCAGACCTTTTAAATGAGGTGTGACTTGATACCTAATGCCATTTGAAAAAATGTAAGGGGTGTCTCCAGTAGGGAGGGGGTGAATCTGACGTTTACGACATTAGCGCCAAAAAGTGTCCCCCTCAATTCAAAAGTTGACGTGTCTCGGCATTTTTTATAATTTTCTAAAATAATGACATAAAGAATTTTATTCCATAAGTGGTTTCCACACTGTATATGTAAATATATTACCCTATATGTGACATTTTCTACTAGGTAAAGGGAAATACAGTTGGTAAACAAGTCATATAGCATGCCATTGCTTTGTGTATCAGTTATTGCTATGTACTTGTTTAAATGCTTTATAATATTGTTCCTATACCTGGTAGAAAATGTTACATGTGGTTTATGGAAAATATTGTTAGAAAGATTTGTAATAAATAGCTCTTGTTTTAAGAAATATTGAATTGTTTTATTTGCACCTAGTGATTTCACTTCTAGTGTATTTTAATTTAGAAACATCCTACTGGGATATGTTTGTAGAACGTTGAAAATGATAACATGGCTGTTGCCAGAAACATCCTAGGGATGTTTTGAGGGAAATGGGGATGTTGTTAGTATGCTTCTATAGTCCCAGAAAGATGTTTCTTGAATATTTTTGGGATGTTTCTGTGCTATTAGGGCCGTAACAACCTTTTCTACTACGTTTTTATATTTTTCGTAATTTTTATATACCTTAAACTTATCTCGAATTTATCAACAATTAAAAGTTTTAGCAACAAATATTTAGATATCTAGACATTATAAAAAGCAGCTTACCTTATTTTCCGTTTATACCAGCATATATCTACTCACTAAATTCATATTCATTGATGTACCTAAAAATTCACATTTTTTCACTAGTTTTAAACAGCACTGTTTTTAAAAATACTGTGCATAATATGTTGTTCGAACCGTCGCTTAGTTTATAATATCTTAAAACATTGATATTCTTCTTCTTATTCTTCAATGCTTAAAATACGCGCGTTAAAAAGGCATTGTTTACTCCAGACGATATATGCGATATGGTTCCCGGATGTCTCCGCGGTTTGTGATTATCATTTATATATTTGTTACATAAAATTCCTATAATAGGGGAGACTGGGGAGGGATGAGCCACTTTTTTTCAGCGACCTGGTTTTCTGTCGTGTTTTAATAATCGCATAAAGTTTTTTACATATTAATTAACTATTGGTTTTAATTTTTTAACACAATAGCAACATTAGTTTAAAAATTGTTATTTAAGCAAATAATAATCGATGTAAGTACCACAAGCACTTGTCTCAAACCTTCCTTATAAAGGGAGGCTTGAGACAAGTAAAAAGGGAGGTTTGAGGAAAGCGTAGGGAGGTTTGAGACAAGAGTAGTAACGATAAAGTCTGGAGTTAAAATCAATTTTATTGAAAACAGTTAACAATTGTTTAACCCTTTAACCCTGCAATAATAATAATTAACAAAAAAATACACGTAGGCAGACCGGGGTTGGTTGAACCATAAGGGGCACGTTGAACCAGACGCCCAGTAAGTATAAAGGAGTGGTGCATGGAAATGCGCAAAAAAAAAGAGAAGTAAGAAGATGGCATATTTGTATGCAAATTTATTGAAGATAAAATATCCAGAGAATTGGAACAAACACGAAATGGCTGGTAAAGATTGGTTTGCTGTTTTTGAAACGGAACCTACCTACATGTTTTAACAAATACGACGGTTTCAGTTTTTTTCTCCAATTTGAAAACCGTATTAGATAGGCATAAATTTGGACCAGGAGACATATGGAACGTCGATGAAACGGGCGTGACAACGGTCCAAAAACCAGATCGTTTTGTTGCTCGTCGTGGAGTAAAGCAAGTAGGCCATGTTACCTCCGCAGAAAGAGGGACGTTTAGCTTTTGCCGTATCTGTAACCGTATCGGTAACTGCATTCCTCCCATGTTTGTCTTCCCTCGGGTAAGATATCATGATTATTTTATTAACAATAGTCTTCCATGAAGCGAAGGTGTTTCAAATCCATCAGGGTGGATGAAGGAGGCACATTTTTGTGAATATGCACGTCACTTTGTGAAACATTCAAAATCATCTTAAACAAAACCTACACTTTTATTATTAGATAATCATGATAGTCATTTATCGATAGAGGCATTGGACTATTTTAAATCTAACGGGGTAGGGGAGACCGGGGAAATACCGCCACCCTTAAGGGAAGGAGGGCATAAAATCAACTAGAAAAATAAGAATCGATAAAAAATTGTATTGATTAATTCTACAAAGAGTATACTTTCAATAAGTATTGTTTAAAAGTTTACAGTTGTTGCCTAGAGAAACATATTCTCTGAATTGTGATTGGCGGTGTATTGCCCCAGGGTACCGGGGTAATACTGCCATGGCTGTGGGGCAATACCGCCACTAGATTTATTGGTTGCTATTTTCTTGACATGTAAATATTTATGTATTCTGAAACGAGAAACAAAAAGTAGGTAACTGTTCTTTCATTTCCTCCGCATTGCAGCCATAAGCTGCAACCTTTGGATAGAAGCGTTTACGGCCCCTTAAAAAATATGTAAATTCTATGTGTGACTCATGGATTTCAAACCTCCCAGGCTCCACAATGACCATTTATGACATACCAGGAATTGTTAAAATGGCTTTATCTTTAGCTGCTACCCCAATATTAATATTCTAGCAGGCTTTAATTAAACCTTAAGGTTTCTGGAAGTTCTCCTTTTAATAAAGATGTTTTTGAAGATTCCTAGTTTATGGCGTCTTATGTCACGGACAGGCCAGATCCAACCATAACCACACCTATACCGGTCTTAATACGTCTACCGTGGAGAGAAAAACTAATCTAGAGGTGATTGCAGATAATTTAGATTCTAAAGAAGTTCCCGAAGAAGCTATATACCGATATAACAATCCTTGAACACACGACTCTATATTAAGTAGTAAGCAATATTATTTTAGATGAGCAGCCTTGTTGTAGTATATCAATAGTGAATAATACCGTAACTCTGGAACAATTAAAGCCACTCGATCCCAAAAGCACCACCAAGAAAAAATAAAAATAGTAGAAGGAAAAGAGTCTCGGCTATTTTAACAGACACCCCAGCTAGAGATGCGATCCAAAAGAACAAAAAGAAAATGTTAAAAACAAAGCAAAACGGTTAAAAGAAAGTTTATAGTTGCATCCCAGAACGATAATACAGCAATATCCGTTAAAGGGAAGTCAATTGACGCAAATAAAGAAAGAATTATTGGCAAACAACCTTTACAAAAAATAAATAAAGTGAAAAAGAAAATTATTCTAGTAGTTCAGAAGAAGAAGAAGTTTTGTGTTTAATATGCATAGAACCATATTCAAACAGTAAATCCAAGGAAAAATGGCTACAATGTATACTAACTGCAAGGGCTGGTCTCACGAGCAATGCACTAATGGAGATGTATTTTATATTATGCCATAATTGTGATAGTGATTATAGAATATTTAAATTATTCTCTATTTTGTTTTGCATATTTTTTTACTTACCTACTTCTAAGAATTAATGTATTTGCTTTTCAATAAATTTAAGGCTTTAACATTTCAACCATACCTATTTATTTCTATAACTTCTTGTATAATCAAACCTACCCCGCAGAGTTGTTCAACGTGCCCCACCGAAATGGTTGGTTGAATACTTGTATATGTGATAAAGAATTAAGTATCTTATTACTTTAAAATATCAATATTTGTTATATCTAACTGAAGAATTAATTTGCCAAAACATTTACTAATCGTCGTATTACAGTATTTTTTTGATATAATAACACTAAACATTAAAAAAATAAAAAACTGGTTCAACCAACCCCGGTCTCCCCTACTTGAAAAAAATGAAAGAATACAGCAGTCATAAAAATATTTGCCAAAAAACCTAAAATTTTTTTCATATTTGGAAAAATCGACTGGAAAAGAAAGGGTGTTCTTGCTGTTCCTCCAGTAAAAAAGGGGTTTGGTAACTTAACCAGATCGTCCGTAGGTGCACAACATTCATCGGCAACATCGGGAAAAATAAATTTGTATCCCGGAGGCTTTAGTCTCATATGCATAATAAGTCGTAATCTTTGCCATCAATATTTATGACCTTAGCAACGTAATGTCGGAAAGTGTTTTTGGTAGGAAATCGTACCTACAAGAACATAGTCATCCTTACAAACTTCTTGATTCATAAAGCTTTCTTCAGCATTTTCTTTTTCAATCTGTTCCTCAATATCGGTTAACTCATCAGAACTCGAAAAATTTAAAGAATCGTTAGATTGTTCAGATTCCTCCAAGCCTATCTCAATCCTATTTTTTTAACGGGCACCTGTTTTTCATCTTCTATCAACAATTTTTTTTAAATCTTTCTTCCTTTTTTTGTTTTGCTCTCTCTTTTTCTTTGCTCTTTCCTCAAATTCTTTTTCTGTTTGGTCTTTTTCGGAAGTGTCCGTTAAAATCCGTGTTTTCCAACATTTCCTTCCAGCTTTCGGAAATGGCCTTATAACTTCAGGGCTTACAAATACATTTGAATTATTTGGGGAATTATCTATACTATAGGGACAGCTAAAAGTAAATTTTCTGTAGCCTGTAAAGCTTCAGATGGATCTGTATATAATTTCCGAACTGGTGAAATCAGTATCTGAAAATACAGCTGGATTGTATGGACAAATACCAGTAGATACGTGAAAATCCACATCCAAATATATTGGCCGGCGTAAAAGCGCGAATGTAAGCACTTCCCACAAGTTCAGGAATTTCCTTCAAGGATATCAGCTGTGCAGGATTGTTGACCATCCAGGTTTATCTGCCGCTTCATTATAAAACCTTTTAAAAGGCCCGAAAATATTGGTGTCCAATGGCTGTAACGTATGGCTATTATAGTAGGGTGGAATGGTCAGTAGCATTACTCCATTTTCTTTACAAATGTTAAGCCCCTTTGGGGAAATATGGCTATCATGGTTGTCTAGTATCATCAGACACTATTGTAACCAAAATAGATAGTGTTCGTTCTGTCAATATTATATTTTTTGGCGATTGTGCGGATTTTACCATTAGTAATACTACATATTTCCCGTACTGCAGTTTCCAAAATTTCAGGATCAGTAGGCAGTCGCCGGCCTTTCGATTTCCACTTAAAAGGCATCTGCAAAAAAATTATTATTGTGTAGATGCTGCAGTGAAGATTTTAACAGAAGAAGCTAAAGATGAATCTACGGCAGCCTATATTTTTTCACTTGGAAAAGAGAAAAAAAACTGGAAACGAAATACCTACATGCAGGTATATTTTCAAACCATGATGGGAGGTTTGATCCGTGTTTCAAACCTCCCTCATGAAACCTGTTCATCCCTCCCCTCGTACCAGCAGCCACAACAAATTACGATTTTCAAGTTAAAACATAACCTAACAAATGAAAGAATGTTAAAATATTATGTTATTCGTGTAATTCATCCATATATTTCCAAATATAATAATAAGAATCCTTATAAATTTTGTTGAAAAACTTAGGTACCTACATTGTTTAGCCTCAAAAACAACTTTTCATTATAATTTTCGTAAACGCCTTCGGTGAAAGAAGCAATGAATAAGCATCCCTGAACGGAAAAGTAAATTTATTTAAGGATACCTACCAATGCAACATTTATGGTTCAAATCTCCCTCTGGCTCAACCCTCCCCAGTCTCCCCTACTTGAAATTGTCAAGCATATACAGGGTGTGCATACATGTCTGAAACAATTTTATTGTCTCGAGACTTGATTTTTTTTGTTAAGTGATACCTCATAATTTACAAAATACCGCGATGTAGAAAATTATATTCTCTATATTGTTGTCTGAGACACTCTTAATCTGTGAAAGTTGGTTACATTGTCAAATGTACTTTCTTCATAATAATTTTTATCCGACTCCGCCAACCTCCAACTCGTAATGGCGTTAGATCATGTGGCAGCTGTTATGTGATGCGCCTGGTTTGCTCTAGCCGTATTACTGAACGCGGCCTATATGCCATTGTATTGCGGAACGCACCACATGGCTGCCTGATTAAACTAATAGAGGTTGACGTTTGACAGTCATATATTATGGCTTGGCGCCTTTCATACATATGCTCGGTCTTATGTAAAATCCGATATTTAATTATACTTAATAAAGAGTTACATTTAGCTTAAATGTGTTATTAAAGAACCCGCAAAACATGGTGTCAGGTGTGGCTGCTGGATTTGCCACCTGCAAAGTTTGCTAGACTAGAGAAAAGTGCGTGAAAAGTACATAGTGTTGGTAGTACCACAAAAAATTTCTAAACCGTTAATTTTGGAATAGTAATCGACATTTACTTGTGAGTATGGATGTCTTTAAACCACCCAGTCCTTTAACGGACTATGATATCAAAAATTGGACCTTGTGGAAACAAAAGTTCAAAATTTACCTAAAAGCCGCTGGTAAGGAAGCCGTAGCAGAAGATATCAAAATAGCAATTCTTCTGAACTGTATTGGTGATGAAGGCCTAGACGTTTATAATACCTTCCCGCCAGATGATACCTCGACTTTGGAAAAATGTTTACAGGCTTATGATAATCAGTTTTTACCTGTTATGTGATGCGCCTGGTTTGCTCTAGCCGTATTACTGAACGCGGCCTATATGCCATTGTATTGCGGAACGCACCACATGGCTGCCTGATTAAACTAATAGAGGTTGACGTTTGACAGTCATATATTATGGCTTGGCGCCTTTCATACATATGCTCGGTCTTATGTAAAATCCGATGTTTAATTATACTTAATAAAGAGTTACATTAGCTTAAATGTGTTATTAAAGAACCCGCAAAACAGCAGCCATCTTGGCTGACGTGTCGACGCCCCCGAAAAATATTGCATCTCCGATAAGAGCGGCTGATAAGACTCAAGGTCTGTGT
This sequence comes from Lochmaea crataegi, assembly GCA_947563755.1. NCBI lineage: Eukaryota > Metazoa > Arthropoda > Insecta > Coleoptera > Chrysomelidae > Lochmaea > Lochmaea crataegi. Next base: position 71,041,451 of record OX387423.1, read on the forward strand.
CTGTCTCGTTGGTCTATGGAATTACCTATACTTTTTTTTGTAGTACATATTTTCTTTTTAATAATCACATGTGTTTCTCGAGCGTTTCATTCGACAGAACCCATCCTTTTCATACACATTTTGAACATATTATGAAATGTTATTAAGAATAATAATAATATCAAATAAAAATAATACCTATATCAATCGGAAATATAAGAAAAGGAAAATATATAAGATATAATATATAAACGGAATATAAAGAAAAAGATAAATATACAAAAAATGTGAATAAATAATGAATATAAAGGGAAATATATCGGAAAAGAAAAATATAAGAAACGAAATACGTGCCGAATTCCGCGCGCTCGATTTTACGCGACACGTGCCGTCCGGCCGCCGTCGTCGAGCCTCCGGCGCCCGACTTCCGGAGGCTCCCCTGAGCTCGATTTTCATCGAATCGAAACAAATGAGGGCTCTTTTTGTAAGTATTTTCAAGCCCTACAAAAGTGTCAGTGACGGCATTTTGCTGTCTGTTAGCCGGAAAAAAGGCGAAAAATCTTGTTTTTCCGCCTTTTTTACTAGTTAACTCGAAAAATATTGATTTTAGGTTAGGGTCTTCGCGAGGTGAATTCTAGGGCTTGAAAATACTTACAAAAAGAGACGTCGTACGTTCAAATTAAGACCAAAATTGACCGAGTTACAGCGAAAAAACGCAAAATTACCTTCCCCCACCCCTCCTTAATTTAGCTTAACGTCTATGTATACGAGAACTCAGAAATAATCTCTCCTTGACACCCCAAACAAGCCTAAAGAAAATCTCGTGTCTTCGATCACTTTCCCACTCAAATGTATAAGATGACTGGCCTATAACTAATTATCAAAAAGTACAACATATTACTCGTCGTAAAAAGATAGAATCAAAGCATTCAGCATGGCCACGGAATAGGTGGCATGACCTACCACGTTGAAGTCCTCTCTTTCTCCACTGTAGAGCTTATTTCCCCGACCGGCACCCTCATTTAGAAAGTCATAACTGTAGTTGCGTCTAGCCTCACCGTTTAATTTTGTAGCCCGCATGCACATTTCATGATCAGTTTGCCTCCTAATTTATCGAGAAGGGCAAGAAAAATGATTTTCCTTGCCCTTCTTCTAGGATAGTCGAAAGTGTAACTGTCTCTGGTCATAACCTTCTTTTTTCTTGGTTAAAACAGATCGTTTGGTTAATTTATCGAGAAGGGCAAGGAAAATCATTGAAGAAGCTATACAGTGTTGAAAAAATGGCTTCTTCAATGATTTTCCTTGTCCTTCTCGATAAATTAATGTTTTAACCAAGACAGAAATTATAAATAGTGGTGGGTGCCAGTCGGGGAAATATTGTCTCGTCTCTCTGCTTGGACTCAATCAATCAATGTGACCAAAGAATACACCACTTAGTTGGTATATTCTTTGCTGTGACATTCGGCCATTAGGTCTGATGACTTGTAGGCACCAGCCTCTGTTGGCGCGTTTGATTGGAACATCCATAATACATTCAAATGTTTTCAATCTTACTTTAGTTACCTATGATTTTCATATTTTTGTTTCAATGCCCAATATTCAATATACAGACTAATTTCTGCTATACAGTAACCCATAGAGAAATAAAAATATTTCTCTATGCAGTAACCTATAAACATATAAGGACGGGGTAAGAAGAAGAATATGTCGCACACTCAATAATAAAGTGACACAAAACCAAAAACGTAATTTTCGAGAATCGTAAAAAGTAGGTTGATTTTATTCGTTTTTCGCGCTTAAGACTTTTTAGGCGCAGTTTGAATGACTATTTCAGTGTCTTATTAGTTAATGTGAATAACAGTAAAGCAATAATTATTAAAGCTTAGCAAGATAGTCTATAAGTGGGACAAAACGACGGGTGGTCAGATATTGTGTCATTTTATTTTCAAAATGAAAAAAATTAAGTGACCTAAAACTAAATAATGTCTTTTTAAATTTAAATTTTTATCCTTTCTGCTGGTACATTCTGAAAAATGTCGATTTAGTATTTAATTGGTTGTTTGTTTAGAAAAATATAAAACTAAAAACTCAATTTTAATAATATTTATTGGGTAGAATTAACAGAAACAAATTACATAAAATATTTTAACTTCAAACAAGTACCTAACTTACGAAATAAATAGTAATTCTACATATTTAAAGTACAAAATGAACATAAAACATTAACATCAAACGCAAGATTGAATTAAAAGTTTAAAACTTAAATAGAAAATTTAGCTGTGCCTACCTAACTTAGATACTAAATAAATAGTAACACTACATGTTTGAAGAACAAAATGTATTTTCCAAATGTTTTTTCCTTTTCTGTTTGTTGTTCTTGAAAATCCCGAAACAAGTCTGTTATAATCTTTCCTCCGTCTATAAATTCTTTGGATGTGTTTGCCCTTACATAATGAGATTCTATTCTCGGGATAGAATTTATATGATCTCTTATGTCTTGAAGAAGTTGGGGGGTCGACACGATTGTGACTATCGTGCTTGCCACGCAAATCATTTTCTAAAAATCCATTCTGGTCCATCTTATCTACTACAGTGCGAATCATTCGATCAGTTACATTAGGAGTATTCTTTAAAAAAACTGTACATACTCTTATCTGCAAGTTATCAACCATTAAATAAAACGCCTTGTTGCTTTTTCTTGGCCTTTCTACGTTGGTATATTTATATCTTGGGGAAACCTCCTTCATACATGAATTTATGAAGGCACGTTGCTTGGATATGTCGGAAAGCTTCCAAAAAGAATTAAATATTTCAATCCTTTTTTGGTTTTCTATTCTTTGGTAACATTTAAACCGGCATTTCTCCGCACACGGAGGTTTTAATTCTCTGGCTGCACACGCTTTCCTAGAACTTGACATTGACACATAGGCCTGGCCTGTATTTCTTAAAAATTTAGCTCTGCTTTGTTTCCATTTATTTTGGTCTTTTAAATGCTTTCTGCTTTTTTTCTGGTCAATTTCATTTTCAGACGATTCAGATGCTGAGGATGTCACTGTGGTTTCAGTTAAAAAAGGAAACTTTTTTGCTGGCCATTTCATTTTCATAGTTAGGATCCGTATCACTATCATCAATAACACTTTCATTAGAGTGAATTGGTGATATGCAATATCTTTTTTTACGAAATATCCGTAGCTTAGTAGATATGGCGTTGTTCGTTTCAACATAAAACTCACGCAATGGTCCTGGAGAAATTTGCTCATGTTGTGTTGTTACGTTAGACCCGACGGGAAACTGCTTAGTACTTTGCTCAATTATTACTTCTCTCGTTGTTTCCAACGGTATTGTGCTCGCTTTTGGCTGCTTATTACTTAAACTGGGAGGCTACAAAAAATCTAAAGTTAGTTAAAGTAGATGTAAAAAATTAAATTTTTTCTCAGATTTGTCATAAACTATAATGCTACCTCCACTTCCCCTTCTGTAACAAGTACACTACTTTCATATTGTATTGAAGCACCTTGCTCGATTCTTTCTTCCGACTCTTTTAATGGTTTGGCGCCCATTTTAATATATCAACACGTTTAATTCTTGCTTTTGGCTGCTCATTTGAAGTGGGGAACTGTTTAGGAAAAATCGAGAGCAGGCTCTAAGATTATACTTTGACACCTTTATTATTATACACAGCTATATTTTTTGCACATTTTCGATTTCCTTACTACAAATTTTCTATAGCTACTTAGATAAATATTTATTTCTATTGTTGAAATCATTTCACTTACCTCTATATTCATCTCTCTTAAAATTTTCCTTCCCCTTGCCCCCATATTTGCCACGCCAAAAATTCGTAAAATCTGTGAAAGTGGAAATAAATTATGGCATATGAATTACTTTTTAGAATAAGGTGTCATGATAAGACATAAATCTTATTTTTTTTGCTTTTTTAATAATAAAGGGACTAAACTTTTAAAATGTTTACTGTGAGGTAAATATTTCTTACTAAATTTCAATAATAAAAAGAATTTTCTCTGAATGATTCGTAAAAAGGACAGTGATATTTGCAATAAAAAGGCACAAATCAAAAAAGTTCTTTTCGAACAATTAATATTTAATAATAAAGTGACTCAATTAGTAATATGCCATGTTACATCTAAAAAATACAAACAAATGCTTACCTTATTTTAAATAATAAAAAGACACATTAGTAAATTAGCCAACAAATAAACAACCACCTTTCACGACTGTTGGAGCATTACGGAAACGCGTCGGTTTAATTTTAAAATACTCGCAAAAGACCTTTAGTAAGAAAGAGACATGCAGCACGTCTTAGCATGGGAGTATAGACGTCATTCAAATAGCCACATGTAGAGGGCGCCATTATGTGCCGTTTTATGATTAAAAGTGAAAACATGAAAATTTTAGTTATGCCACTTTATTATTGAGTGTGCGATGTATGTATTTACATATATTACAAAATGTCTAATAAAAAAAATTTATTTATGAGTCTTATCACAAACATCATGATACTGTTAAAACAAAATTTTTTTGTGCATCATTGCTAGGTACCAAGTTATGTCCTTTTTTATCACTCAAGTTAGAGTCTGCGGAATTTGTTACCTGGCTAGCAAGAAGCATACTCATCATGCCTTGTAATGCTGCTAAATTATTAGACAATTCACTTTCCCGTTTTAATACATTTGTTAGTTCAATGAACAATTTGCCAACTTCAGGTGGCAACGAAGCAATGCTATCTTCATATGTATCTAAAAATATGTTTGCTGCATCTATAAGAACTCGTGTAAAACGACAATCTGTTATGTTTCTAACAAAAAACCTTAAAATTTGTAGCAAAGACTTTTTGTCTCGTCCTTGAAAAGCTTTGCTTAAAGCTCTTCTACGGATTAATTCTTGTATTAATGAAACTGTAACTTGTGGATTTTTATTAGCTACATATGGTAGGAGAACACTATCTAGTGCTTTTGAATATTCAAATTTACGCAAATGGTGGTCATGTTTCCTTTCTTTTTCATGACTCAATTCTGGAACAACTGTATCCACAGATGTTTGATGAGTGTGACTAATAAATTGATAAGATGATACTCTTTTTGTAGGTTTCTTCTCTTCTTTATCTTCTTCTCTCCTACTAATAGACACTAACCCATCCACTAGTCCAGCAACCAGGGTGTCATCATTTTTAGAAACCCCCAAACTCAAAATAGCATTTGGAAAGTCTAATGTATGTACAGTTTTAAAAGTAGCAATGTCATATATCTTCACATGTCTATCTAAACTTCCAGACAGCAATCTCTTGTTATCCGAAGCCAATTGAAGACATGTTATTGTTTTGTGATGCTGCGATACACTACCTAGCAGTCTACCACCTGCTAAACTATCCCAAATTTTAATTTCTGTACCACCAGCTGATAAAAATATTCCTCCTGCTGGTAGAAATAGTAAAGATTCCACTGGACTGCCATGATCAACTGTCAAAACTTCATTTTCTGTTCGAGTGTCAAACATTTTAACTTTATGATCGTAGCTACCAGATAGTACAATGTCTGGTACAGCAGCACAAGTTGTTCCTGCTCTAATATAATCTGTATGACCAGAGTAAGTGATCAAGGTTTTCTCTGTTGGAATGTCCCATATTTTCACACTTTTGTCATCTGAAAAAGAGCTAATTTGTGCTGTATTGTGCAAAAAATGTGTTCTGTGAACAGGTGCTGTATGTCCTTTAAACAACCTGCAAATAAACAAAAATTGGTAATGCATCATATACATGATTTTAAAATATGTTGAAACTATACCTTAATAAACTTTTTGATGAGACATCAAATAGCTTTACATTTGTTTCTTCACCTCCTGCTAAAAGAAGTTTACCATCATTGCGAAATACTGCTCCATAGGCATTTTCTCTAAACCTAGAAATATTTTTCACTACCAACTTGGTAACTGGATTATAAACTTGCACCCGAACGGAACATGTAACTGCAAAATAGTGAGGCTCTATAGGTGAGAAATCTATATGATCTATTGGACCAAATTCTTTCACTAACACTGGAATCTACAACAATTACAGATTACAAAAGAGCATTTTGGAAAAGTTTTAATAACTTACACCTAACTTTTTCCAATAGATATAATCTGGTGTGACCACGGGTCCACTTTTCTGATAAATTTTAGTATTTAATTTTTTAAATGCAGGCATTTTTATATATTTATGACCACCTCAGTTGATGGAAAAATGTGTTTTGTTTAGCTTAACCCACATTTTTCTTCGTCATTTTTTCATTGGTCTTGGTCTTACTTCATTGTGCTCATGGGTCTGACCACAGAAATAAATATATTATTTATGTATGTTAAAAAATGAAATAATATTACTATATATAGTACACTATGGATGTAATCAAATAAATATTTATTATATTATTTGCTAAATTATTAGCTATAGCACAGAAGTTTTACACTTCTGTGGCTATAGTGTACCTAGCACATAATAACCCACTCACAGTGAGTGACTGGCATATAATAGAGATAGTATCTCTATGGTGACTGGTGCGTGGGTAATTCTATGTTCTAAATCTTATAGGAAGAGAAGAAGGTTGTGGTTGAAGATGGCTGGCTATAATCAGGCTATACATAAAAATAAATAATAGAATAATACTTTGTTTTTGTTATTCATTAGTACATAATTATTTTAGTTTGTAGGTACTGAATAGCTAATTAATTGGTTATAATAAACACATTATAATGGAAGTAGATATAAAACCTGTCCATATATTTAAGGAAGAAAAAATTGAAATTGTCGGAGACAATAGTGATCTAAAACAAGAATTTAGTGAACAACTACAAAACGTTAAGGTTCAAAATGTTTTAATTAATAATAAGAATAGTATAAGCCCAATTAAATTGGAGATAAATGCTGATCAGTTATTAGGAGAATGTAGTGTTTCAGTTAAAATAGAAGAGAAAATTTCTAATAACATTAACTTATACAATTTTGAAAACAAATTGAAACTGAAGAGGCGAACCAAATTGGGTGAGTTACTTTTTAAGAGTGCTATTCTGCTATATGGATATTATTTATTTTGTATTATAAGTATTTACTCATCAAATTTGACATATTTTTATCTAATAACACTTATTTGGATTAGGAGAGCTCTGTCTTGAAATTGTTGCTCATTAAATCAATGAGCTGTTAAACCGATATCCAGTTTTTGGTATTTTATTATAGTATACTACTTTGCAAGAATTAATTTAAAAAAATTTTAAACTAAATATTTTAGGAGTAAATAGGAAATTAAGAATTCCTAAATGTAACTTTCACTACAAATACATCATATAACTAATGATGAAGTTAGCAACTTTCTGATTAGATGTTTTATGAACTAATAGCTAGTTACAAAAAGGCCATTCGAATATATATAAGTATGACTTTTGTTTACAGTTTATAGGAGCTTGAGGATTCAATATTATAATAAAATAAAAGCATTGTGTTAATATTTTTTTACCTTTTTAAATGAAACTAAGTTTTCTATTTAATTCCACTATTTATTTCATTAAATAGTGGAATTAATTAGAAACACTTAGTTTCATTTGAAAAAGTAATATGAGTAGATTCCACAAAGTAAGGGTCCAAACAGTAAATTCAATATTTTTTTAGTTATGTTTAGTTAGTTTCAACTCTTACTCTTTGGAATTAGAAACAGACTTTGTGGAACTGGTAATTTTAATATATACTAGTTATATTTGTTGTTAGACTCCACAATTTTTCAAGTTAGAATAATGTCATTATTATATAAATCTTGTTTTCTATCATACTGCACGAACACAACAGTTACAACCCCTCATAAAAAGTTCGTAACTACTAAGTCATTTGATATAAAAAGCAATATAACATAAGCATAACCTATAGTTCATCACGATTTTAAAAAAGAAGATGACAGAATTGTGGTCCTATGTGAACCCTTCTCTTTTAGTTAATGTACTTCAGAGCATAAATGGCGAACTATTTAAATCTTCCAAAAGCTGAATTTTCAAATCGACATAAAAAACTTGTGGGAATACAAATATTAAAAATAATGGATTATCCATTATGATTTTGTCCACCTCTAACTATTAACATTGAAGAAACACCTCATTATAGGATACTCTGAAAATTTTAAATTGTTTTATAAAATCTGAAACATTTGTGGCTGTACTGCTTATATAAATTTTACCAAGTAAATTTTTGTATACAATGTTTAATTTTTAATTTTCTTAATATACATTGAATAAGCAGAAATTTAATTTTTTAATTATAGGATCTCCAATAGATGGAAAACGTATAAAAAAGTATTGTTATTATAACAATGGCATTAGGACTTGTGTAATTTGTGGTAATGTTTACTCCAAGCAAATGGAATTTTTTTATCACTATTCAACGAACCATTGCATAAAGGAGAAGAAGACTAAATTTTACAAGAAATATACAAAAAGTAAAGCTAAAGCACCTCTTTTTATGGATGTGACTGAAGATATAAAAGATGAATGTAAAGAAAATCTACAGGAAACTTACAATGATATAAATCATGTAAATGATACTGATAATTTCAAAGCATGTACAGAAGTTATTAGTTTATATTCTAGTACTAGCAGAAAAATATTCCAGTGTGATATCTGTTCAAAGTACTTTTTAAATAAAAATTCTTTAAATAAGCATTTACGCAACCATGCAGGGGAAATACCATTTAAATCTCTTTTACAAAAAAGTCATTTAAACAAACTTTTGCTTTATCATGGGGGAAGAAAATTATTTAAATGTGAGATTTGTTTGAAGGTGTTTCCAAGAAATTCTGATTTGAATAGACACATGCGTTGCCACACTAGTGAAAAACGATTTGAATGCAACCTCTGTTCAAAATCTTTTTCTTGGAAATGTAATTTAAATACACATTTGCGTTATCATGGGGGAAGAAAATTATTTAAATGTGAGATTTGTTTGAAGTCGTTTCCAAGAAATTGTGAATTGAATAGACACATGCGTTGTCACACTAGTGAAAAACGATTCGAATGCGACCTCTGTTCAAAATCTTTTTCTTGGAAATGTAATTTAAATACACATTTGCGTTGGCATACGGGAGAGAAGCCTTTTAAATGTGAAATATGTTCTAAATATTTTCCAGAGAAAGGTCGTTTGAATAGACACTTGCGTTTACACTCGGGAAAAAAACCATTTCAATGCAACATTTGTTTAAAATCTTTTTCTGATAAGGATCACTTGAATAGACATCAGCGTCATCACACAGGTGAAAAGCAATTCAAGTGTGAAATTTGTTCAAAGTTGTTTTCACAGAAAAGTTATTTAAATACACACATGTATTGCCACTCAATGCCTACCGGAGAAAAACCATTCAAATGTGACATTTGTTTGAAATCATTTTCGCAGAAAAGTCATTTAAATAGACATTCACTTTATCACACTGGGGAAAAACCATTCAAATGTGATATTTGCTTTAAATCCTTCATACGGAATGATTATTTAAAAAAACATTTACGTTCCCATACTGAAAAAAAATCATTCAAGTGCGAAATTTGCTCGAAACATTTTACACGGAAATATTATTTAATTATACACTTGCGTCTTCATTCGGAAGAAAACCATCAAAAGGTGACGCTATAATAATTTGATATATTTTGCATTGAGATAATTTAAATTAATTGTTGCTACACAGTGCCAAACTATTATAATTGAATAAAAATATTTAAAAAACATTGTAGTTTAATTCCCAATAAAAACAAACCGAATATTAAATACCAAAAGAAACATATACAGAAGATATTTGATATTTGTGTGGAATCTTTATATTGTGAAGATATTTTTAAATTTTGATGTAATTGTTAATGCCATTTATGAAAAAAATCTGTTTGTCATTATATTCAATATTTATTTATTATTAGTATCATTTTTGCTTTGTATATAATCTACTTTTCGTGTTTGTTCCACAGGAGTTTAATGTGTAGAGTCAAACATTTGACCTCGCTCCCATCAAGTCTCTGGAGGGGTTATTTAAATCCTTTTCCTTATTAGTTATTTAACCAACAAGTGTATTAATAAAGACTATTAACAATCGAGATTATGATTAAACTCCCTTTTAATACTCGTGTTTGTTACAAAACGTTTCCGTCGACTGTACAAAATTGTATTATTTTTTCTCAATATTCATTTATTTATTCCAGAAAATTTTTACAATGTTGGTACATTATAAAACCTATAGAGGTAAACAAAAATTACCTATACATATTAAAAACTAAGAATATTTATTTGTTTCATAGGTACTATATATAGATAAAATTACTATCAAAAATAAATCATTACAAAAATAGCACAGCGAAGGTCGCCGGTTCAAATGTCACTGTTCTCGTTTTTCTTCAATTCTTTTTTGGATGCTTTAACACTAATAAATTATTATCGTTTTATAGAATAATATAATAAAAACGATAGGTAAGTGAAAAACTAGAAGTATTCTATACCAGAAGTCAGTTTTACAGCTTTTTTTAAAAATATTATTGTATGTTTTGTTGCCTATACCAAAATCGTTCATAAATAGGGGTCATTTAATGACTTATTTTGTGTATATTAACCCTATACAATGATATTAATATAGGTCAAAAACGCACGGTCGACGGAAAATACCTTAAAGAAACGCCCTTAAACAGTGACTTTGTTATAACGACTTAAGCTATGTTCTAGGACTAGTAGTATTTTTAGCTCATCTAAGAAATTAATTATGTGATGTGTTCATATCTACAATTTGTAAAACTATTTTTTATGTATCAGTATTTTTTTGATTAATGTAGCATGGGTCAAGTAAAAAAAACCTTAGCTGAACTTCTCCTTTTCATCACCATACCTAGGTATCTATATATATTTCAAACTTTTGATTTTTTGTATTTGTTAATTAATGTGATGAAAATGTCGATTTATTATTATTATTATTTCAATTATTAAACTTTAAGCAAAGTACGGACTCGATTCTATTTCAAATTCACAGTTTGCACGAGTTCAACCTTAACGCGCCCGTAAACCGCTTCGGGTAACTCCATTAACTAGGTGCAATCGCGGTATAAGATTAGCATGGACACACGAACAGAGAGCTAGGGATGGCGATTCTTTCCAAAAAAGATCGATTTTTAAATCGATTCGAATCGTAACCTGATGAATCGATTCATAAAAAAATCGAGGTCTAAAAGATCGATTTCAAAAAAATCGATTTTTTTCAAGTTTGTATTTACTATGTAAATATAAATCCATTTTATGAAAAACAAGAAAAATACCATAATAAACAATCTCTGGGATCTCTTATCAGTAAAATCAGTGATTTTTTAGTTCAGGGAATTCGATAATAACAATTATTTTTATTACCATATCAAAGTATCAGATCAGATATAAAAGAAGACATTTATTTTCTAAATGTATTTGCTACTTTAAAAAGTTAAGAAAATAGATAATATAGCTTATAGATCCCAAAACCAAACCAGAAAAAATCGAATGTCGATTTTCGAGGGTGAAATATCGATTCACTGAATCGATTCATTACAAAATATCGATTTAAAAAATCGATTTATTTGGTCCGAAGAATCGATTTCAGATCGCCATCCCTACAGAGAGCACGAACACTTAAACTGGGGAGATCAAGATTAGCGTACTGTGCTCTTCACGGATGAGTCTTGCTTGGGTTTTCATCCTGATACGCGCCGAGTTCGTGTGTGGAGATGACGACCTGGAAATCTGGAACGTCTTGCCGCTGCCCAGGAGGTGTACAGTTATGGAATGGGGAGGTATTCGTATTGGAGGAAGAACTGACCTCGTTTTACTGGATGGCATATGCTGCACAAGTCAGCCCGTTTTTCCAGCTCATGCATGGCAATGCCCGTCCACACACAGCACACCTAGTAAACGAATATCTGGAAAATGCGCAAATCAATGTTTTACCTTGGCCTGCGCAGTACCTCGATCATATCTTTGGGATTCGATGGGACGAAGACTTTTGCTTCATCAAGGAGCTTTCCACACGAAACAACAGCTTTTTGATTGTTTTTCTAATTTCTGGACCACCACAAACCAACTGGAGATCGACAACCTCATTTTCAGCATGCCTAAGAGATATCAGGCTGTGGTTAATGCAAATTATATATACACCTATTGGACTTTTGACTCTTCAATATATTTTTATTCCATCGTACCAAATTTATTTAAATGATTAACATTCATTGTTTGTCTTTTTTTTTCTGGACTTTTTGATGATGGGTTCAACGGCAATGGTATCAGTACCACCCACATAATTTTTGAAGTTTATATATGCCATACCAAAAAAGTTGTAACAAATTTAAATCTTGTTCCCTAGATTATTTTGATGCGTACATTTCAACCTTTTGTATTTGTTAATTAATGTGATGAATAAAGTCGATTTATTATTATTTCAATTATTAAATTCTAAACAAAGTACGGACCTGTTCGATCATATATTTCAAATTCACAGCTTGCATGGCTCTTTCTCTATAATTAGTCACTTGATGAACAGACTTTACAGGATCTTTTTGGTAGGCACAGCATTTTAAATTAAAAAAATAAATTCAATCAGTTGAGATTAAAAAAATAGTTTATTATCTATTAATATAATATATTTATAAAAATGTTTTATGCAATGACGCTGTAAACAGCGTTGCCGTTGTGCGTATAAAATTAAAATTTTGCAATATATATAAAACACTAAATTTAACAATATATTTTAACACCTTATCCATCTTATGTATTAAAAAGTTCTATAATTGTAAAATTAAAAAGGATAACATAATTAAGCATAACAAAGACTTAAATAATATTACAATACAGTGTGGAAAAGTCAAATGGAATGAATTCATTATTTCACTGATTATTGGAAAATCCCAACACATCAAATTATAAATTTACATTCTTCAACGTGAAAATGTGATTCCTACCTTCAGTTACAACCCCTTAGTTTTTTAAATGGAAAATATGGGCTTGTGATTTATCGATTGAAAGGTCTCCTCATTTCCTATTAAAAATTTTTATCATTTTCAAATTTATTATAACACAAAAAAATGATATCATCTGATTACCGAAAACCGCTAAAACACACTGAAAACCTAATATGTAATATTTATCTGTTCATAATGTAAATATAAAAAAACACATTAATATCAACGAATTAGATGTTCAAAATGCTCACCGCGAACGACTTTATTGGCAGCATCCTAATCTTAAAAAAAGTCTTCTAACTTTATTTAACATAAAATGGATTTTCTATAACTATGTAGATTGTACAGACACCGAAATAATGAATTTATTCAATTTGATTTTTTCACACTTTATGTATAGGACTTAAAAACAAATTGCACAATAATAAAACATTGATCAAAATTCAGGATACAATTTTCATGGTAGAGGCAGCAATGTAATAGTTTAAATTACAAAGTAGTATTTTAAACAAAGTTCGTAAACAGATGTGTCTCAGCAAATAGAAATTTCAAGTAAGTACCTTCCAAACATGTTTTATTCATTCTTTAATCTACAGCAGTTTTAAGTATGGAACGTCTCAATTAGTGAGGAAACGCCTCCCACAATTTTTAAACATTTTTGTTTGGAGGGTTTGGTATTATAACCGATCTTATATTATTATTATATACAGGGTGATTTATTAGTGTGATAAAGCTCAGTTGGTCTGTTATCATAAAAAATAACAAAAAAAAAGGTTTATTCATAAAAATTGTAGGCAGCTTCAACCTTCATATTTTAAAATTAGTTACAATGTTACAGGATGATCCATTGCCAGATCAAAGTTGTTTTTTAAATGGAACCTCCTATTATTTTACTTCAAAACTGAAGTCTGAGTCACTTCCCCATCACAACAATGTAAGGCTGTAATCAGTTATACAGAGTATTGGAATACTTATTACCAATTTTCCGTCAAAATCGTAACAAGTTCAACGCCCTGTATAATTGAGTAGGAGTGAGAGAATAATAATCGTTTTACATACATATTCCATATATAGAAAAATATATAGGGAGATTTGAAATAGAACAGTTCCTTTTATATTTTCAGAAAAACGGAAAATCGGATTACAAAATATAAATATACCATAAGATCGGCCATATCACAAAACCTCCAAAATCAAAATGTATGAAAATCGTTTTACCCGTTTCCAAAATAATTCAGGCGTTCTATACTCGCTTAATAAAATCAAAGTTCTTGTGTATCCACATTTTCCATTCCCTAGTTTCCTTCAATGTTTGTAGTGCATGAACAAGTATGTGATAATTTTATATGAAATAATAATAATAATAGTCCGATCGGTATCCGTTTATTTTTAAGAGAAAAACACAAAATGCTTTCGATGCACAGCTACCCCCGAGAGATGAGGGGATGAAAAACGGTGAAAGTTTTTTCAAATTTCCGGCTTACTGTGACGTCCTATTAAAAAATGGATAGCACAAAAGTTGTAGGCCTAGCAAAAATCTATAACTTTTGTGGAGAACACTTTTCACCATATCAAAATTTTCGAGATATTGGCAAGAAACCCATTTTAAAATTTTTTCCCAGTTGAAATTTTGAAGTACGAGTGTTTTTTTTTTGTTTGGGACTAGAGCGTTACGAAAAGTGTGATCGGGCGAGGCGAACGAAAGTTAATAGGGAGATATGAGTTAGGCATTCTACTCTCGATATTGGGGTGAGTTTGATTATCTGTCCTTTTCTTGTTTCTCTTTCTCCTTGTTACTCATTCATATTTCGGCCTCGCGTTTCTACAATGTACTTCAGCAAATTTTTAAAATCGGATCGAAAGAAGTTTTACTTCAGATGTGTGGTCTAAAGCACACTCATTTTTTGAAATTCTATTTGTCCTTTCCCGCAGAATACATTGGTGTAATTAGTTTATAGGAAGTTGTTCAATAAAGTAAACTTTTTAAATTATTAAAATAATTTACTTGATGAAATAAAACAATTTAATTTGTTTAAATTATTATTTTTGAACCCATGTTCAACTTAAAATTGTGACACGTTTCGCTAAACACAGTAGCTTTATCGAAAATAATAATGAAGATTTATACAAATTAAATTGTTTTATTTTATCGTATCAGTATGGATCTTCATCATGTAAAAGCCATATCTATTCAATTTTTAAAAGAAAAAGAAAAGTAGGATTTTAGACGAAAAAATGAGCCCTACCTGAAAATTGAACGAAAATATTCATGCATCCACTTGAAGTTGGGGGGTGGGGTTTTCGGCCTCCTGAGACCATAAAACATAAACTTCTTGGAAACGACTCAATATTTCAATTTCAAAATTTTTTTGGTCATTATATGTATTTTGAAGATAGCTTTTCTCCAGTTTTAAGAAAATAACTTTATTATGGAAATTAACAATTTGAAAATGGGTTTTTTGCAAATATCTCGAAAACTTTGTTATTATGGTAAAAAGTGTTCTCTACAAAAGTTGTAGATTTTTGATAGACCTGCTAGAACTATTGGCGAGGATATTTTTCGATGGTAAGCCGGAACATATTTCACCACTTTTCATCCCACCATTTCTCGGGAGTTACTGGGAATCAGGGACATTTTACGGGTTTTTGTTCCTTATGTTCTTGTTTAACTTTAGAAAACATAAAACTTCGGGTTTTAATTCTTTTGTTCCCAAACCGGAATTTAACTGACCTTGTTTTAGGTTTGTGACCGTTTTCCTTATATTCGGACTATTATCAATATAAATTTCACCGATGAGCAATATTAATGTGTCAATTTAATCAATTTATAACAATTAAAGGAACTTTGAGAGGAGCATAAAAGTTGAGTTATTTTAAATTTTCCTTTATTTTGACAGATAGGTACTGTACTTCCCCAGTGGTGATGCAAATGTGAAATTAATTGGTTGTTTTTTCCGAGTGAGAACGTAAATGTACTTTTAAATAATTTTTTAGTTTAAAAGTTTTTGAGCATATATCACATTTAAATGGCTTTTCTTCTCTGTGAAGAGTTAAATGTATATTTAAAATATCTTTTGTTTTATAAGCTTTTGAACAAATATTACATTTAAATGTTTTTTCTTCTTTGTGAATAAGTAAATGTTTAATTAAAACACATTTTAGTGTATAAGATTTTGAACAAATGTTACATTTAAATGGCTTTTCTTCATTGTGACGAAGTAAATGTCTCTTTAAATAGCTCTTCTCTCTAAACGATTTCGAACAAACCTCACATTTGAATGATTTCTCCCCCGTGTGACAACGCATATGTCTAGTTAAAAAACTTTCACGTATAAAAGATTTAGCGCAAACTTCGCATTTAAATGGTTTCACTCCAGTGTGTGCACGCAAATGTGCGCTTAAATTACTTCCCCACGTAAAAGATTTTGAACAAATTTTACATTTAAATGGTTTTTCTCCATTGTGCAAACGCATATGTCTCGTTAAATCACTATTCATTGTAAAAGATTTGGAACAGATTTTACATTTAAATGGCTTTTCTCCGATGTGCCGACGCATGTGCTCAGTCAAATAGGATTTATCCACAAAAGTTTTTGAACAAATTACACATTTGATTGGTTTTTCTCCTGTATGGCGACGTAAATGTACCCCTAAGCCATATTTCTCAGTAAATTTTTTAAAACAAATTGAACATTTGAAAGGTTTTTCCCCTTTATGACGAAGTATGTGGATATTTAAATTGCTTTTCCATGAAAAAGATTTGGAACAAATTTTACATTCAAATAGTTTTTCCTTTGTGTGAAATAGCATATGTGAATTCAAATTATCTTTATAAAAGAAGGATTTAAAGCAAATACTGCATTTGAATGGTTTCTCCCCTGTGTGACTGGGCATATGTCTCTTCAAAGCTCCTTTTTGTAAAAAACCTTTTAAGCAAATATTACATTTGAACGTTTTTCCCAAAATGTGACCACGCAAATGTGTATTTAGGCTACCCTTTTGTGTAAAAGATTTTGAGCAAATATTACATTCGAATGGTTTTACCTTTGTGTGGTATCGCAAATGCACCTTCAAATAACCTTTATTTGCAAATGACTTTAAACAAATGGAACACTTAAATGGTTTCTCCCCTGTATGTAAACTCATATGAATTATATAACGTTTTTTAGGAACAGTTTCATGACAAATTTCACATTTGACAGGTTTTTCTCTCTCTATGTGATGATGCAAATGTTTATTGAAAATTTTTTTCTGTGAGAAGATTTTCAAACAAACTTCGCATTTAAACGGCGATTCGTCTGCGTGAAAACGCAAATGGGAAATTAAAATATTTTTTGATGAAAATGGTTTCAAACAAGTTCCACATTGGAATACATTTTCTTGAGTGCGGAAACACAAATGACCGTTTAAATAATTTTCATGTGAAAATGATTTCAAACAAGTCTCACATTTAAATTGTTCACCCTCAGTTTCACATTTCAATTGATTCTCACCAGTATTAGAGCTAGAATCACTTGAAACAATTTCATCTGTAAATGATGTATGGTTTTCAGTTTCCATTACTTCTTCTTTTAATTCATGTTCAACTAATTCAATCTTATATTTCACGTCTGTATTGAAATTGTCGACAACGGTACTGGTATTCATATGATCAATTTCTTTTTTGATAGTTCCAGCATGACATAATTTTTTTTGGTTAGTAAAATGATTCGCTGAAAAGTGGCAAAAAAATTCTATTGGTTTCATGTACATGTTTCCACAAACTTTGCACAGAAATATCCCACCAACAGGTTTTGTTTTCTTCATATCATTTCTATTGAAGGATAAACCTGTGAAGAATAGAAGAAAAATTAAATTTATTTATTTTTTTAAACAAAAGTATTAAAGTTATATATATTTTTTAGAGAATTTTCAATTATTCTGCAGGTTATTGTGTAGTATAGTTTCTCTATGGGTACAGTGTGTGACGAAAATTATGGAGCACTATGCTAGAAGCCTCTCTACTTTTACAACGGATATGAACCAAAACTTTTCGACGATATTGTACTACCACAATTACCTTAAAGAAATATGGGTAAATTCTACAGCTTACAATATTTGATTAAGTCTAACAGAATGAAAAATTGATGGAACCCCTTACCACAGAACAATGTCAGATGAGTGGAAGATAGAAGAATATTGAGTATTAAGTAGGTACTTACTAATTTTATTTCATTTTTTTGATATATTTCCTTTCACTACATATTTTAACAAATCTACTACAGGTGCTGTATTCTTGACTGAGTGAGTGGTGCTTCCCGAGAGAACAGATATTTTGTCTTTGTCACTGCAGTGACAGAGTAACCATGCAAAATAAGTGACCTCTCAGGAAGTTCTACTCCGTCAGTCAAGAATACGGTCGCAGAAGAGTTTAAAGTAGGAAGAATATCATTTCTTCTAGCATTAGATTTAACCTGGAGCCATATTAGCTCAATGGAATTAAATATACAACGATAGGGGGAAGACACAACACTGTATGTTCATTTTTAATTGCAAGCATATTACACATATACAGTGTGGAACAGTCAAATGGAATAAATTCGATAACGAATAAATGAGGGCATGCTGGATGCTTGGACACGTTGATTTGTATTTTTAAATGCAAATTTAAAAAAAAAAATTATATAGGGTGTCATGTGACAGTGGCCAATACCAACTTTCTTATTTTAAATGCAACCCCCTGTATAGTATTTATTTTTTCGATTCTTCAGAAAATTCTAGACATAATTCATGTACAATGTACTATACCTATCTTCAGCTGTTTTGGAAATATTAAGTGTTTTCAGATTTATTACAAAAATTAACATTAAAAAATGAAAATGATTTTATTTCACAAATTCGCTACATTCGCTACACTCAATACTTATTTCCCATTTAGCTCTTGATATTGAGAAAGTAAACAAAAACCATTCCTGCGTTCCTTTTTACTTATATGAAATAAAAAAAATACAAAAACAGTTTTGTTTATTTTTGAATAATACTCATAGCCTTAGCAACTTGTCTGCCTGCATGACAGTAGTGATCAGTGTCAGTGCTATTGTCGTTTGAATTTCGTTAACTGTACGTAATAATATCAGAAATGCACAAAATAACCATTCTATGGAGATATCTCACAGACACAAATGGAAGTTTCTCGCTTATTTCACGAAAAATTTCCAAATTTGCCGCCTATATCCCAAGGAACAATTAGCAAAATAGAAAAGCAGTTTCGCTAGCTGAAAACACTTAATATTTCCGAAACAGTTGAAGATAGATATAGGACATTGTACATGAATTGTCTAGAATTTTCTGAAGAATCCAAAAAATAAATATTATACAGGGGGTTGCATTTAAAATAAGAAAGTTGGAATTGGCCACTGTTTATTCCATTTGGCTGTTCCACACTACACATATTCTTTATTAATTTTATAAGTCTTTAATACTTACATTGAATATAAAAGACTATTGTATTCATTACAATTGTGCAACAGTTTATGATTGGACATTACAGAAATAATAAGAAAGTTGCAAATTATTTACAAAATACTTAGTTGTCAATTTTTTCGACCCTCCTGGTGTTTGTCAGCGAATATTGAAAATGGAAGATTACTATTTTATTAGATATAAATCATAAGTTTGTAAAGGTTTTAATGGTAGATATGCTCGAGCCATAAGGCACTAGCTTAAAAGAATCGCATATTTACTGTCGGAACTTGGAACTGGCAGTTAGCTTCTTACTCGTAAGAAATCGTATGTTTCAGATCCCTGCCAACCTTGTACTTGTACCTTCCTACTTAATTAGATAAATATTTTAAAAATCAATGACAATTGAATATTACTCACCTTTTGATTTGTTGCCCACCATTTTTATGTTTTTAGTGCGATCAATTCGTTTTTATTAAATTACTTATTGCTTTAATGCAGTTTCTATGATTGCAACTCGGGATATTGTTTGGTCGTTGTTTCACTATTGTTTCATTCTTATATTTCACTATATATACAGAATTATTTTGTCTCTTCTACTTAATATATTTTATTTGTATTGCATTCAATACACGTCAGCCATATGTGGACCACAATCAAACGGATGTGGTCACCGAAGGTTACCACCAGTGTTGTATAAAGGCATAGTAGATAAATACCAATAAATACTTTCTATAAATATAAAGGTTAATTATAGGATCACCTACTTCCTAAATATGCAAATATCTTTTATCTGTTTGGTCATGGTGTAAATATATTTACACCATGTGTTTGGTTAGGTCAAAGAATACACCACAGATCACGAATACACAAGGCTGGAGGTGCAAAAATAAATAACCTTGAAGGTGACAACTAACTCTGGCATACACTGAGAACCATAACAAATGCTTACAGCTTTACTCGAATCACACCGAGAAAAAGTATTTTAGAATAAAGTTGTGTTTTATCAAATGAATTATTTAGGTATTTTTCCATCAGTAACTATTTCTGCACTTTTCGTTGACAATATGGACGTGAAATAGATCATTTGAGAAAATAATTTCAACCTACAAGCAAACTCTATTCTAGTTTGGGTCTGTAAAGACCATAAGCAAGAGGCCTACGTGTGATCGTATGGAGGTATGATATATGACGACTAATTTAAAACATGGAGTATGTGAACTCGTTTTTATCCGAAGTTTCGCTTCGGGGCGATAACTAGAGGAGCATATTCCGTCATCTGCGCATGCGACTTACTCGCGGCTCTTAATTTTTCAAGAAGGGGAAGGAACTAACCATTCCATTCACCCTTTCCCTTGAAGGTTCTTTATGCGCAGATGACGGAATATGTTCCTCTAGTTATCGCGCCTCCTCTTGTTAGATGGGTATTCTTTGGTTGGGTCATAGATGGTTAGGTACACCCTTAGACTATGAAAGAGAGGGGACGCGTAACGTTGCGATTTACTTTGCAGCCAGTTGGCACCAAGCTGTAATCTAACTGAAAGACCTTTTTATCACTTCTGCTCTTACAACCATACGCTGAACACACAACCATTTCGATCACCGATTAAATTTCACTGTCTTTAATTCACTTTTCAATAAAAAATGTTATAAATATAAAGTCGAAACGATGCTTTGTTTGGCACCAAAAAGATGGCCGCCCATCCAAAACTGGACGCAGTTCCTTACGTCAGCTCGAAATACACGTTACGCGTCCCCTCTCTTTCATAGTCTAAGGGTACACCGGACAAACTGACTCAGTAGTTTGCTATTCTGAGTATTCTATGCTCTTCGGCTTCGGCGAAATCCATCTATTGAAAAGTGGGCGCACTTAGGGCTGTAACTGTAAGAGTGCGTTCCGAATTACGCATGTAACGCATAGAGTGCTTACTGTTGCGCGGCGCTTCGAAATCGTTCCGTTTGATTAATGTGCATGAAGCGCTATAGTTATTCGGAACGGTTGTAACCGCATTCTGTCATAGGGTTCATAGATAACCTATAGGGTTTTGTCTCCGATTCTGTGCGATATAATTTAAAAATGGTCACCATGCAAAATATCAAAAAGCTAATTTCAGCAATTGCAATGTTTTTGTTGAAGTTTTTGATAAAAAATGATGGAAGTGACAGTAGTTCTGAATCTAGTGAAGACGAAAATGACAGCGAAAATGAAAATATGTCTTTAAATGATATGCAGACGTTGTTCGCATTATCAATAGTAGATAAAGTACGTGGCGAACAAATTGTAGTTGAAAAAATTACAGATTATGTCGATCGTGTGATTCCTAATTTCGCATGAGACGCATATATTGCATAAACGCATCAACTGCCTCATGTCGAGAGTAGAAGCAGTCAATGCGCTGAAAGGAGCGTAAAAGTTCAGTGCGGTTAGTACAACATTGCAGAAGTCTCACATGATTAAAATAATACAGGTTACTCCAGTAGCGCTTGACCTTGGAACCAAAATAAAAATCTGTTGCGCAGGGGGCTAAAGGCGGCCATTTTGCTATACATTTATGTGTGTGTTTTATTTTAAAGCATGTACTGTTTGTTAAAATGTTATATATTTAATGTAAATTCTTAAGATTTAGATATATTAATGTACATTATTAAAACTGAGAAAAAAAATTACTAGTATGTAGCATGTTGACTTATTTTTTTAAATATTATATTTTTTAAAAATATGTTATTTTATACCACATTAAAAAGTTTTTTAATTTTCATTGATCCTATTCTAAAAAACTTTTTTATACTTTTTTTAAATTCCAATTTGTTAAAAAATACTTCTATTTGTAATGTATAGGTCATAAAATACATTTTTGTAAACTTTAAATTATGATAATTTTTAATACTGATAAAAGTAAATTTTTGCATTAATTATTACTTGAATATAAATATACATAAATATAAATTGTAGTTTTAAAAACTAGCGCCTCGATTGTAATTGGCTTTGCGCGACAAGATGGTTGCCTTTAAACCCCACTTCTCATTGGGCACTATATTTTTAATAAAAGCTTATGCGCGAACTGCTACTGGACTAACCTGTACTATTTTAATCATGAAGTCTCAGCGATTACATCGGAACAATTTTCTATGCAATCAACGCGCTTTATGCGTAAATCGGAATGCACTTTAAATTTTATTCAGTCAGGACCAGAAGATAATAGCTATGAGAAACACAAAAGACAATAAACCAATCAGAGAAGATTAAGATTATTAGTGCGAATTTCGAATTTATCGACACCCCCCATGCAAAAATGGTTAAGTCTTAAATAACTAACCAGAATGAAAAACTCGATTTTCTTAGATATAATGTTGATAACAAAAAATTAAGCTTTTTTAATTCTGTTAAATTAGTAGGTTATTTAACTCATGTTACGCACCTAAGCATAGACAGTCAGTCTATGACCTAAGCTAGAAATTTTATTCTGTTTGCTAACTAAAAACGAATCCACTGGAAACAAACACTCAACTAATTAATACATGATCAAGGTGAAAACAGTTACTGAGAAGATTTAGAACCTTTTAATTCTGCTAGACTAAATCAAAGACAGTAATATTCACGAGAGCTTATTTTTCCCGACTCGGTACCCCCCACTATTTAGAAGCTCTCGTAATTTATCGAGAAGGTTAAGGAAAATCATTGAAAAAGGTATACAGTGTTGAAAAAATGGCCGCGTAATCATTTTCCTTGCCCTTCTCGATAAATTAACCAGTGGTCTGTTTTAACCAAGAAGAAATAAGGTTATTATTTTGAAGAAATTCACAGAAATTCTGAATAGTGAGGGGTGCCGAGTTGGGAAAATAAGCTCTCGTCAATATTCACTTTATATATGGACTAAATCGCTCATCTCCATTCCGGTACCACATGAGGCAAATTTGTAGAATTGACCTTAACAAAACCTTTCATATTGTTTAAATTAAAAAAAAATTACAGTTCAAGATAAATA
The DNA here is from genome assembly GCA_947563755.1 of Lochmaea crataegi. Taxonomy (NCBI): domain Eukaryota; kingdom Metazoa; phylum Arthropoda; class Insecta; order Coleoptera; family Chrysomelidae; genus Lochmaea; species Lochmaea crataegi. Next base: position 71,064,832 of record OX387423.1, read on the forward strand.
CAACAAAGCATCCAAATCCAAACCTGACTAGAGCTTATTTTCCCGACTCGCACCCCACACTATTTATAGAATAAAAGTATAAAGTCTGCCAATTTCTTCAAAATCCTAATCAGTCCTTGCTTAAAGCAGATCATTGGTTAATTTATTGAGAAGGGCAGGGGAAATGATTGAAGAAGCTATAGTTTTGAAAAAATGGCTTCTTCAATCATTTTCCTTGCCCTTCTCAATACATTTGACAGAGTTTATACTTTTATCCATGACTTTTATTCTAAATAGTGGGGGTGCGTGTCAAGAAAATAAGCTCTCGTCAAACTTGTACATGTGGCTTGCGGACTAAAAATAGTCATTTATGTCAAGACATGTCTTTGGCCGAAAGCTTATTTTCTCGATAAGTAGATAGTTTAATACTATTATAACGCCTTACAAAGTTTTTGAAAAACATTTTTCAAAGAACAGAGACCGTTCACTAAGAAGCAATAACTACTTCTCGGGCTGTGAGCCCCGACATACATTGAATTAGACTTCCAAGTTAAACGGGGCAGATATCTGCAAGATATTACCAACCATTCTGGTTTGTAATTATAAGGAACAAAATCACTTGTAGACCGGTTTCGGCGTATTTGCGCCTCATCAGTACAAGGTAGGTGTCATCCGTCCAGAAGAATCCTAAGAGAATAATCCTGGACTGAAGACAACGTGAAGCCACATCAATACATTAACTGATGCTGAGAATGCAATAACAGCGACATCCCCACATCTAACCACAAACCAAAATTCTATTTTCACAAAAAACCACCTCGGTTTTATAAAATTATTTACTGAATTACAATTTCCTGTAAAAATTGTAATATTTTAATAAAGCGTTACTAAAATATGACAATTTTTACAGGAAACTCTGTATTTAATTACTTATTTTCCCGATTCGACACCCCCACCCTATTTAGAGGTTATCGTGATTTTTCGAGAAGGGCAAGGAAAATGATTGAAGAAGCCATATTTTCAATACTACTTCTTCAATCATTTTCCTTACCCTTCTCGATAAATTAACCAATGGAATGGTTTTAATCAAGAAAAAATAAGGTTATGACCTTGAAAAAATTTTAAATAGTGGGGGGTGCCGAGTCGGGAAAATATTTTCTCGTGTATGAGTGTGGTAATTTGAGGCGTTTAGCGCAAAAGTGGCCCAAGCCCAAAACAATTATTATGGAGAAACAAGCAAAAGAAAATTATAAAGGTTTTGAAAATCAAGTAATTATTAGAGGCGATGTTAAGAGTTCCTTAATTGATTCGAATTCGGGTAAATGTCAGGATATTATACATAGTATTTGGACCATTTTTGTTCAAAAATATGATTTTGAATGTGGCTTGGGCCACTTTTGCATAACCTTTTTTGATGCAAAATTCTTTATTTTTAGGTAAATGATAAGATATTTTTAAACAAAACTTAACCCAAAGTGTTTTCATTCATTTTCTCCCACACCGTGATCTTCAAAAACTTCTGGGTCTTCTTCCACACGTGCATTGTAGACCAGTTGACGATAAAATTCATGGTGCAATGGTGGAATATAGTCAAGAAGAGATAATAAGTCTTGGTATTTCTTTTCTTGTATGTGCTTGGGTCATTCAAACAGAGGAAGAAGTTTGGCCATTTCATGGAAAGTTTTCTTGCCCCGATTTTTCACATTAACTTCGTTAAATAAAATATCTTTGTTATTGGAATACTTATACTGGACAATTCCAGGTTTTTCTTTATCATACCGAAGCCACTGTATACGTAGCCACTCTACTTTTTCATCAGCTTCTGTTTTTTTACGATTTGTTAATGCTTTCTCTAGTTCTTTAGTGGAGAAAATGTCATAACAACTACTCTGAACGGATTTTTTTCTTGGTTTGAAGAACCACTTGCACCCAATCATTGGGAACATAAATATTTTTTTTAGTGTTTCTTGTTTTTTTGTGATGACAAAGTTCTTTATGTAGTGTGCAATTTCCTGGGGACGCGATACTCTCGTCCCACATGTACATGTGTACCTTGCCAGTTTGAAGATCACGAATCCCGAAACAAAACGTCCAGAGTTGTCTTTTGTAGTATGCAATTCCTGTTGAAATGATGGGTGTAGCCAATGTTTTCATTAAGTCAAATGAAATTATTGTGAGATCATTGTCCGATTTTGCAGCTTCAGCGTCGTTTCTCATGCTTTGTCTAGCAGCCTCGGCTTTTCTCTGGTGCAGCTGTTGTTCCATTTTAATTGCTTCACATTCCTGGCCATTCGCCATAGCTGCCTTAATTTTAATATAAAATGAGTCACATTTGCGACAACTATCGGATAGCGGTGCGTGAATCTTTAAATTAAAATCGTTTTTAAAGATTTGACGAAAAACAAACAGTGACACGGGTTGTTCAGTTTCATTCTTATACAAATTGTACATCTTGGTTAGGTCCAGTTCTGGAGAAAGATACTTGACATTTGGACTTTTTTTTAACGAATAATGGGACTCATAGGCCGGTAATTTATTAATAAAACTTTTCACAGCAGTAACTTCTTCTAGAGAAGTTTTATTAACTGATGTTGATTTTCCACGTTTATCAGGCTGTGGTGTTCCAGTAGTGCTTTTCGATTTTAATGCCCTAGTTATGCGGCCATCCGACACGGCCCATGATTGCTTAAAAAAAGTTTTGCAAACTTTTCTGTCTTCTCCTTTTTCATCTGGCAAAAGATAACACCTGCTGTGTTCCTTTGGTTTCCTATTTTCCGTGGTATAGGTACGTTCTTTGTTTAGAACTCTAACATGTCCAAAAATATAGAAAATTTGCAAAGTATGAGATCCTAAACTATAAAAGTGTTTAAATAACGCCTCACGCCATTTTAGCGAAAATTTTTCGTAACACTTATTTGAACAAGAGCATTCTTTGGCTTCAAATATCTTAGAAGGAACCAAGCCTCTGATGTAACTGCCCTCACAGGTCCAAATAATATTCCATATAGCAGTGTTCGCTATAACTATTCAGTAAGTAAAAAAATGTCAACACCTATTTAGAAGAAACATCTAATTTTTTTATTTCATTTACAGTTCTGATAAAATGGATTGTTTAAAACTTTTGCTGAAATGAGTTTGAAATAATTTTGTTAGTAAAAATATTTATTTACGAGTATTTAGAATTAAAATGTTTTTTTTTCAGTCTTTATAACTATATGGATCAAGACTTCAGTATGTCGATGGGTGTCACCACCCCTTTGTGAGTGTAGAATCGTAAAAAATGGATAATTTTATAAACTTTTTATTTTCTTTTTGTTCTGAGGAGAAATGGTAGAGAAAAATGGAAGATGAACTTCAGTTGCTATGTACTAATACATATGAAGACAAATACATTAAACATAATGTAATAATAATTTTATTTATTTTTATAGAATATTTTTGATATGTTTCTTTTCAATAAAAACATACATACACCTATTTTTGCTGTGATTTTTTTTGAATAATTAATAAGGATCATTGAAAAAGCAGACATATGTCTATAGTTGATTTAATAGGAACAAAACAAAAAACGAAATATTTATATATTACATTATTAAATAATCAACAAAATTACAATAAAATCATAAATGAAACAAAAAGAAGATTCACATTAAGCCTGTAGTCCAAATCAGCTGTGGTTGCCAAGTAGACTGGGGTACATGGCGTAAAATTTGTTATACTGATTGTCCCATCCAAAGAGAAGATGACCAGTTGATATTTTCAAATAATTAAAAATTTGTTATACTGATTGTCCCATCCAAAGAAAAATTGTACATTCTATAATAATATATTCAAATAATTAAAAATATGTTATACTGATTATTTCAAAGAGTTACACGATTTGGTATGTTAATATGACAAGTTGTACCAACCTCTGTTCGAAAAGAGGAATCAAATAGTAAATGGTGCTTAAAAACCAACAAATGAAGAATCTGATCCACCTGAACCAACCAAAAAAGAAACTGATGAAAAGGGAATTCCCGATTTTTGGTTGACCATCTTTAAAAATGATCCTTTGTTGTCTGATATGGTTCAACTTCAGGATGTCCCAAATCTTTAAACATTTTTTTTATCATGCAGGTCTATTCTTATTTGATCTACCAATGTGGCCTAACCTCAAACACCTTCATCTTCGTGTAATGTATGGAGGGTAGAAGGAAGGAGGACCGTCTTGTATGGGAGACAAGTTGAAAAAGTGTCCACCTGTAAACATCAAATTATAATTCGAAGATTCACCGAAATGGCGCTCGTGTAGCTAATGGAAATGATGTGAATTTAGCATGTGAATGTGAATTTAGAATTATATTTCATATGTATGTTTGTCTATGATATAATAATTTAAAATTCGCGCTGTAATAAACCTGAAGTATTTCTTTCCTTTTTTAATTTTGTATCTTACTCTAATAATTCATGGCGCTGTTTTTAAAATCTTTACACTTGCTACTATGGCGCTACCTTCATTTGCTCCTTTTCGATGGACACTTTTTAATACATTCAGATGGTTTTCCTTCCTTCTACCGTCCATAGATGCGATATGTCGCCAAAGTCAGATATTGTCTTCCAAAGTTTGTCACATTTCTATGGGTTAAGTGTTTTGAAGGCACCACTGCCACTACCAATGTTAAAATTTATTACTTACTGTACTGAAGGTATGTATTGGTCCATGAAAAAAAAAAAGGAAGACATACATCTAGAATCATCGAGAACAGTCTGGAAAAGTATAAAAGGCGGGGGACAATTGACAATTTCTATGCAAATAGAAAAGTACCCACAGGTATGTCAAAGTTAGAGAAATGCTGAAATGTTAGCCCCTTTGCCAGTCACAGTTAAAAGGAGAATCAAAGCTTTAAAAAAACTCCAGCAAGAAACTACAAACATTGAAGCAAAGTATTTCAAAGAGCTGCACGATTTGGTATGTCAATATGACAAGTTGTATCAAACCCCTGTTCGAAAAAAGGAATACAATAGTAAATGGCACTTACGAACCAACCAATGATGAAGAATCTGATCTACCTGAAGCAACCAAGAAAGAAACCGATGAAAATGGAATTCCCGATTTTTGGTTGACTATTTTTAGAAATGATCCTTTGTTGTCTGATATGGTTCAACTTCAGGATGTCCCAATCTTTAAACATTTAACTGACATCAAGAAAACCACCAAGGAAGATCCGATGCAATTCATTCTGGAATTCCATTTTTCTACAAACGAATACTTCAACTACACCATCTTAACGAAAGAATATGAAATGAAATACGTTCCAGATGAAGCAGATCCATTTCGTTTCAAAGGACCAGAAATAATCAAGAGTACAGGGTGCAAGATAAATTGAAACCAAGGGAAAAATATCAACACCGTGAAATCACAGAAGCACAAAAAACGAACAGTCACCGAAACTGTTCGAAACGATTCCTTTTTCAATTTCTTCAATCCTCCTACTGTTCCCGATGATACGAGAGAAAAATATGTAAATGGAGGATTGAGAAATTTGCTAACCATCGATTTCGAAATTGGTCAGTACATCAGGGAAAGGATCGTTTCTCGTGCGATACCTTTGTTTACGAGAGAAGCACGTGAAGTCGAGGACGAGTTCGAAGAAGAGGAGGATGGAGATTCGAATGATACTTGTTAACAACAATAAAGCTTCGCTTCGGTTGGGACAATCGATATAGCAGACTTTTAATAATTTGAATATATCGAATGTTCCATTTCTCTCTTTAGATGGGACATACAACATATTTTTCAATTATTTGATAATACTTACCGACATCGCTTTGGTTTGGGACAATCAGTATAACATATTTTTAATTATTTGTTCCAATTTATTTTGCACCCCGTACTCTTGAATATTTCTGGTCCTTTGAAACTAAATGGATCTGCTTCATCTGGAACGCATTTCATTTCGTATTCTTTGGTTAAAATGGTGTCGTTGAAGTATTCGTTGGTAGAAAAATGGAATTCCAGAATGAATTGCATCGGATTCCTTGGTGGTTTTCTTGATGTCAGTTAAATGTTTAAAGATTGGGACTCCTGATTTTGAACCATATCAGACAACAAAAGATCATTTTTAAAGATGGTCAACCAAAAATCGGGAATTCCCTTTTCATCAGTTTCTTTTTTGGTTGGTTCAGGTGGATCAGATTCTTCATCATCGGTTGGTTTGTAAGTACCGTTTACTATTGGATTCCTCTTTTCGAACAGGGGCTGGTACAACTTGTCAAATTGACATACCAAATCGTGCAGCTCTTTGAAATAATTTGCTTTAATTTTTGTAGTATCTAGCTGGAGTTTTTTCAAAGCTTTGATTCTCCTTTTAACTGTGACTGGGAAAGGGGCTAATATTTCAGCATTTCTCTAACTTTGACATACCTGTGGGTAGTTTTCTATTTGCATAGAAATTGTCAATTGTTCCCCGCCTTTTATACTTTTCCAGGCTGTTCTCGATGAATCTAGATGTATGTCTTCTTTTTTCTTTCTTCATGGACCTCTACATATCCTCAGTACAGTAAGTAATAAATTTTAACATTGGCAGTGGTGCCTTCAAAACACTTATGGCGGTTTGTGCTGTTTTCTCATTAAACACTGATTAACTAATCACTGATTATCTTTTAATGGTTGTTTAAGTTTTATCCAATTGCACCGCTAAAAAATAATCGTTGTTAGTTAATCAGCGAAACAATTTGGCAACATGTAATTTTTGCTCAGTTTGCTATCTTCACGGTAGTCAACCGTATAACCCCACTTTTCATTTTTGTTTTCTGTTTATTTTTGTAAATTGTAATATTTTAAATATAATGAGTACTGGGGGGAAAACGAGGCAGCGCTGCATAAGTTTCTCTGGAGAAGAAAAATTGTTAATTGCTAATATATATAATTTGGGAGAAAATAGCCGCTGAAGTCAATGCTACAGCGGTAAATACAACATACAGAACTTCCGAAGTATTAAAGAGATTTTATGAAAATCGAAAAAGGGAGGTTTGGAAAATAGCAGCAGAAGAAAAGAAAGATATTTTTGCAACTGGGGGTGGCACTAGTAAAAATTTAAAAAAAGATGTCTGTCATGATATAAATCTATCAATAATGGATTCAAAAACAGTATATGGATTAGAAAATAAGTTTGATGGGGATGCTGAACTAACAGTTGTTGTGATTAGACGCACAATATATTGTATTTTCTATATCTTTAATTTTATTGAACTCTGACAAGTATATTTCTATTATTGACGTTTTTACATTCTATCAATATATCTTTATATAAACAACAAAACAATAATCCTTAACAACTAGAATGTGAGTTAGTGTAGATTAAATAGTTAAGTATTTTCTACACAAAGTAAAGAAAGTAGATCAACTTTAAAAGTAAGTAGCATTCTGAGTTAAATACTTACTTCACTTTCTGTTTCGACCCAACAAGATTAGCATAAATCTATTTATTTGAAATTTTATATTTTCAGGAGTCGAATGGTTTAGGAAATGTAAATTGTATAAATAACCAACTATATGTGATGATGATGTCCAGGACTACATGGATTTTACAGGAGATATTGTTTATGAATTGAGTGGTGATGAACAGGTTTACTTCTACATTTAATTACATAAATTTCTTTCATTAAGGCTTTAACTCGGAAGGTACAATGTTATATTATAGCATGTCATCTCATAATTCTGATTAGGTCAGTGGATTAGAAAGAGTGTCATGCTAGTTGTAGCATTGTACTTTTGATTTATAAACATTACACATAATAATTTAACAAAAAAAAAATACAAAAAGAAATTTTTCCAGACTATACTTAAAGGTTATAATAATTTTTTTAGGGTGAAGCAAAATGGAAGAAATACATTCCAGTTGATTTAAAACAACCCATTACACCTAACTTGGAAAATTTTAAAAATCATTCAAGGCCTGAATCTTCTAAAAAAAGAAATAACGATGAAGGTTACATATTTGAATTTCATTTTATTATAAGTAATAATGTTAAAATATAATGAAAACTGAAAAAATGATAAAAAATTTTAAAATAATACCTATTAAATATTTTTTATTCCATTTTTGATATTCTAATTTTTTTTTTAGAAACAAATGATTCTATTATTGTTACATCAAAGACAAAAGAAGTAAATCACTTCCTGCTTCAAGACGTAGACTAACAATGCAGGTCAAAGCTTTAACAAGATCTGAAATAGCAGATAGATATTTATGATCAACTTCTTGATGGAAGATTGGAAATAGCAGAATTCCAGAAAAACAAATTAACAGAAGAGTTGTTAAGCATTGAAGGTGAAAGAAATCTTAAATTTCAGTTGTTAGAAATTCAGATTAAAGTGGAGAAAGAAAAACTTAAGAAATTTCAAAATCAATGTTAAGTACAATTTTTTTCAGCATAGGTATATGCAGTTTTTTGATTTTTCATTTACATATGCATTTTGATTTCTAATAAATGTGATTTTTATATTTAGACTTTACGAGTTATGTTGTTATTATTCTCACCCTTTTTAGCCCATACTCTGCACTGTCTACCCCCAGAGCTTGGAAGGAAGGAGCACCATCTTGTGTGGGGGACAAGTTGAAAAAGTGTCCTCCTGTAAACAGCAGATTATAATTCGAAGATTCACCGAAATGGCGCTCGTGTAGCTAATGGAAATGATGTGAATTTAGCATGTGAATGTGAATTTAGAATTATATTTCATATGTATGTTTGTCTATGATATAATAATTTAAAAAGTATTTCTTTCCTTTTTTAATTTTGTATCTTACTCTAATAATTCATGGCGCTGTTTTTAAAATCTTTACACTTGCTACTATGGCGCAACCTTCATTTGCTCCCTTTCGATGGACACTTTTTAATACATTCAGATGGTGCTCCATCCTTCTACCCTCCATAACAGAAAGGTAACTTAAGTTGTCATTTGCGTTGCCACTTACAGGGAAACCCATTTTAATGTGACATTTGCTAGATGTCGTTTTCAAAAAAAGGCCAGTTAAATTACACATTTGCGATGTCACAGAGAGAAAAAATCCGATTATAAGTGACATAAAAGTTCGTTAAGCTGTGCAATAATTTACAGTTTTCAGTATAAGAATGAAATATTTTTAAACCCATTGCGTTGATATCTATATGAAACCACTTTAAATTAATTTAGTGTATCAATGTAGGTAGTTCAGGAAAAGTATTTAGTGTTAGTTGCCACAATGGTCAGTGTTATTAAAAAAAAAACAATTTAATAAATGTTTACTTTAAAAACAGTTTTTCATTTTAAATTAATGTAATTTGTTTTTAGTAACATATAAGTACCTACCTATGTATTTTAATTTCATCGTCGCCAAATATTACAATTTGTCGTCGCCTAGTTTATTGGCTCTACTGAATAAAAGTGCTTTCAGTTATTTAGGGTAAAATAACACAATTCCAATATGTTTAGTTTTCTTTATTAAATTTTCATTTGTCAGCACAAAAATTCAGCTTTTCAAAAAAACAAAATTCTATAGAGCATCCAAAAATTAAGCTTTAACATTTAATAAAAGACAACCTGAATATACATACACAACTATATAAGGTTGAAAATAAAATCAATAACCAACAGTTTCACATTTATTTGCAAAAAAATAAAACTTTTTCAATAAAGTCATTTAAAAATAAAAATAATTATAATTTAAAAAATAACCTGACAGTAACTACATAATAGAAAACTGTAATTAAATAAAAATAGCTTCCAGTTTATAACAAAATAGCTGCAAAAGATTTAAAAAAGATCCACCGAGGCAGAGCACTAATGTCTGGTGGGTTACGAAATTTAAATCTTTGACAACATATTATATGGCTTATCATTACACAGGACACAAAAATCCGGTTTCTCCACGTGGTTGTATCCAGCCAACCGTGATATTAAATGAAATTAACCCATTTCAGCTGAAATCAAATCAAACCAAGAAAAATAACTGAAAAACAATAAATTCCAGTGTTAACCTCTAAAATTTATTAAACACATTATAACTAAGATTAGAAATCACTTTTTATGAAGAACAATCGCACATTTAGATGAAAAAAAAACTGCATTATTTTAAAGATTTTATATCAAAAGATCTTTTAACATTTTACTAGAATTACACTATAAAGTACTTAAATTTTAACAAAACAATAATTTAAAAAAAATAATGAATAATAATGTACAGTTATCTCGCTGTTTGAGCCACAATAGACCCAACGGGGGTCGCAGTGGAGGAGGCGAGAAGGCCCCACTCACATATAGAACCTAACCTATCTCGGTGTTTGGAAAGCTACATATAATAGATACATTTATTAATACGGAATTAGATAGTGAGTGCATCGTGGTGTTCACAAACGATTGGTAAAATACTATTTTTTAAAAATTATCTTTTTTTCCTTTAATTTACTTGAAACCAGCACAGCTAATTTTATTTTAGAAATTCTACTTTACGTGTTAATAATCATCAAATTGTATTGTTTAAATCGTAGAAAACTGTACATTCCTTATACAGGGAGTACAATAAGCAAAGCTGAAGCTTTACACATCCAATAATTAAATCCCATTCCACTACTTTTTTGCATCTCCTCAGACTAGAGTGCTAAATTTCGCCTTGTATACAGTACGAGGAAGGAACTCCCATAGATAAAGGATGCGTTAGGTTAGGTTCCTTGTCAGGAAGTTTAGAATCTGTCATAAGGGGGCAGCCATTAATTACGTGAGACAATTTTTTGAGGATTTTTTGACCCTTCCTCCCCCCTTGGTGAGATGTAGACAGATTTTTCTCGACAACCTCCCCTAATCTTACGTGAGATTTTTCAAAATTTGTGTTTTGGGTGTAAAAGCGTTGAATTTGTTAAAATGAAACATTTGTCGGGTTATTGATGTGCTGCTCTTTGGCGTTCGGACAAATACAATAAACATGATTGTGTCAGATTTTATTCAAGACACGTTTTTAATTTTAATTTAAGTTAACTTTGGTGCAATTTTATATTACGTGATATTTGCCAAGACCCCCCTTGGTAAGATTTGGCTCGATCACCTCCCCCCCCACTGACCACTTCACGTAATGAATGGACACCCCTTAAAGCTACAATGTGTTTAAAAAAAATAAGAATATGTGGTAGGGATACGGGTATACCAACGCTTGGTTTAAGAGGAAAACATAACAAAATTTTGGAACGGTCTTGACTGCTCAATTTATATCTATGACAAACTACAGTTAGACAAATCTAGCTAGCGACAACAGCAGGTAAAATAAATCCCAAGTAAAGGTCATTAAAAGTATTGTTTTCACGGCTTTTCGGACAATTAGTTCATTAAATTTATTAATGACCATTCAAAATTCCTAAGAAATATTTCCGGATTAAGCGCCCGGTTATCACTAAATATTTGCTTTATGTAAATATACTCCTTTGAGATGATTCAAAACTACCACCAAGTTAAAGTTCTACTTCTTTCCTTCTCGCTTCCTCTTTCATAAATTTTAGTGTTTACTTTGCCTGTAAACTCCATAATTTTTCAATATGTACTATGCTACTGAAAGTAAACACTACGACCGACTATCACAAACACAACACAACCCCACTTAGCATTGCAACTGGGATATGATAAATGGAGATGAAGTTACGATGCGGCCACAGATCACCTGATGCGGCCAGTCACGAGCGGCGCTACAATCGAATAAGCTACGGCACAGTGATGCATATCGCAGCATGTTATTGGCGCTACCAACTGTCAAGTAAATTTTTAAGGCAATAACACCAATCAGATAAACTCTTCTGATGCGCGAACGCTGCATATGAAGTTGACTTTTTTGGTGCTGTTTGTGTTTTGGTTCGGCCATTGTTTATTGTTTGCATGTTGTGTTGTGTTCTTTGCTTTTAAAATTTATTATTTTTAATACATTTTTTAATTCCTTCTTTGTGTATAAAGATGGAAACCATCACCAACAAGAACAAAAAAAATGCAGCGTCATAGGATGTACTGACACCACCAGTAGTCAGTATCGTTTCTCGAATCCCAAAAACGAATTGAATATGTTACAAACGTTGTTAAATGTAATACAAAGTGAAAGACTAAGTAACATGACTGCAGAAGCTATTTACAAAAATGTGCGTGTTTGCGAAAGACATTTCAGTGATGAAGATAAAGTTAAAATAGGAAAAAGAGGTGTGAAGAGAACAGCGATTCCGGCTTTATTTTTATTAGATTATTAGAAGTTACAGTGGGGTTGTGTTGTGGTCACAAACTGATGAGATAATGAGACACTTTTAGCTTGTCATAAGTTTTTACACGTATCCGCATCCGTATTGGAGTTACGTTGACGTAAAGAAATTGTCAATAAAACCTTTTTAGCAGAAAACGTATCGTTTCGTTCTGTTTTTAATTGTATAACCTCAAAACTTTTCTAGTTTTCTTTTTATATTTTTGTAAAAACGTAATATGGGGGCGATATTAAATAATCCATTGCTGCTAGACGAGGACGAAGATGATTTGGACGACCTATTTTTTATGCATATTTCGCATGACCAAAATATATTGGGTTATAATTGAACCAAACCAATATCAAAGAAAAAGAAGACCTGTAAAATAGCACTAATAGCACAGAATACTGATTTTGGTCGGGATACGGATACGTTTACGTATACGGAGTAGGGGACGTAACAATACGTTCAACGCATTGTATCGGCTGAGACGTAACAGGTCTACACATGCGCAGTTCGTTACGGATACGGATACGTGAGAAATTTAAGACAAGCTAAAAGTCTCTAATTATCTAAAATTTTACCGACCCGCCTGACCATAGCGCACCCAAAGCTTAATTAGACAATGATAACACGCTAGCTAGATTTGATGACTTCTACTTAGGGTTGCCAGATCAGAAAATTGAAATCTCTGGATAAATTTACAAAATGTCGGGATTTTGATGTTTTTATCGGGATAAATAAAAAACTAATTAACATTTTACTTTTTTTACTTTAGAACTGAAATCTACTTATTTTTATGTTGCCACATATACTTGTTGTTTGATTTCACAGACTCTACTAATTTCGTTCCTTGTGGCGTGTGCCTAAAAATGGCTTAAAATTTAAGCAATTATGATCAAAATTGAATCGGATAACTAGCTCAGCTTTAATTAAGTCGAATGCCATGAGGTTTCGTTCTTTCGAATGACATGAGGTTTCCTTCTTTCGAATGAAAGCTATTAAGGCTAAAGACTCTCTCATTGCTCACAGGAGTGGACAGAGCAAATGACATAATTTTTTAAAAATTTTTTAAGTCTTTTATCACAAATTTTAAAAAAATTGTGCTCACATTTTGTCTTTTGTCTTTTGTCTTTGTCTGTCTTTGACAGGTGTTGAAATGCCTCTCTAAAGCAGCGGTAATCAGAGTAACTCATCATTGTCAATATCATTGGAAATATTTAGCATCTCGGGCAATTCTGAAATCTCTTCCCATTTAAGGATAACATCATTTTTCAAAGACAAGAGGGTGAGCTTCTTGTATAAAGAATTATCCGAAAAATCATAGCGATCTTGCAAATATTGGTTGGATCGTTTTAAAAACTGTTCAGCTTCGACACAAAAATTATTTGTCTCATGATCGGATACATTCTTCAATATTGTGTGTGTGTATTGTGTGAAGCGCTATAGTTATTCGGAACGGTTGTATGCGCATTCTGTCAACCAAAGGGTTGTCATCTATTAATTCACTACTATTATCATGTGCAGGTGCAGCTTGTTCTCTTGCAACAAGGTTTTGCAAAAATACTGCGTCTGTGGAAAATATCACTAATGTAAGCAACACGAACAACACTTAACCTAAGCATCAAATAAATGAAAGTAAAATAATATATTAATATTGCCATGATTTGCTCTTTCCATATCGTTTTCATTTAAAAATAAGGTTATTATCTCATTCGTTTCTTCTATTAAAACTGGAAACTCATACAATTTTGTTTCCATAGTCAAGCCGGTATCCATTACTGTGTTCACTTAAAGTCAAGTCAAGCTGAAAATGTGTTCCGAATTACGCATGAGACGCATAGATTGCATCCCCGCATCAAACGCATTAACTGCCTCATGTCGATAGTAGAATCAGTGAATGCGCTGGAAGAAACGTAAAAATTCAGTACGGTTAGTACAACATTGCAGAAGTCTCAGCGCTATCAATGCGCGCATTGATTAAATCGGAACTATTTTCTATGCAGTCAACGCGCTTTATGCGTAAATCGGAATGCACTCTTGAAAATATTCACTACTTCAATCTAACTGTACCACTTTTTTGCGTTTGTTGTTTATTGTTTTATTTTTAGCAAAGTACTATATTCCAACTTCCAACCAAGTTAAGTGCTATTAATAGTGTGTTTGAGGTTTCCTAAAATGCTCCTTCTAGTTTAAAAACAAGGTATAGCTCTAAATAAATAAACAGTGAATAAAAAAGGTTTTTGTAATATTTTGGATCTCATACGAATAATGTTTTCGACATATTGTCGCGTACGGCTCCTGTTAAACTTTCATGTGACTAGAGAGACTTCCTCGTACTGTACACAGATCACCTGTCTTTCACCATGTCTACGCATGAAAAAAAAAATTCATTCACCCTTCCCCTTGAAGGATCTTTATGCGCAGATGACGGAATATGTTCATCTAGTTATCGCGCCTCCTCTTGTTAGATGGGTATTCTTTGGTTAGGTCATAGATGGTTAGGTACACCGGACAAACCGACTCAGTAGTTTGCTATTCTGAGTATTCTATGCTCTTAGGCTTCGGCGAAATCCATCTATTGAAAAGTGGGCGCACTTAGGGCTGTAACTGTAAGGCTACATTCGTAATCAATTCGCTGGCCAAGTGGCACTTTGGCACGAAAGCTAAGCAAATCTATTTCAGTGTGATCGTTCACAACGCAATTTGGCGTCAGAGTTGAAGTTGAAGTCGTCGAAATTTCTTGCAAGCTGCAAACTTTCACTTCGACTTGCACTTCGTGCCGGCTATGGGACATGCGCATTAATTTTTGTTATTTGTTTTTTGATATATCTGACATCTGTCTGATAGTCCATCACTACTAAACTCCAGTATATACTGCTATAAAAAATAAATCCAAATCCAAATTATATATTATAACCTCAGACTGAAGTAAATACAGACAGAATCATGCTTCGACCATATGTTGAAGGAATCCTGACAATTATTTAGGTACGAACGCGCTTGCGTTAAAGTCGACTTTGAAGTTATTGTGAATGGCAAATTTCGTGCCGACTTGCGTGCCAAAGTGCCACTTGGCCAGCGAATTGATTACGAATGTAGCCTAAGAGTGCGTTCCGAATTACGCATGTAACGCATAGAGTGCTTACTATTGCGCGGCGCTTCGAAATCGTTCCGTTTGATTAATGTGCATGAAGCGCTATAGTTATTCGGAACGGTTGTATTCGCATTCTGTCATAGGGTTCATAGATAACCTATAGGGTTTTGTCTCTGATTCTGTGCGATATAATTTAAAAATGGTCACCATGCAAAATATCAAAAAGCGAATTTCAGCAGTTGCAATGTTTTTGTTGAAGTTTTTGATAAAAAATGATGTAAGTGACAGTAATTCTGAATCTAGTGAAGACGAAAATGACAGCGAAAATGAAAATATATCTTTAAATGATATGCAGACGTTGTTCGCATTATCAATAGTAGATAAAGTACGTGGCGAACAAATTGTAGTTGAAAAAATTACAGATTATGTCGATCGTGTGATTCCTAATTTCGCATGAGTCGCATATATTGCATAAACGCATCAACTGCCTCATGTCGAGAGTAGAAGCAGTCAATGCGCTGAAAGGAGCGTAAAAGTTCAGTACGGTTAGTACAACATTGCAGAAGTCTCAGCGATTACATCGGAAAAATTTTCTATGCAATCAACGCGCTTTATGCGTAAATCGGAATGCACTCTAAATTTTACTCAGTCAAGACCAGAAGATAATAGCTATGAGAAACACAAAAGACAACTCACGTTCGCACCTAAGCATAGACAGTCTGTCTATGACCTAAGCTAGAAATTTTATTCTGTTTGCTAACTAAAAACGAATCCACTGGAAACAAACACTCAACTAATTAATACATGATCAAGGTGAAAACAGTTACTGAGAAGATTTAGAACCTTTTAATTCTGCTAGACTAAATCAAAGACAGTAATATTCACGAGAGCTTATTTGTCCCGACTCGGTACCCCCCACTATTTAGAAGCTCTCGTAATTTATCGAGAAGGGCAAGGAACATCATTGAGGAAGGTATACAATGTTGAAAAAATGGCCGCGTAAGTTGCAGTTGAATAGCTTCTTCAATCATTTTCCTTGCCCTTCTCGATAAATTAAGCATGAGTGGTCTGTTATAACCAAGAAGAAATAAGGTTATTATTTTGAATAAATTCTGAATAGTGGGGGGTGCCGAGTCGGGAAAATAAACTCTCGTCAATATTCACTTTATATATATGGACTAAATCGCTCATCTCCATTCCGGTACCACATGAGGCAAATTTGTAGAATTGACCTTAACAAAACCTTCCATATTGTTTAAATTAAAAAAAAATACAGTTCAAGATAAGTACAACAAAGCATCCAAATCCAAACCTGACTAGAGCTTATTTTCCCGACTCGCACCCCCCACTATTTAGAATAAAAGTATAAACTCTGTCAAATTCTCCAAAATCATAATCATTCCTTGCTTAAAGCAGATCATTGGTTAATTTATTGAGAAGGGCAGGGAAAATGATTGAAGAAGCTATAGTTTTGAAAAAATGGCTTCTTCAATCATTTTCCTTGCCCTTCTCAATACATTTGACAGAGTTTATACTTTTATCCATGACTTTTATTCTAAATAGTGGGGGTGCGAGTCAAGAAAATAATCTCTCGTCAAACTTGTACATGTGGCCTGCGGACTAAAAATAGTGTCATTTGTCATTTATGTCAAGACATGTCTTTGGCAGAAAGCTTATTTTCTCGATAAGTAGATAGTTTAATACTATCATAACGCCTTACAAAGATTTGAAAAATATTTTTCAAACAACAGAGACCGTTCACTAAGAAGCAATAACTATTTCTCGGGCTGTGAGCCCCGACAGACATTGAATTAGACTTCCAAGTTAAACGGGGAAGATATCTGCAAGATATTACCAACCATTCTGGTTTGTAATTATAAGGAACAAAATCACTTGTAGACCGGTTTCGGCGTATTTGCGCCTCATCAGTACAAGGTAGGTGTCATCCGTCCAGAAGAATCCTGGACTGAAGACAACGTGAAACCACATCAATACATTAACCTCAGTAAAGGAAATGCTGAGAATGCAATAACAGCGACATCCCCACATCTAACCACAAACCAAAATTCTATTTTCACAAAAAACCACCTCGGTTTTGTAAAATTATTTACTGAATTACAGTTTCCTGTGAAAATTGTAATATTTTAATAAAGCTTTACTAGAATATGACAATTTTTACAGGAAACTCTGTATTTAAGTACTTATTTTCCCGATTCGTCACCCCCACCCTATTTAGAGGTTATCGTGATTTATCGAGAAGGGCCAGGAAAATGATTGAAGAAGCCATTTTTTCAACACTGTATAGCTTCTTCAATCATTTTCCTTACCCTTCTCGATAAATTAACCAATGGAATGGTTTTAACCAAGAAAAAATAAGGTTATGACCTTGAAAAAATTTTAAATAGTGGGGGGTGCCGAGTCGGGAAAATATTTTCTCGTGTATGAGTGTGGTAATTTATGAAGAGGATAAATGAACGTTATGTTTTATTTTACTAATTTTATGATAAGTTTTCAAAATAAGTGGTTTTAAGTGATCCAAATACTTATTCCCAACACTATCGTCCTTTTTTAAAAACTTGTGCACCATAAAAATGTCTAAATGTGGTAAATTATTGGAATTGGCCTTACGAACCCACTCATTCTAATAATTTATGAAAAATATCTAACACTAACAAAAATAAAAACCAAACGTAAATACGTTAACGAAAACTTATAATAGTAAAATTTATAAAATAATCTAATACCCAATTATATCGGAAGTAAATATAAACTACTCCTAACAACAAAAAGAGCACACGTCGAAGGTTTGTATAAATAATTTCTTGTTAAACATGAAGCCCAGTTATAATTTATAACTCCCGCTTCGGTTTTTAGATGAAAACTAGGAAACAGATAGCAGCGGACAAAAGGTCTTTTGTTGAATTCAGTCGGCAACAACAAACTGTCTTTTCATTATTTCTAGGACTGTTGGATCAGTTTTAAGTTGTGTATAGTCAACGATTTTATTATAGGTACAAAATTGAAACTCGTCTGAGATTTTGCAAAACAAGGGAGTCCATTTTTTCCCTACAATTAATTTTAAATGTTTATAATAATTGTTATATTAAACATTTTATTGTAAATATTTACTGTAAAGATTGTTAATATGTAGGTAGATTATTTGTTGAAAAAAACAAAAAAAGAGTCTATAGTTGATTTAATAGGAACAAAACAAAAAACGAAATATTTATATATTACATTATTAAATAATCAACAAAATTACAATAAAATCATAAATGAAACAAAAAGAAGATTCACATTAAGCCTGTAGTCCAAATCAGCTGTGGTTGCCAAGTAGACTGGGGTACATGGCGTAAAATTTGTTATACTGATTGTCCCATCCAAAGAGAAGATGACCAGTTGATATTTTCAAATAATTAAAAATTTGTTATACTGATTGTCCCATCCAAAGAGAAGATGAGCAGTTGATATTTTCAAATAATTAAAAATTTATTATACTGATTGTCCCATCCAAAGAAAAATTGTACATTCTATATATTCAAATAATTTAAAATATGTTATACTGATATTATTTCAAAGAGTTACACGATTTGGTATGTCAATATGACAAGTTGTACCAACCCCTATTTCAAGACAAGTTTAATACGTCAGTGATTTTCTCGTGCAGTTACTGTAAATGTATGGAAGGTAGAAGGAAGGAGGACCATCTTGTGTGGGGGACAAGTTGAAAAAGTGTCCACCTGTAAACAGCAAATTTTAATTTGAAGATTCACCGAAATGGCACTCGTGTAGCTAATGGAAATGATGTGAATTTAGCATATGTATGTTTGTCTATGATATAATAATTTAAAATACACGCTGTAATAAACCTGAAGTATTTCTTTGCTTTTTAAATTTTGTATCTTACTCTAATAATTCATGGTGCTGTTTTTAAAATCTTTACACTTGCTACTATGATGCCACCTTCATTTTCTCCTTTTCGGTGGACACTTTTTAATTCATTCAGATGGTTTTCCTTCCTTCTACCGTCCATAGATGCGATGGCGCCAAGCTCAGATATTGTCTTCCAAAGTTGTCACAGTTTTATAGGTCAAGTGTTTTGAAGGCACCACTGCCACTACCAATCTTAAAATTTATTACTTACTGTACTGAGGGTAAGTAGAGGTCCATGAAGAAAAAAAGAAGACATACATCTAGAATCATCGAGAACAGTCTGGAAAAGTATAAAAGGCGGGGGACAATTGACAATTTCTATGCAAATAGAAAAGTACCCACAGGTATGTCAAAGTTAGAGAAATGCTGAAATGTTAGCCCCTTTGCCAGTCATCGTTGAAAGGAGAATCAAAGCTTTGAAAAAACTCCAGCTAGAAACTTCAAACATTGAAGCAAAGTACGTCAAAGATCTACACGATTTGGTAAGTCAATATATGACAAGTTGTACCAACCCCTGTTCGAAAAAAGAAATGCAATAGTAAATGGTACTTACGAACCAACAAATCATGAAGAATCGGATCAACCTGAAGCAACCAAGAAAGAAACCAATGAAAAGGGAGTTCCAGACTTTTGGTTGACCATATTTAAAAATGATCCTTTGTTGTCTGATATGGTTCAACTTCAGGATGTCCCAATCTTTAAACATTTAACTAACATCAAGAAAACCACCAAGGAAGATCCGATGAAATTCATTCTGGAATTCCATTTTTCTACAAACGAATACTTCAACTACACCATATTAACTAAAGAATATGAAATAAAATACATTCCAGATGAAGCAGATCTATTTCGTTTCAATCAGTATAGCAGACTTTTAATAATTTGAATATATCGAATGTTCAATTGTTCTCTTTAGATGGGACATAAATATAACATATGTTTCAATTATTTGATAATACTTACCGACTTCGCTTTGGCTTCGGACAATCAGTATAACATATTTTTAATTATTTGTTCCAATTTATTTTGCACCCCGTACTCTTGAATATTTCTGGTCCTTTGAAACTAAATGGATCTGCTTCATCTGGAACGTATTTCATTTCGTATTCTTTAGTTAAGATGGTGTAGTTGTATTCGTTTGTAGAAAAATGGAATTCCAGAATGAATTGCATCGGATCTTCCTTGGTGGTTTTCTTGATGTCAGTTAAATGTTTAAAGATTGGGACATCCTGAAGTTGAACCATATCAGACAACAAAGGATCATTTTTAAATATGGTCAACCAAAAGTCTGGAATTCCCTTCTCATCGGTTTCTTTCTTGGTTGCTTCAGGTTGGATCCGATTCTTCATGATTTGTTGGTTCTTAAGCACCATTTACTATTTTATTCCTCTTTTCGAACAGAGGCTGGTACAACTTGTCATATTGACATACCAAATCGTGCAGCTCTTTGAAATACTTTGCTTTAATGTTTGTAGTATCTAGCTGGAGTTTTTTCAAAGCTTTGATTCTCCTTTTAACGGTGACTGGCAAAGGGGCTAAAATTTCAGCATTTCTCTAACTTTGACATACCTGTGAGTAGTTTTCTATTTGCATAGAAATTGTCAATTGTTCCCCGCCTTTTATACTTGTCCAGGCTGTTCTCGACTTCTCGATGAATCTAGATGTATGTCTTCTTTTTTTTTTCTTCATGGACCTCTACATATCCTCAGTACAGTAAGTAATAAATTTTAACATTGGTAGTGGCAGTGGTGCCTTCAAAACACTTATGGCGGTTTGTGCCGTTTTCTCATTAAACACTGATTAACTAATCACTGATTATCTTTTAATGGTTGTTTAAGTTTTATCCAATTGCACCGCTAAAAAATAATCGTTGTTAGTTAATCAGCGAAACAATTTGGCAACATGTAATTTTTGCTCAGTTTGCTATCTTCACGGTAGTCAACCGTATAACCCCACTTTTCATTTTTGTTTTCTGTTTATTTTTGTAAATTGTAATATTTTAAATATAATGAGTACTGGGGGGAAAACGAGGCAGCGCTGCATAAGTTTCTCTGGAGAAGAAAAATTGTTAATTGCTAATATATATAATTTGGGAGAAAATAGCCGCTGAAGTCAATGCTACAGCGGTAAATACAACATACAGAACTTCCGAAGTATTAAAGAGATTTTATGAAAATCGAAAAAGGGAGGTTTGGAAAATAGCAGCAGAAGAAAAGAAAGATATTTTTGCAACTGGGGGTGGCACTAGTAAAAATTCAAAATAAGATGTCTGTCATGATATAATTCTATCAATAATGAGTTCAAAAACAGTATATGGATTAGAAAATAAGTTTGATGGGGATGCTGAACCAACAGTTCCAACACAAAGTAAAGAAAGTAGATCAACTTTAAAAGTAAGTAGCATTCTGAGTTAAATACTTACGTCACTTTCTGTTTCGACCAATTCAAACAGAAAGTGACGTAAGTATTTAACTCAGAATGCTACTTACTTTTAAAGTTGATCTACTTTCTTTACTTTGTGTTGGAACCACTCCAATTCATTGGTTTCGACCCAACAAGATTAGCATAAATCTATTTATTTGAAATTTTATATTTTCAAGAGTCGAATGGTTAAGGAAATGTAAATTGTATAAATAACCAACTATGTGAGTGGTGATGAACAGGTTTACTTCTACATTTAATTAAATAAGCTTCTTTCATTAAGGCTTTAACTCGGAAGGTACAGTGTTATATTATAGCATGTCATCTCATAATTCTGATTAGGTCAGTGGATTAGAAAGAGTGACATGCTAGTTGTAGCATTGTACTGTTGATTTATAAACATTACACATAATAATTTAACAAACAAAAAAAATACAAAAAGAAATTTTTCCAGACTATACTTAAAGGTTATAATATTTTTTTTAGGGTGAAGCAAAATGGAAGAAATACATTCCAGCTGATTTAAAACAACCCATTACACCTAACTTGGAAACTTTTGAAAATCATTCAAGGCCTGAATCTTCTAAAAAAATTAATAACGATGAAGGTTACATTTGAATTTCATTTTATTATAAGTAATAATGTTAAAATACAACGAAAACTGAAAAAATTACAAAAATTTTTAAAATAATACCTATTAAATATTTTTTATTCCATTTTTGATATTCTAATTTTTTTTCATTTTAGAAACAAATGATTCTATTATTGTTACATCAAAGACAAAAAAAGTAAATCACTTTCGGCTTCAAGACGTAGACCAACAATGCAGGTCAAAGCTTTAACAAGATCTGAAATAGCAGAGAAATATGATCAACTTCTTGACAGAAGATTGGAAATAACAGAATTCCATAAAAAGAAATTAACAGAAGAGTTGTTAAGCATTGAAGGTGAAAGAAATCTTAAATTTCAGTTGTTAGAAATTCAGATTAAAGTGGGGAAAGAAAAACTTAAGAAATTTCAAAACCTATGCTAAGTACAATTTTTTTCAGGGGTGTCCCACGACGATTAAGACAAGTAATATATCAGAATTGGGCAGTAGTAGATAATTATAATTTTGGGGGTGTAAATTAGATCAAATGTTGCATCTTTTCTTGTTATTGTGTTACCCAATGAGGTATTTGTTTTTGGTCACGTGACGTCGCATTCAAAATTATTAATGGAACAACCTGTATATTTGTGCCTTCCTGTGTTCCTCCCGATAAAACAATTCCAACTAACTAGCACACTTGGAGTCTAAAGTGATTCATTCAAGAGCTACAGGTACTTAAAGGATTGTAAGTTAAAAAATTCATAATTGAATCCCCTGTAATTTTCGGCAATCTTACATTCGTACGTAATGATTAAGACAAACCAATATTATAATTTTTAATAATAATTCAAGTTAACTGTCACAAAAAAAATTAAATTGATGCCCATCTTCGTAAATGCATTTCTCAAATCTTGATAATAGATTTCGGCTACATGATGCCCTAATCATTTCCGGTGTCACAGTTCTATGTACAAGCATCGCGTATTTGTCTTTCCAAATCGTCTAAATCTGTACATGGAGTTGCATAAACGATACCTTTAAGATATCAACAAAGGAAGAAATCTAACGGTGTCAGGTCTGGCGATCTTGGAGGCCAGTAAATAGTACCGTTTCGTCCAATCCAGCGTTCTGGAAATATCATGTCCATATAATTTCTCACTCTAAGATCAAAATGTGGAGGTGCACCATCTTGCTGCCACCACATTGTATTTCTTTCATTCAATGGAATGTCTTCAAGTAGGTTTGGAAGTATATTTTGTAAAAAATTTAGGTATCTCTCTCCCGTTAGTATACCATCATAAAAGTACGGGCCAATCAAACGCCCATTGAATAGGCCACACCAAACGTTTACCTCCCAAATTCTTTGAAATCGGGTTTCCATCACCCATTTTGGATTTTCTGCAGACCAGTAATGGCAATTATGTCGATTGACGTACATCGTAGATCAAAATCTTGAGGATTCAGACCTTGCACCAAATGTATCTTAAAGAGGTGATTTTTTAATATCCTGTGGATAGTTGATTTGCTGATACCAAGTTCAGATTCCAAATGTTGAATGGATGTATGAGGATATGCTTGTAAATATGCTAAAGTATTAATTACATTGTCATCAGTTTGTACAGACTTTGTCCTAGATGTTTCTACTTTGGCTTTCCCACTGGGAAAAGAACCATTGCGTAATTCTTGTTCCACATATCTAAATGTATCTTTACCAGGTATTCGGCGATTGGGATAATGAGCTCTGTATAAATATCTAGCTCTTCTACAATTTCTTTCACATTCACCATAAATAAGAAGCATATCAACATATTCACTAGCCGTATAAAGAAAAGGCATGTTGCCTTACCGTTTCACAACTTAAAAATAACTATTCTGACAGTTATTAGCACTTTTGTCATTATCATGGCAAACTTGACAATAGGCAGTCTTTTTTATAAGATTTGCTATGCTACTTTTTAATCGATATTTAATAGGTAAACAAGTTTTTGTGGAAAAAACACAATTCTATGTAATTTTACTCCTTGATATACAGGTCGTTTCATTATTAACTTTCAAGTATTATTAAAAATTATAATATTGGTTTGTCTTAATCATTACATACGAATGTAAGATTGCCGAAAATTACAGGGGATTCAATTATGAATTTTTTAACTTACAATCCTTTAAGTACCTGTAGCTCTTGAATTAATCACTTTAGACCTCAAGTGTGCTAGTTAGTTGGAATTGTTTTATCGGGAGGAACACAGGAAGGCACAAATATACAGGTTGTTCCATTAATAATTTTGAATGCGACGTCACGTGACCAAAAACAAATACCTCATTGGGTAACACAATAACAAGAAAAGATGCAACATTTGATCTAATTTACACCCCCAAAATTATAATTATCTACTACTGCCCAATTCTGATATATTACTTGTCTTAATCGTCGAGGGACACCCTGTATATGCAGTTTTTTGATTTTTCATTTACATATGTATTTTGATTTCTAATAAATGTGATTTTTATATTTAGACTTTACGATGAGTTATGTTGTTGTTATTCTCACCCTTCCTAGCCCATACTCTGCACTGTCTACCCCCAGAGCTTGGAAGGAAGGAGCACCATCTTGTATGGGGGACAAGTTGAAAAAGTGTCCACCTGTAAACAGCAGATTATAATTCGAAGATTCACCGAAATGGCGGTCGTGTAGCTAATGGAAATGATGTGAATTTAGAATTATATTTCATATGTATGTTTGTCTATGATATAATAATTTAAAAATACGCGCTGTAATAAACCTGAAGTATTTCTTTCCTTTTTTAATTTTGTATCTTTCTCTAATAATTCATGGCGCTGTTTTTAAAATCTTTACACTTGCTACTATGGCGCTACCTTCATTTGCTCCCTTTCGATGGACACTTTTTAATACATTCAGATGGTGCTCCTTCCTTCTACCCTCCATAACAGAAAGGTAACTTAAGTTCTCATTTGCGTTGCCACTTACGGGGAAACCCATTTAAATGTGACATTTGCTTGATGTTTTCAAAAAAAGGCCAGTTAAAACACATTTGCGATGTCGCACAGAGAAAAAACCCGATTAAAAGTGACATAAAAGTTCGTTAAGCTGTGCAATAATTTACAGTTTTCTGTATAAGAATGAAATATTTTTAAACCCAGTGCGTTGATATCTATATGAAACCACTTTAAATTAATTTAGTGTATATATGTAGTTCAGGTAAAGTATTTAGTGTTAGTTGCCACAATGGTCAGTGTTATTAAAAAAAAATAATTTAATAAATGTTTACTTTAAAAACAGTTTCTCATTTTAAATTAATGTAATTTGTTTTTAGTAACATATAAAAGTACCTATCGTACCTGTACGTATTTTAATTTCATCGTCGCCAAATATTAGAATTTGTCGTCGCCTAGTTTATTCTACTGAATAAAATTGCTTTCAGTTATTTAGAGTAAAATAACACAATTCCAATATGTTTAGTTTTCTTTATTAAATTTTCATTTGTCAGCACAAAAATTTACAGCTTTTCAAAAAAACAAAATTCTATAGAGCATCCAGAAATTAAGCTATAACATTTAATAAAAGACAACCTGTAGGTATATACATATACACAACTAAGGTTGAAAATAAAATCAATAACCAACAGTTTCACAAATACATACAAAAAAATTAAACTTTTTCAATAGTCATTTAAAAGTAAAAATAATTATAATTTAAAAAATAACCTGACAGTAATAACTACATAATATAAAACTGTAATTGAATAAAAATAGCTTCCAGTTTATAACAAAATAGCTGCAAAAGATTTAAAAAAGATCCACCGAGGCAGAGCACTACACGAAATTTAAATCTTTGACAACATATTATATGGCATATTATCAATGACAACTAACCTTTCTACAAGTTTATTTTTATTACCTGAAGTAGGTATAAACCACGTTTTAAATATCGAAAAAGATTATTTTTCACTTGTGCAAATTTTCATTTCTCTTCAAGTACCTAACATCATTTTCCGTTCATTTCATTTTAATTGGGCGCATTTAACTTTGCTGTCAAATGGAAAATCAAAAGTATGTACCTCCACTAGTGCTGCTTGTGATGAATATTTTTTAAATCTTCAGAGGAAACAAACAAAATTATTGAAATTTAATGAAAACAACTGAAAACTGTTGAAATCGAATGTGAAGCAAGGTTGGCAAAAATCCACTTTTTGGCAAAAGTCCAGGTTAGTTAAAACAAATGAAATAAAAACAAAAAAGTGTAAAAACACGATAAAATTAATAATGTAATTAAATACAATACAAAATGTCTTGCATACCGAAGCATAAGATTTTGAGTTGTTTTAAAAAATTCTATTTCAACAAGTGTAATTTTATTTTAAAAAAACATTTATAAATCAATAAATGATGCAAAAACATCAGTAAAATATTGTTTGTGTCGTTTTTCTTTGATATTGTCCACTTATGTGAAAAAAAAAAACATGTTTTAAAACATTACACAGGACACAAAAATCCGGTTTCTCCACGTGGTTGTATCCAGCCAACCGTGATATTAAATGAAATTAACCCATTTCAGCTGAAATCGAATCAAACCAAGAAAAATAACCGAAAAACAATAAATTCCAGTGTTAACCTCTAAAATTTATTAAACACAAAATATAACTAAGATTAGAAATCACTTTTTATGAAGAACAATCGCACATCTAGATGAAAAAAAACTGCATCTTTTTAAAGATTTTATATCAAAAGATCTTTTAACATTTTACTAGAATTACACTATAAAGTACTTAAATTTTAACAAAACAATAATTAAAAAAAAATTATGAATAATAATATACAGTTATCTCGCTGTTTGGAAAGCTACATAGACACATTTATTAATACGGAATTAGATAGTGAGTGCATCGTGGTGTTCACAAACGATTGGTAAAATACTATTTTAAAAAAATTATTATTTTGTTTCTTTAATTTACTTGAAACCATAGCTAATTTTATTTTAGAAATTCTGCTTTTCGTGTTAATAATCATCAAATTGTATTGTTTAAATCGTAGAAAAATGTACATTCCTTATACAGGGAGCAGGGAGTACAATAAGAGTTGCTTTACACATCCAATAATTAAATTCCATTCCACTTCTTTCTGCATCTCCTCAGACTAGAGTGCTAAATTTCGCCTTGTATACAGGACGAGGAAGGAACTCGTGTCAGGAAGTTTAGAATCTGTCATAAGGGGGCGCCCATTAATTACGTGAGACATTTTTGAGGATTTTTTGACCCTTCCTCCCCCCTTGGTGAGATGTAGTCAGATTTTTCTCGACAACCTCCCCTAATCTTACGTGAGATTTTTCAAAATTTGTGTTTTGGGTGTAAAAGCGTTGAATTTGTTAAAATGAAACATTTGTAGGGTTACTGATGTGCTGCTCTTTGGCGTTCGGACAAATACAATAAACATGATTGTGTCAGATTTTATTCAAGACACGTTTTTAATTTTAATTTAAGTTAACTTTGATGCAATTTTATATAACGTGGTATTTGCCAAGACCCCCCTTGGTAAGATTTGGCTTTATCACCTCCCCCCCACTGACCACTGAACACTTCACGTAATGAATGGACGCCCCCTAAAGCGACAACGTGTTTAAAAAAAATAAGAATATTTGGTAGGGATACGGGTATACCAACGCTTGCTTTAAGAGGAAAACATAACAAAATTTTGGAACGGTCTTGACTGTTTAATTTATATATCTATGACAAACTACAGTTGGACAAATCTAGCTAGCGACAACAGCAAGTAAAATAAATCCCAAGTAAAGGTCATTAAAGGTATTGTTCTCACAGCTTTTCGGACAATTAGTTCATTAAATTTATTAATGACCATTCAAAATTCCTAAGAAATATTTCCGGATTAAGCACCCGGTTATCACTAAATATTTGCTTTATGTAAATATACACCTTTGACATGATTCAAAACTACCACCACGATAAAGTTCTTCTTCTTTCCTTCTCGCTTCCTCTTTCATAAATTTTAGTAAATTACTAACTAGTTCTCGGCTCTGACCACTCAACACTTTATTGTTTACTTTGCTTTTAAACTCTATAATTTTTCAATATGTACTCTACTGAAAATAAACACTACGACCGACTGTCACAAACTGATGAGATGATATCTAAAATTATACCGACCCGCCTCACCATAGCGCACCCAAAGCTTGATAACTCGCTAGCTAGATTTGATGACTTGTACTTAGGGTTGCCAGATCAGAAAATTGAAATCTCTGGATAAATTTACAAAATGTCGGGATTTTGGTGTTTTTATCGGGATAAATAAAAACATTTTACTTTTTTTACTTTAGAACTGAAATCTACTCATTTTTATACTTAGAGTTTGATTTCACAGACTCTACTAATTTCGTTCCTTGTGGTGTGCCTAAAAATGATTTAAAATTTAAGCAATTATGATCAAAATTGAATCGGAAAACTAGCTCAGCTTTAATTAAGTCGAATGCCATGCGGTTTCGTTCTTTCGAATGACATGAGGTTTCCTTCTTTCGAATGAAAGCTATTAAGGCTAAAGACTCTCTCATTGCTCACAGGAGTGGACAGAGCAAATGACATAATTTTTAAAAAATTTTTAAAGTCTTTTATCACAAATTTAAAAAAATTGTGCTCACATTTTGTCTTTTGTCTTTGTCTGTCTTTGACAGGTGTTGAAATGCCTCTCTAGGGCAGCGGTAATCAGAGTATAACTCATCATTGTCAATATCATTGGAAATATTTAGCATCTCGGGCAATTCTGAAATCTCTTCCCATTTAAGGATAACATCATTTTTCAAAGACAAGAGGGTGAGCTTCTTGTATAAAGAATTATCCGAAAAATCATAGCGATCTTGCAAATATTGGTTGGATCGTTTTAAAAACTGTTCAGATTCGACACAAAAATTATTTGTCTCATGATCGGATACATTCTTCAATATTGTTTTATTTTTGCTTCCGAAGAATTTGTCATTCAAACGGTTTCTGAGGTGGCCCAATAAAGTTCTCATCACATCATAAATTTCTATGACTGTGCACGCATTGCTTTCCAGTGCTAACATTTGTGCGCAGATACACGAGTATACATCTAAAAGTTTATAAAAAGTCGGAATAATTTGTATTTTGTCGGGAGTCGGGATATCATATGAAAAGTCGGGATTATCCCGATGTTCTGGCAAGCCTACTTGTTCTTGTTTAACAGGGTGACTATACCTTGTTTTTAAACTAAGTGGAGCGATTTGAATTTAAGTTGGCATTTCTGCTGCCTGGTGATTGGTCATATTGCAGCCCGTTTCACACAGCTCTTCTGATACATCTGACAACGACATTTGTCCGTTTTGTGATTATTTATATGAAAATATTCACTACTTCAATCTAACTGTACCACTTTTTTGCGTTTGTTGTTTATTGGATTTACTGTTTGGACCCTTACTTTGTGGAATCTACTCATGTTACCTTTTTAAATGAAACTAAAGGTGGATTCATGCAACATCAACTAAACTAAAACTAATTTGAGATTAAGATTAAATTTAAACTAAGAATAGTCAGCTGTTCATGCAACATAAATTAATGAATCAACTGGACATGCGCAGTTTCTTCAATGATTTGTCAAAACTTCCAATAGTAATCGAGCTGTCAGATAGCTGAAGATAAAATTAAACGTAAACCAACTTTTTTATAAATAACATTGTTGTAAACTGTAAAAATATTTCCACACATGTAATATAACCTCATGTAAACAATAAATTCACACAAATCACCAGTAGGTAATCTGTGGCCAGGGCTTGACGCATGCGTTGTGTCGAATTCATGGAAGAAATTAATTTCTTAGTTGAAAGTTGGACATCTTTCTTAGTTTTAATTTAAATCTTAATTTTTTAGTTTCTTGCATGAACATCTACATTACATTACATGGTTTTATCTTCTTAGTTTTAAATTAGTTTTAGTTTTAATTTTTTCTTGCATGAATCCACCTTAAGTGTTTCTAATTAATTCCACTATTTAATGAAAAAAATTTTGTTTATTGTTTTATTTTTAACAAAGTACTATATTCCAACTTCCAACCAAGTTAAGTGCTATTAATATTGTGTTTGAGGTTTACTAAAATGCTCCTTTTAGTTTAAAAACAAGGAATAGCTCTAAATAAATGAACAGTGAATAAAAAAGGTTTTTGTAATATTTTGGATCTCATACGAATAATTTTTTCAACATATTGTCGCGTACGGCTCCTGTTAAACTTTTATGTGACTAGAGAGACTTCCTCGTACTGTTCACAGATCACCTCTTTCTAAAGACAATATGAAGAGATATATTTTTAATCCCATTGGTGACAAACGCAAACTCTCATCCTTCAAACAAATCAAGATTTGCCAAAAAGAAGTTTTGCATTATTATGAAAATTTTCGAAGGTTTAGTATGTAAAGCGATTTTAAGAGGAAAATATTGAACTGAATCCCCTCTCCAGTACAAACATAAATATTTTATTGATACGAATTCGGTTTACCCTTAATAGATTATACCTATATCACTCATCCAGTAGTCTTAACCAACGTTTCGAAATTTCAAAAACATAATTAGCACAGTGATTTTTTAAACTAAATGTTCTGCGCATGCATTGTCTTCCAATTCCCTATAATTAATTTAAAAACATCACCTTCAATTAGTACGTTTAACGGTTTAACATATTATATTAATGTTTCAATCTAACTTTGGTCATCATCAGAAAAGTAATGATTATTAACTGCTTCCAACATGGCAGAATAAAATAAAAGAATCAAGTCACCTTCGAACTAAATTTTATAAAAAATGTTTAGTAGGCTTAGTTAATACTTACACCGAAAGCACACGACGTGTACACTCATGCAAAAATACTTTCTATTTGCGGAAATTTCTCCGGTAATTGTATCTGTCAGTGTTATTACCAAGTACTCAATATTAATAGAATTAATTTTTTTCGGTACGATTCAAAGCTGGGACAGATACAAAATATCCTAGGGGATTTTAAACTTACATGTACGAAATCTCTCATGTCCTCAAATGTAAATTACATATTAGTTCTGTGGCTAGAACCATAGAAATAGATAAATCTATGCGCGAAAAATGAAATTAACATTTGAATATGACATTTGAAATAGCGGCATATAAGCAAATTCAACTTAGGGAATTAGCTTTCAATTCAGTAAATTTAAAATTACCAACAAAAATTTTCGGTTCATATCTGATAAAGAAATATACAAAGGTGACTTTTTAAGTATATCTTTATAATGTTTACAACAGAACTCAAAATCATCGATACTAACTAAAATTACAAATATATCTAATAAATCTAATTTTTTTTTTCATTTCCGTATGACTAAATCACAAAAAAGCTTAAACTACTATGTTCTGTTAAAAATATATTTCACAATAGAACCCTGCACAGATTCTCCAATTTCCCTAACTTCTTTCTTCGAGAAAGTTGACCGAAGGTAAAAAAAGTATAATACATTTTATACAATGGCTTACGTTAAATTCATTCTGATATGTGTTTTTTAATTGAATTTGTTTAATTTTCAAATGGAAAAAGAACTTTCAAATTCAACTTCAAGTTCCTGTAACTCATTTAAAAGTATTCAAACAGACTTCCACATAATATATTCATCATTGGGAATAAGACCAGATTAATACAAATCAGCTACAAAATTTGAAATAAAACATTGCACCATTGTATAAAAATATATATTTTTATAAATTTCGTTCAAAGTAAAAATAAATCACTTACATTGGGCGTACCATAGCTCTGGGTTAGGACAACACAAAAGTAGTAAAGTCCTTTGATGGTTTATTTACGATAAAAAGACGATGACGTTGCAAAACAAACTTTTGTGACGTTGCCAAACTATAGTTTTTTTCTCTTTACTTTAAGAAAACTAGAAATGTCAATTTGACATTTCTTCTTTTTTATTGGCATTTGCCTAGTAATGCATGAATCGAAGGTGTTTATTTGCAAATAAAAGGCTTGTATAATAGTCTCAGATTTATTC
Source organism: Lochmaea crataegi (assembly GCA_947563755.1). Classification (NCBI taxonomy): domain Eukaryota; kingdom Metazoa; phylum Arthropoda; class Insecta; order Coleoptera; family Chrysomelidae; genus Lochmaea; species Lochmaea crataegi. Next base: position 71,097,127 of record OX387423.1, read on the forward strand.
AATATAAGTATTTATTTATGTGAAATGTGTGGATAAGATACAAGAAACAGTAACCAATCATTCTATATAAAAATATATCAAGTTTCATCAACCTAACCTAACATTAAATCTTTCTACGTTTAAATATATAACAATATTAATAATAATGAATGTAAACAGTATAACTTCGTTACTATCTCTCGACATTTACTGCTTAACTGCTTGGGCATTTTAATGCGTTAAAATACACACTGCAGATTTGTCTGAATAATATGGTATGAAAATAACTGTTTCTTTAAATCCGAGAGAAACTATTAATTATTCAAAAACACCAAAAAAACTGGCAAATACTAAGACAATGATCGAATGTCAATAAATGTCAAACTAAACTGAAGAATTTTACCAATTGATCTGACAACATCTTGAAGTTTTGCTATCCCGTAGACTGTAAATTGCCCTATTCATTAAGTATACATTGTATTTAAGGTTGGTAAATTTATATTTATTCTGTTAAGCAGGAAAGTAACTAAAAATGACGTCATCGTATTTTAAACGTAAATAAACCATATAATGATTATTCAGGGCGATCTAAAACGCGAGAGTGTCACACTTAAAAAATATAATATTTTGACTCCCAACTTTTTTGTAGCATAGAGTGTAATCAAAAGTGGAACGACACCTAAATGCGACATTAATTTTGAAAAATATCGAAATCAAGTTTATTATAAGTTATAACTAATAATATCGAAATACAGTATTGTTGACGTAAAACATATTGTGCGAAGTTGTCGGCTTTTTGTTTGACTCTAATACGAGGATAAAGTCATAGTCCAGTCAATATTATAATTTAAAATGACGATACATTCATTTAATATTATACTTTCATCTAATAATCGTTAAATTGTATTTAATAATTTATAATTATCGACTGTCTAACGATTATTTTTAACCCGCAATTATGGAGCGCCGTCCTACTTTTTAAGATACTTAGCGTTAATGTGTAGATCAAAATACATTTTTAAATAAATCTTTACCTAAACGATGACTCGAGCTTTCTTTTGATGTATTCATGGTTTCTTTCAATCTAAAATATATTTGTTCTTTTCTCTGCTATTTATAACCCGAATATCAAACATTGCTCTAAACAATATTAACCTATTTATATTTAAAAACATCTTAAACACAATACTAGACAATTAATACTACCTTATATGTCGTTTTATTTAGAAAAAGTAGAAATATAAATTTCAAATAATTTATCATTTTTTACATCTTTGACTGAACTATAACTAGTTATTTTTGAAAGGGGTTGATTTTTCGAACGCTACACGTGTTGACTCATTAGTTGGTAGTCTGACATCAAGAAAGAGTGTAGTGTTTTTCTGAGAAACTTGTAAGTATACCTGCATTTATTAGCAATAAAATAAAAAAAATCGAATGGGATACAAAAAGGGCTCAGTTCACGTCTGGTATCCCGTTTAAACCGAACTCCCTTTCAACAATTACCTACGTAACTTCAAATACAATATAGAATTATGTTTGGTAAGTAGACAAAAATAATATTAATACCCTTCAGAGTTTAGCTCTCTGCACTATAAGTTTTACCTCAACTATACTTTAAAACAACATGTTCATTTAGAATTTGTATACAGGAATAAGGAAGTCATTTTGAACACCTGTTGGATTAAAGAACTGTATTTTTAAGTTATTGATATCTTTCAAAGGTACCATCTAATATTTCTAAGTTATCATTTAAACAAGTGTATACTATTTCAACGGCTTGGTAACCTAGTCCAGTTGTGTCAACAATTTTACAAAACGTAAAAGAATTAGATATATTTCCCAAATGATTTCCCTATCATCATTTACACAATTTTGAATAAGTAATTTGAAAATCAGAACTATGGCACACCAAGTATATGAAGTGCGTCGGGGCTAACTGGAAAAAACATATACAATACATAAGTTTCCCACTAGTCCCAGGTCATTAAGCACATATCTGTATATACAAACAGCACTAAAGTTTTACCAACTATACGATTTTACTTGTTATACAGTAAACTAAATTAGTTGAAAGAGCAAGAGTTACCCAATATGAAAATTTAGATTGAATGCTCCATTTTACCAAATAAGATGGCGGATGGCGGTTTGTAGACCGATGATATTTTTAATATTTGGGTGAATCGTTATTTATTCATTGGAATTTATGTGACGGCTGGAAATGAAGAATCTTTCACATTTTTTTTTAATTATGAATTTTCATAGACTGGCATTTACAAAGCATATTAACTAGAAACATTCGTTAATTTATAAGTTTAATATCTGGCCCAGCCATAAGAAATTCCGCGTAACGTCAGCGTACGGACAGACGACATATTCGGCATACCTACTTTCAAACTTAATAGTCATAGCAACTCCGCACAATAATGTAAACCAGTGATCCGTGTGCGGCCCGCGGGCCGTGTGTTACATGTGTTCGAAAGGACTGTTCTAAGTGATATCTTCTTTCTTTAGAGCTAAAAAACCTCAGCAGTTATTTGGCCTAAAATATGACATTTTTGCCTACATGCAATATCAAATTCTCAAGGATATTTTATTTTTGATTATATCAACAGATTTAAGGACTCCAGTACAGGATAACAGTAAACTTACCATATGTACAGACTCCCTTTCATCAATATACACAATCAGAAACAACTACCTTAGTACAAGATATCCTTGACACCTGCTACCACCATCATACTAGAGGTAACTCTGTGAATATCATCTGGATCCCTTCCCATGTAGGAATTACTGGCAACGAATGTGCAGACCAAGCAGCGAAAAAAAACTTGTTCCTCCGACTCGCCAGTAGAGCAAATTCAACTCCATCGAGATTTAAAATCAGCAGCTCGACAAACGATGATCATGGCAAACACATTAGAATACACACAACAAAAAACTACGTACAATTCAACCCACTGTTACCGCTCAGAAGATGCCTCCATTGACAAGAAAGGTCAAAAGTATTATAATAAGACTCAGAATCTGATGTCTTCACAAAATCCTTCTACCAGTGAATTCTGTGATAGTGCAAAACTTACAATTGAGCATATACTTTTAGATTGCAAACACTACAGCCAAACTCGTCGCAAATACAAGCTCAGTGGAACTCTCAAAAACGTTCTTGGACTACCCTAACCAGTTTAGTGATGTGGTTCAGTTCCTTAAAGACTGTCAACTGTTTAATTTAATTTAACTTTTATTATGTAATCAATTGTATAACAGATCCCGTGTCAGTGGCCAATAGATACCGAGACACGTTAATAAATAATAATAAAAAAAATTTTTTTTAATTACCCTGTTTTACCCTTCAAAATTATATAGTTGGTTAAACTTTTTCCCAGTGTACTTATAAAAAAATCTAAATTAATTCTTGGATCTTTCAACATCTACACATACAACTTAGTTGCCGAGGGAAAAATATTTTTTAATAAATAAATTGTAGCACAATTTTTTTTGGGTAAACAAATTTGAAATATAACTATTTTATTTACATCCATAGCTTATGCATATGCATTAGCATATGCTTAATTTCTACAACCAGTTCCAAAAGTTAGGTAATACCAATTCCCAAATGCAATTTAGGTATTACCCAACATTAGGATATGGTTGGTGAAATCGGGTATTAGTGGCTTATCTGTACGCTTAACCTTGACTAATTTCAATATACATTTAAGAGTGTTTAAAAAACAAGTTAATATGCCTAATCTACTAGAGCACGTAAGAAAAAAATTTGCACATTTTAAGAAATTTTCCAAGTTCATTTGTAACGCTGAAAAGTCGTTGTCAAGATAAACAATGAGAATTTTATGAAAATACGAATTATCATAAAGCAAAACAAAATGTTTTATAGCTACGGTTAATTCACCGCCCTTTTTTGAATACTTTCAAAATAATTTGAGATATAACAACAAAAAGTTGATGAGTACTGAGTGATGATTTTCTTTTTATAAACGAACTTTTGTGGACTATTTTTCGTCACTACAACTTTGATACATACAGGGCTTATAAAGTTTAATTTGCATGCTGCAAATATAAAGTTGTGTACCGACTGAAAATAGACTAAACATTTTATGAAGTTTATTATTTTTTTTGTAAATTATTTTAAATTTATTGAATTAAATGAAATGGGGGTGATTTTAAAAGTATTACTTTATTTGATAGATAAAGGATTGTAAGAGGTAAAAGTATTGGTTGTGATTCAAAAATATGATATAATGATTTAAATGGGTTGAAAAAGCTCCAGCATTTTATGCAGTTAATATATCCTAGGAATTTGAACCAAAAACTTGACATAAGTTGACTGATTGACAAAATTCTAGGATATAAAGTGCTTTTAAGGATCTGAAGCTGCCTCGACATTTTATGCCGATTGATGTATTTAGATTGTGAGAATTCAAATTAAAGAACATCAGATAGACCAGATTGTAAATTATGGATTTAAAGAAGCTGAAATGATACAAAAAAGTTGTCAAAATATATGTGGTTTAAAATAAAATCATAGTGTATGTATGATTCACCAAGGGGTTGAATATTTAAAAATATCAAAAATATAGGTTGTAAGGTATCTATCGAATTAAATTGTGTAATTAGATTGTAATGCAATAAGTTTTTCAGATAATTAAAGAAAATCATGTCATGAGAAGGCACAACTATGTAGGTAAAACTTTTTTTATTAAAAAAAGAAGTTTGGGTACAAATTTAATAAAAAAACTGATAGATGATTGTAAAATATTCCTGGACTATGCAAAATTGCTTACAAGATGCACATGTTACATGTTAGCTCTTTTTGTGTAAATCTATTTGAGACACGCAGTATGTATAAATTACGAATTGATTCGAGAATATTTATACTGGACGTGACATGTTATAGTCAGTACTCTTAGAAGCTGGGATAATAGAATGTAAATTTTAAATAACAAGACCCAATATTTTATATTATTAAACATTTCTTATAAAAACCCATTGTAATATTATAATGACCTCATTACTTGACTTAATCCTTAATCTAAATTTTTGTAAATTGTGGCTAGATGGCGCTCCTAGTGCCTTCTTGAAATATGCTGCTGTATAGGCAGTTATTGCAAGTGTTTGCGAATTTAGTGATTATGAATATTGACCAAGAGGTCGACATTCAAGTAAGTATAACTTTCTAATAAAAAAAATATTAAACATGCAGAACTTTTGTCAGCGTTACAATACACGGAAAATAAATAATGTGAAATACTGAAAAAACTTACTGACCAAATGATGTGTGAAGGCGGCTAACTTACGTCTAAACGCCCTTTTGGAAAATGTAAATGCTGCTATGATTAATATTTTGCCTGCATGCGAATCAACTTCGAATTCAACATCGTTAATCTAATAATATCAATTCCTGTTTCGTTGAAGAATCGGGGAAAGACGGAACTTGTCAGAGATAAATTTAAATAAAATGCGAATATAATATTTTAATTTTAATACCTTAATTAAGCCCGTAATTTGAAAATATATAAAAAAATATATTTTACATTGTTGTCAAATTAGTATTTTTTCGTTGATTTCGGGACAAATAAAACACCTGTTTACCGGGTATAATTGAGTCATGGGCCACTCCTGTAACTTTAAATTGGGTTGATAAATTTAGTTCAAATTTTTGGTAAATATTGGGGCCAATTTTGAATTATTTCACGTGTAAAATCAAAATCGTTTACTTCCAGAAATTGTGTAAAAACATGTATATTTTCACTTCAACTACATACAATATACCCATATGTCAAAAAAGCCGCCATTTTTATTTTAGATTTAAATGTTTTTTTTCAAATCTTAGATCATTAGGATAAAAAAATAATTTGTGCACATGTGTCATTTGACAGATAAAAGTTTAAATAAAACAATTCAAAGAAAATCGGCTTCAAGAACAAATTTATGAAAATTAAGAAAAATTTAAATAAAAAGTCTCTCTTGACTTTTGATAAGCAAATTGTATGTAGTTGAATCCGGAGAATCCAAATATGTAAAAACAGACAGGGTGTTCCATTGGAATTTTTAATTTTTACACAATTTCCGGTTAACCCTGCAGAAGATCATATTGATTTTAGATGTGAAAAAATTCAAAATTGGCCCCAATACAACCAACAAAAATTTGAACAAAAACTATGTTCCCCTTTAAAAGATACAGTGGTGACCCATGACATATTTACACTATAGGTAGATTTGCTATCATCTAATTTTGATGAATGTTTGATTTATTTGAAGTTATACGGATTTATCATGTTTTACATTGTTCCTAATTTAGTATTATTTTCTTAACCTCGAGGAAAAAAGATGTAGGCTATTTTTCAAGAAAAATAACTTCAACATTTTAAATAGCACAAATAAATTTTATATTAGAGAGTTATTGCAACATTCGTTTTGTAGTTCCCTCAATAAACTCTCTTTTATTTTGACATATACGCATGCTCAGTGAATCCAACTTTAAGGATATTTCCAATCTAAAATACAGGATTCCTGTACTTTAGTTAAATAAAGGCAAAGAACTTTTTAATTAAGTAATTAAGTTCCTTTTTTTTGACGGATCTGTCAATAAACTGGATGTTTTGTGCCATAAATACAAAACTGTGAATGAAAACAAATTCTTCAAACTTCTAGGTTCGAGATCTGTCACTTTCACAGGACATATAATTTATTCAGTTCTGTAGTTACTTATGATTTCACTTAAAGCGCTCTGCAATAGTGCACTTTTGGTATCGCCTTAAAGGATACTTTATTAGCGGATCTTTTGTTAAAGCCGGCGTTTTTTCCCATTTGCAATAACTCTCTATTAATATATGATTTTTTTTAATTTAGAGCACATGGGCTTCAATTTTTTTTCCTGGCGCCTACAGTAAAAATAATAAATCGGCAACAATGCAACACATTTTTACCGTATAAATAAATCCACTTTTCGATATATTCACCTTATATTGATAGATTATACCAACCTTAACTAGTCCATTACATTTTATTAGATGTGGGAAAAACAAATTTCATTACAAATATGCAAATTCCCGAAAAATGGGAAAAATACTAAATTAGCTACGCTGTCAAACATTTCGGTTGTTTAGTTGAATTCGCTTATTTTCCCCAAAATTGGCGACTGTGAAAATCGTTTGTACACTCTACCAATAAAATTCATTCTCAATATACTGGGTGTCGGAAAAAAGTTTCTCATTTTAACTGTAAATATCTCTGTGTTAGCGAGGCGCGGTCTTCAGTGAACAATTTCTTTATACATAAATGTTTATATTCAGTAAATTTTTTAATAGGGTGTTTAAAAAAATGTTCTTTTTGAAATACAAATAACGTCGATCTTCAAAACATCCTATATATACCTATTTTGATCCTATGTGAAAAATGAGCTTCTCTTCTTTCCGAAAATGTATAATTTGTTACATTTCATAAAACTATTATTGAGTTATTCGGTTTATAATGATTAGGCTTAAAAACTCACACATTTTTCGATGTTTCTTTGAAAAGACAAAAATCGACGCAATTTACATTTTTTAGAAACACCCTTTACGAGGTGTTAAGGCTTTTGGTGTTTTATTAGTACTAAGTTGCAAAAATTAATTTAAGAAAGTTTTCAACCGAATATTTTAGAAGGATCTGAAAATTGAGAAATCCTAAATGTTTGCAACTTTCATTACAAATCGTCATATAGATAAAGATGAAGTTAGCAGCAATTAGATGTTATAGGTTCGAGCTAATAGCCAGTTATAAAAAGGCCATTTGAGTTTGAAGTTTTCACTGTCTGTCAAAGTATATATATATTTTTTGTTTACAGTTTATACGAGCTTGACGATCTAATATTATAATAAAATAAAAGCATTGTGTAGTAGAAAATAGACGAAAATTATGGTTTGAGGCTGCTAGTAGAAAATATAAACAGCATGGAAACTAGATAACTAACAGACTACAAGTAGGTAGTTACTTATGTTTTGAAGTAATCACGATTTTAAAACAGAAGACGACCGCATTGTGGTCCTATGTCAACCCTTATGTAGCTAACTTCTCTTTTACGTAATGTACGTCACAGCATTAATGGCGAACTATTTAAATAACCCCAAAGTTAAATATTCAAATCGACATAAAAACCTTATGAGCATAAATATATTGAAATTAACTGATTTCCTAGTATTTCTTTGTTCACCACTAACTATTAACATTGAAGAAACACCAAATTTTTGTTAAGTTTGACAATTTAAATTATGAATAAACAAATGTTCTTGCCCCCGTGCAATTGTCACTCTGACAGCAGCAAAAGTTACTGCAACTTCTACAGCGGCAAATGCACTAATGGTTTTTTCACTTATTTATTTTTTAATCAATTATTTTGGTGTCAGTTGGCAACATAAAAAGTTTGATTTTTTGTAAACAATTTATTGAAATATTAATGGATTCGGTGCCTATCTATGTGCCTGTTAGTGCATTTGCGACTCGATCGTCAATCTGGCGATACTTTTCTACTTTTTACGATGCAAATATAAGTGAGAACAACTTTATGAAGAAAGAAATTTAATAGTAAAAACTGTACCTTTCTATATCATATTTGTAGTTAAAACAGTCATACATTCTGGGACACCCTGTATAGACCGATTTCAAGTCATGCGCTCATCCGATATCTATCCATTTATTCTTCTAGTTCCTCTCATTTAAAAAATAGTCGTCACAACTCACCAACTACCCGTTTTAAATATTTGAAAGCTAGTAAAAGCAACATTTACCAACAATAAAGCTCAGTCGTTTTTGCTAATTTTAACGTCGGTACCAATTTAAACAAATAATATTTTACGTACAATAAGTGTTAACTACATTTTGCTGGTTTACGAAATTGATTCGAATGCGTCCGTAAGTAATTAGTTAAACATACATATTAATATAAATCTGATCCATTTTTTTTACTCTCTGAGTTTGTGCCATTCGGCTATTTGTCGACGCGGTGAATTGCAGACTTCATTCCAATGATGCAAAGCGGATCCCGAGCATTTTGGACCGCCCAAATCCAACCTTCCTATAACCTGAAAATATACATAGGTACAATCTATTACCCTATATATTGGTTTTAAATTATTAAAACGTTTGACAGAATCACTAGGTGAAAACGTGAAATTGGTCTTACCTCGTTTTTAGTAACTCGGTCCCAATCTAATAATAAGAATTCTAGACTAACGCCTTCCAAACCTTCTCCAGCTTGAGGTATATCAAATACGAAGCTTTCATTGAACACCGGACTAAGAGTTCTCTTCTTGACGTGAGTTTTCTTTTTGGCAATTCGTTGACCTACAAAAAATTACAGAATGTTTGAAGATACCATTTAACAGACTCAAGTTTTGGCAACATTGCACAGCTGCGCAGAAGCTTTTGGAAAATGGCTTAATTCCCAAAAATACATTCGGCTAGGTGACATGGTTCTCATTAAGGATGAAGACACCCCTTCCTTAATGGTAACTATACATAACGCATCGTAAAAGTCGTACCTTTGCTCTTGGACGACCTTTATCATCCTTAACCAGACAATACTAACCCTAACTCGGCTCCTATGACCAACTCTTCTTCACCTTCGGCACTTAACAGCTAAGCTAAGCTACTGCCGAACTGCAGTCTCATAAAACTCTGGTCGGACGCACCATTCAGGCGATAGTGTCCTATCAGGATTCAGACCTGGATTAGCTCTCGGACGAGAACATATACCTTGTACCGATGAGGCGCAAATACGCCAAAACCGGTCTGCAAGTTATGTTGTCCCTTCTAATTACAAACCAGAATGGTTGGTTAAATCTTGTAGATCATACCAGCCCCGTTTGACTTAGAAGTTTAATTCAATGTCTGTCGGGGCATATAGCCCGGAAAGTAGTTGTGCTTCTAGTTGAACGGTCACTGTTTTTGAAAAATATCTTTCAAAACTTTGTTGTAAAGCGTTAGAATAATATATTTATTCTTCGATATCTATCCTATCAGGACACCTGTTAAACAGTGTAGTTTTACTCTGGCTTAGACATTCATTTGTTATCACTTGGCTGTATCTATTGCGCGCACTATATTTATGCAATATCGTTCTTCAGATAAGAAAGAATACAAATTGACGACACCTTTAATTCCCCAATTGAAGAATCTGATGCAAGAAGGGGATATGTGCAAAATTTTCAAAAATGAGATTATTCTGCCTATAGGTAGTAAAATATGTCCTTTTACTGTGGTGCAAATATAACAGAAAAACACATATCTCCTAAAATGAACTGGAGCAAGAATGGTATAAATCTCGTGTAATTTATCCCGTTTTTGCATCACAAATAGTTGTATTTTTAGGATACGCCGACAACTTCCCCTCTCTTCAGCCATAAAGCGGCCACGTGGTTTATGAAACGAGTGCGTCTATTAAATTGTGTTGTTTTTCAAGCAGAGTATCGAGCATTGTACGTACGTCGTGTTTGTTTTTTATACGGTTTTACTGTAAGCCAGCTATTATTAAATAATATATTATTATGGAGGAACGTGATAAAAGTGATAATGAGACAGATGAAAGTGTAAAAGAGTATAGTGAGCCATATCAGAGTTCAGGCAGCGAATATCAGCCGTCGTCGCCAAGTTCATCTTCTGAGAATGAACTTGTAGAACCCATAGAAAGGCAAGAAACAAACAACGCATGTGCTAGAAAAAAAAACATAATGTGAGTTGTTGGAAAAAGAATGTGCAAAAAGTAAAAAGAGCCAGGGAGAAAGCTATAAGTCCATCTCATCGGACAAAATAGTACCGGAACGCAAACAAGGTAGTGACTGCAAATGTGGAAAAGAGTGTTTAAAAAAGCTATCTCCTGATGAAAAAAATTAAATATTTACAGCACTTAATTGCCTTGCAGATCACGAAAAGCAAGATTCATACCTATCAAGTTTGGTAACAGTTACTACAATTAAAAGACGTCGTAAATATGTTTTGAACGCCAATAATAATAATATTTTCCAACGAAATTACAGCTACAAGTATAGGGTATTGTACTAGGGTTTATTTTTGTATTTTTTTATTATTCGTGTTTAATTTTTGTTTTAGCTGAGAAAGGGTGCATTCGAGTTACAAGTTTGTAAGTAAGCAGGCTCTATGTTTAATCCATGGAATCAATGGAGGCAATATTTGTCTCCCGATTTAAATCTTACAATCATGTGCGATTTATACCTACAAAAATTCGAACCAGAAACCTACCAACTGAAACAAGAGAAACTACCGTTTAAAGCTAAAATTTTCTATAATTTTTATGGTCGATATTTCAAATTTCAATATCAGCTTTGGCCGTACAAGGAAAGACACGTGCAAGAAATGTGACATATTAGAAAACAAGGTACACGGAGCGGAATCAGAAGAAGAGAAGAAAAGTTTAGAAACCCAAAAAAGCTACACATTTTCAAGTCTGAGTGGTTCTACAAGGAACTCAAAGACAAATCGAAAGAGAAACTTTGTCTTTTGACTTTCAGCAGAACATGCCTCTTCCCAAGGTGCCATCTGGGGATGCTTTTAATTTGCGTCAGCTATGGGTCCAAAATTTTTGTATATACTCGGCGAAAAAAAGAACGGGACATTTCTTCATGTATGACGAAACTATCTGTAAAAAAGGGGCTAACGATGTTTTAAGCTTTCTACAATATTATATTGAGAACATACTTAGTTCAGATGTGAAAACTTTATACTTATTTAGTGATAATTGTTGCGCTCAAAATAAAAATCATACCCTGGTCCGATTTTTAGCAACTTTATGATATACAGGTAGATTTGACACAATCGTACATCGTTTTCCCGAGCCACGTCGTATCGATAGAATTTTTTTACCGAAAGAGTATATGGAGATTGTCAAGTCATCTTCACGCAAATTTCATGTCATTCCTGTTACCCAATCTTTGGTATTTAATTACACCGATCATTTGAAAAGTTTTTTACCCTTCCCCAAAATCTGAAACAAAAGAAAAGTTTGCAATTTCTTCCTATCGTGTATTTAAATACTCCAAAAATATAGGTGGAGTTGCCTGTTGCGCCTCGGCTTGCCCAATGCTCTTCCCACAAATTTTGTATTGTTGAAAAACAATGCAAACCCTACATTGACTGACTTGGAACAGGCTTATTCACATAAGTTGACTTTAAAAGACTTGAAATATAGAAACGTGATGTTATTGGCCAATGAATATGTGAGCAAAAGTAAAATGCACTTTTACCTGTCTCTTAAATCCGATCAATAGAGAGCACCAAGATTCAGAGGTTAGTGACTCCGGTAGTTCTGATGCAGAATAAGGATTTTTATTCAACTCACAATGTTTTTTTTTATTTAAATGTAATTTTTGCTTGTTTGTATACCTAATACTACAGAAGTTGTACTTCATTGCATTTAATTTATCACATTACCATATTTTCAGTTTTTATTTCTTAAGAGTTTCGCTTATTTCTATACAGGGTTTATATTATTAGTATTTAAAATAATAAATATGAAGTTTCATATAAAAGTAGTGTATTTGTTACCTATCCCTTTCTTGTACCTTCCTATAAATCAGAAGCTAGAAACGGGTTAACATATACCTTTTTTGCACCATAAAACTTTTTTCCTAAATATCTAGCTTATTTACGCCAGTACTTTTATCTAGTAGAGTCGAAAAAACTTAACTTTTCTATCTATACCTTGAATAGGATTAAAACCCAACTAAAAAAAAGTTTTTTGCCTCTCCTGTAAAATCTAAGAATTGTTACTTATCCCCTTCTTGTATGTAGGTAATTCTTGTCAATTTTGTTTTGGAGTGTGAAGGGATCTTTCAAGATTCTTTGGAGATAAATATTAATTTGTTTTTTCTTACCATTAAAAAGAAGATATATTTTAACGTATGGATCTGCTAGTCCTGTAACGTCCATCTTAGGTAGATTACGAGCTTTTAAGACAACAACTGTCAGTCTGTTTGCTGCCGGTTGCCAACATAACGATACCAATATATCTCCTCTGCCTTGAGAACGAATCTACAAAAAATGATACAAAAATACAATTAATGAAGAATAAATCGTGAAAAAAATTACCTTCAAGCTCCTCGGCTGTATTTCTCTGCACACTGCCATCTGTTGGGTTTCGATTTGTGCAATATCGACTGAGTTTAATGCGCAAAATACTTCTCCAATTATATCATCTCTGCTGTATCTATCGAAACTGAGTATAACGAAATGTAAGGTTATATTTTGAAGTTGGTTAAATGCTGAAAAAAAAATATAGCTATAATTTATTATTTTTAATCGCGTATGGACACATTCGTTTTCCTCTTTGTCAAGACTTATTTATGTTTCCTAAGGTTTATGTTTCTTCTTATATATTCATTTGACCATAAAAAAATCGCAAATTTTCCACAGCTCCGCATAATTTTACTCCGGAGACAAAAAAGAAAGAATGACACGTAGGTAAGAAAAATAGAAATAAATTGTATACGTACCTATGCCGTAAAAAGTGAAATCTTCGTCATAAACGGGGTTTCTGGTGTTTCTGAGTACGCGAGTTTTCACTTTATGCTGCTTATCGGGAAGGAGTTGTAACTTTACGTAAGGATCGCTCGATCCCAAACTGCTATCCTTAGCCGGTAAATCTCGACAACGAACGACGGAGACTATCAAAGCGTTTTTGTCAGTTTTATACCTGAAAGAGAAAAAAATTTGATGTACACGATTGATATATCGAATGAAAAACAAATATGTATAATGTTAAAAATCTTTTTATCCTTTAGTATAATCTCCTAAAAGCCCAATACAATCCAAATTTCGTTGATCAATTCATTTTTTGATGCATTGGTCACGAGTGCGGCACTAGTTTTCCAAACTGTAACAATTAGGTTTGTTGCTACACGTTGGACGTCATTTTATAATGATTATTATGTTTTGTTGGCTTGACCAAGTGCTCCGTGGCATCCAGCTCACATAGCATGGCCTTTTTTCCATCACAACCCACCAATTGGCTTCTTATATTCTGTGTAGATGGTCATGATCCCCACCATGTAGAGATGAATGGGTGCTAATTGAGAATGGTTCCCAGCGCCGCCGTGGGAGTGGTGCCAACTGCACCCGTAATCGCTAGACAGGCGTGTCCCTGCAGACGGGTGAGTCTAACATGTATAGGTCGACCAGAACAGCTAGAGTGTTGAGAATTGTATGGGTGTCAGCTGTAACACGGCACCAGTGTCTCCGAGATCACTGCAACTCCTGAGAACACCTTGGTACCGGTTGTAGTATTTCTGTTTTGAAGTTCTCCACCTGAAAACAAAAATCTACGTCTTGAGTCCCTAAAAGGAACGAGAAGGCAGCGTAGGGCTGTCACCACCCACGAGTACGTGGGAATCAGGAATCGTCGACTCCTGAAATAAATGTCCTAAAGGTTGGATTCGGCCTCCGCGGCTATCAGCTGTTGTCGATATTGAGAGGTCTTTATGTTGTAGGGTTAGGACTGGGGTAGAACCAGGCATATTATTTATACGGGTGAATGTTATTTATGTAGGTATATGATATATTATGTTCAATTCACTTTTCGTCCTCTTTACTTGCACTCCCTCTTTCATGCGATTATGCTCCCCTGGTTGGGAAATTAAACTAGTTGTTAATAAATTTTAACGGGTTTATTGTTCAACAAAACAAAAAAAGGAGAAAACAAATATTGACAAATGTGTCAGATACATATGTACATATTATATATGGACTTAACTGTAAGTATCTAAAACAACTATTAGTGATAGGAGGACACTTTAAATTACTTATTACAAAACAAAGCAAATTTAATAGAAAAACTTGATATGAAAATTATCGGTGTGGACTAAATATTCCGTACACCTTAAAAATGAGAATCTGAGCAAGTAATATCTAGCAATCAAACTTCAATGTGCTCCCTTTCCAAGTTAATACGGTGACGTCCAAACATGTGGACTCTCACCGGCAATATTAGTTAAAAAATAAAATAAAACAAAGTAAAAGAGAACGAATTATACAACCAAATTATGGATGCGAGATGGCAATAATAATAGTCTAACCAAACTACAAAAAATCACAGTTAGTACAATTTTAAATCAACTCACCAAATTCTCTAGACTGGGTTTTCTCCAAAGGGTGGGAGACTGCTTAACCTGGGCGGGGCTCGTTGGCTCCAATACCCGATTACCGATAGGAATAGGGTTTACTCGAAACCTGTTCGCTTCTAGCGAACCTTATTATTCCGTATCACCGACCCTGTTATCGAGAAACACTGTAGAGCGCTTACAGTAGACGCTCCCTTGAGAACTTACTTTAAAAATTGACAAGAACTTTTTCTAAGTTCACACACTACTTTCAAATATAAAAATTAATGAAAACTTAGAGTACCCAAAATGAAACCGCTATCCGCGAACCCGAACACGCAACCAGATGCAACCGTAACTTCCGTTCAACTAACTGGAATTTTTCCCTTGATCCCCTGCAGTGTTGCCGCGGCTACATTGCCAAATTATCCTCGAAAGGAACTCAAATTATCCTCTTTTATCCTCCGAATATTTGCAAATATCCTGTTTTCATCCCCACGATTTTTACTGTACGTAGATCAAAAAATATTATCACATGACTACAATTTCTGATAAAATAATACATAATCGGTTAATCAACACCCCAGAATAGACATCACACAGAAGCGATAAAACCGATTCGGTCCAAAATTTTTAGGTGGGGGAAATGTGGGACAACTGTCAATCGAGAATCGATAAGGAATGAACAGTGAACTGTAGATTGTAGAATGAATCGTTGTTAATAAAAACAAAAAACCGAAAATAAATCATATTTATTATTATTAAATGTACATAAATATATTTTATGTAGCGAAAATCTTGATTCTCCGTGACACCTAATTCCTAATTCTTCTTTTTTAAACCAAGTTCATAAGGAATGCAAGGGTGACGTCATTTGACATTCATCATGCCTTTTCGTTGTTAGAAGTATCGACTCAATAATCGAAACATCGATAAAAATCGCGAGATCACTTCAACCACCGAGAGAATGTTTGGTAACCAAAACAGTCAAAAATTATCCGCAAATTATCCTCAAAATAAAAATATCCCCATCATTATCCTCCAAGCTTCAAATTATCCTCTTTTCGGATAATTATCCTAACGGCAACGCTGATCCCCTGGCTTTCTTGCATTTTTCCAAAATCAGCTTTTTTACTCTCGTTCACATGTTACTTTCTGATTGGTGTACCCCTTTTCGCAGAATCGCTAAATCAGGTATTTTTTTCTAGCGCGTGGGTTTCTTCGGACTCAGCGAAATTGTTATTTAGCAACTCGCTTCCCGTGTAATGTTACTTTTTTTTCAATATGTTAAACTGTTTTTTTACCTTTATATTTTTACATATTAGCATGTTTGGTCTATTCTAAATTAAATGAAATTTGTTTACAGGGTGATGTTCCCTATGTTTCTTTATTTGGTATTTATTACACAGCAAACTTCTTGTTACGCTGACGGAGCTCACGCAGTTCGCCAAATTTGCAGTGGCGTAGTTACATTTTTAGTATTCTTTTTAGTTCATTAATTTATTAGTATTTACTACTTCAATATTCGTTTTAGTTAGGTATTCGTTTTACATTTTTAATATTCTGTTTAATTAATTATTATGTTTAGTGTTTGAACAGTATTTACAATGACATTTAAGAGTAAAGTGAAAAACAGAGTTTTAAGTGGCCAAAGTCGTGAACTTGTTGGAAATGTGATACACTTTATGCAGGAAGAAGCGAAGCTGGCAACAACCATTATACATTTTTTGAAGGTAAGGTTCTGCTACCAAACATTTATTAAAATAATTATTGTAATCCTTATTTATTAATTTGAAGAAGAAAGAGAGATAATGTTTAAACAATGTTTGATTATTCAGTTTAAGTGACTGCTTAATTATAAACCTGATTTTTTTATAATGGATCCATGAACATTTCAAACTTTTTTTTTTAAATATAAGATCTCCTACGGCACAACACCTAAAATTGCTCCAGAAAATAGGTCTGAAGGAACTATTAGTCTCTGAGACTTTCCTCAGGAACTAAGTAGACAAAAGAACTGAAGTTTCTTACTAAAAAAATTTAAAATATTTATTGTTCCAGGTTTACGACGGGTGTCTGCTGCTTTAGGCATAAGTTTAAATTCTGGAGCCCGCATTGGTAAGGAGAAAAAAGGTGAGACCGAATCTTTCACAACCCCTTAAAAAAGGCCTAGTATAAAAAAAGAGTTGCACGTCTCTGAACAAAGAATACCTACTTTAAAGCAGGTTCACGCAAAATTTCATTCCGAATATGATTATAAGGGAGGAAGGGAGTATCTGCGACAAAAAATCCGAGCACGGATTTCGCTGGAGAAAAACTGAAAGCGATAAAGCAATATTAGTAGAGCGTGATTGAATCCGTAATTTGAGATTGGCATTTTTTAGAAAAATGAAAACATTTAGAGATGAAAAAAGGCCGATTGTTTATTCTGATGAAACGTATATTCACTCTTCACGCACATGAGAAAGGTTGGAGTGAAAGCGGTGAATTAGGTTTTAGGAAACCTACTAGTGAAGGAGCTCATATGATCATCGTACACGCAGGTAGCGAAGATGGATTTGTTCCTAATGCTTACCTTCAATGGAAAGCAGAGTGTTATCACAATAAATTGGTGGAGGTGATGCCAACTTAGACCACAAAAAGAAAGATATGCAAGATTGGTTGAAAAAAAGAAATATTGCATTCAATAGTGATTTTTGTAAGCCAGAATCATATGCATTAATCAAAGATCATAAACCAAAATATCAACTATTAAGATTACCTCCTTATCATCCCGAACTGAATCCAGCAGAATTAGTTTGGGGTGCAATTAAAAAATATGTTGCTGACAGGATGTAACGTTTAAATTTGACAAGGTTGTAGAATTTTGTGTTGGATTCTTCCAAAACTTTTCTGTAAAGGATTGGAGGTCCAGAGGCAAACATGCTTTGTCGTTTGAAAATGAGTATATGCAGAAAGAGCCCGGTGAAGGTGACTTGCGCCAATTTACCTGAGCGGTCCTAATCCGTAGGGTGATTTGCGCCAACGAAAAGTGACCACGGGGATTAACAACTATTTCCTTGAATTTACTGCCTAAATTTTATTTCTACTGCAATAATTATGTGAATATGTAAAAAAAACACATGAGATTTTGGGGAAGAAATGATTTTGTTTGATCAACAGAGACGTAGAAAAAGGGTTAAAATAAAATTATTTAATGCAATAAACTGGAAAAAGCAAGGATAGATAATTTATCGTTAAAAAACACAATGACACGTAAACTTCAAATGTCACAAAATTTGTGGTTTTTGTTTGTGGCCGATACATGGTGTTGCATTAACTTTTCAACCAACTTGAATACTTATACAGTAGGAAAGTGTATAGTCAGTATGTATTCACATTAACTGTTGAAATCTTTTCAAATCCCAAGTGTGCATTTTCCTAGCTCCACACCTAAATTTGTTTACTTCTTACTGAAAACACTTCTTACCTGAGTTTAAAAACAAGTTGTCCCAAATAGGCAGCGTTCTGTTGTGAATTCTTCTCATTTACTTCTATTTCCTCTTTGGTTGGTAACAAGTTCTTTTCCTGCTCAGTGCTGTAAACGGCTGCAACCTCAACTTTTGCGATCGGATCAAGTACCGGTTTCGTGTCTATTTGATTGTTGATCACTCCACTCTCCAAAGGACCAACTACACTTCCTGTAGGGCTTGGAGTGTAAGGGGTAGACATCTGCAACAATTAATTGATGTCAGAATTTATTTTAGAATACCAAGGATACCAGTGTCTTATCAATCGAATATAAAGAAAATAATAAAGATTCAATTGACGTATCGAAATAAATTATAAGTTCTGTATGGTATTGATACATAAATTTGTACTTTATCATTTGTGAAGTAGCGGATAATAAAAGGAAGCAATATTTTTTATGAAAAAAATCGACAAACAGGCACTGCTGCTGGTGGCATCCTTATGTCAAGTGACGAAATCTTTCATATATATATAGCCGGTTATGATAAAAACAATTATTTGATTCGACTGTTTTGGCAGTTTTAACTGTGATCAGTAACATTAAATGTGAGAAACTGTTCTCAAAAAGAGCGTTCGTTGTCTGACTGTTGATAGTGCTAGAGAGAGGGAAGAAACAAAAGTTTGTAGTTTAGTAAGATGCTGTACTGAAGGTAACATGTTTTGTTAAACAACGCAAATGAGGTTAAAAATAAAATAAATTAACTCTGGCAAATGTTAAAGTTCTTTCTGTACTTGCAAATATCAGCGATTTTGCAGTTTCCAAAACTACCTCTCAAGCTTTCTGTTTGTTTGCACTTGTTACTCTATTATTTTGAAAACTTTTTTGTACAATTGCCATTAAAAGTGACATTTTTAATACCTGTCAAACGTAAAATACTTTTAACACTAGTGTTAAAAGAGACATATTCGTTTAATTTTTTTCAACCAAATAGAAGTAAACGAGACATAGTGATTCAATTTTTAATGGAACTTTCAATATTATAGTATTATAATAGTATTATAATGTATTAACATTAACATTAATAGTACAATTCGAACAACTGCTGATATTAATACCTTGCACTTTTGAACTAGCCGAGTTGCCAAATACATCAGCATTAGCAGTCAGTTCATGAAATGAAGTGTATGTATCGCTGCAGGTTGCAGACGGCATAATTCTTTCAGCAATTGCCTTTTTATGAATAATAGATTGATCGATGTAACCATCAGCTACTGTTGTAGACTTCGATCCTTCGTGCTTTTTTATCTCCGTTACATTTGCTCGTGAGTCTGCCAGCAAAGAAGCAGAAGACCTCCTATAACAGTGACCTGTATATTCCTTTGAATCCGGTAGGTTCAAAAACTCAGCAACCAATGAGGGCATTTTCCCAAACGTATTTATACCAACTGGGTTCGCAGTGCATTTATAATTTGAGTATTTCAGAAAAAAACGTCCATGAATAATAGCAGAAAGACGTAGTGCAGCGTATTTATTAAAATCGTCAATATATTTTCCACTAATGCAAAAAGAACGACTTATTTTCGTTTTAGTATTTGGAATTTGAACAATCAATGATTTATCTATTAATTTAATATCATCTATTAATAAATGGCACAACTCTTCACGTCGGCAGGCTCCATATATTTCGAAAATAGTAGCAACTTTTACCATCAAGCATGTTTCATCTGGCACCTCATTTATAAACTTCTGAACTTGTTCAAACGTAAGTGTTTTTGATTTTTTGGGACTATAACCATCATTTTTCCTCCTTAAGAATGCTATTACCTTGAAATATTTGCTTACAACAACCCCATTTTTAACTATCGCACTCGATTTTATCATAGAAAACTTACTCCACAAAGTTGACGCGTTCCATATTTTTGATTTCTCTTCTAGATATGCCAAAAAGACGGATTCACTGATGTTTCTTTCAACATTTTTCATTTTACACCACTTGAGAAAATTAGAGTATGCAATATCATACTGCTGAGCCGATTTTTTCGGTCGCTCTTTTTGCAGCCTCTTCAATATCATCAGGAATACACGATTCATCAATACTATCCCTCATTATGCGAGATGAATATTAAACACCAGCAAGTACTTTTAATAAAAAGCGTGAACTGTAAACAATATTGGTTGTTGGTAACTAAGTAATTCAGCGTCATATAACATGGTCAGTTCCCAGAAAATGAAAATTATTGTTAAAACGTCAAAAAAATAATTAACTGACAATAGACGTAAAATGTGATTTTCTTGAAATACTTTTATTTTATTATCAAAATAGGAGTTGTACAAAAAACTATGCAAGATATTTGTGTTAAAAGTAAATTTTATTTTGTTCGTGAAATTGCTCCACTCGCTTCGCTCGTTTCGCAAAATTTTTCACTCACAAAATAAAATGTTACTTTTAACACTAATATGGGGTCAAGATGTCGGCTTCCAGCCACCGACTCAGGGGATTAGCAGAGAAGGACTCGCAAACCTTCGAGGATGCTTTTCCCAAGACAGTCTGTGTACCTACACGTGGTGGCCCTGTTTTACACAGAACACAGCGGATCGAACCAACCCAAATCCAAGGTGTGAGATACCGTGCTGAGGGATGAATGGCACTAGGGTCAAATAGTGTCACGAACGGTTCCTCTAGGGCACCGGGCGAAACCCTAGTAGTAACCCAGCCTTAACCCTGTGCAGGGGCACCGCAGGGTTGGACACACCCCTTCCCCCTTACTCGTGGGACCAAAATGGAACCAAAGGAAAAAACAAACAAACCATCGGACCACGGCGGGAAGTCTGAATCAGAGAGCACGCTCTCAGAAGAAGACAGGACCATCGTGGGAAGCGAAAGTGATGCATCAGTGGGAACAACCGGAACCACTGATACGATCACAGAAAAAATCGCTGGGCTTGGAAAAGTCCAGCAAGAAAGAAAGACCTCGGGAGCCTTCAAAAGGAGGCAGACCAAGGCGAGAAAAATGGCGGAGGGAACATGGACGCAGGAGAAGCCTAAAAAGCAGGCTCCTAAGGAACATGAGCCATAATGGGGAAGAGAAACCGCTCGGAATCTCAGACCCCTCCAAAACCGCGACCAAGCAAAAAACCGAGGAGTGGACCCCCACAGACCGGTTCATACGGCGAGGTCGCCAAGGGAACACGGATGGCGATTATTGACAAACGCCATCCGGAAATAACATTGAGCCAGGAACAGGCAGACTTGGTTCAGGATAAAATGGTGAACGCAATCGATGCCGCCCCCTCAGGTAGTGACACGAACTTGCAGTTTATCAGGACAACGTACAGCGGAGGCGTCCTGTGGCTGACCTGCGCAAACCAGGAGACGGCTGACTGGCTTAGGGGTGGTGCAGAGGGCCTGGAGGGTCTATGGGAAGGGGCGGCTTTAACAGCAGTTGAAGCCAAGGCCCTCCAAGACAACCCAGGGTCATTGTATTTATCCCTGGACCAGCGGATCAGGAGGAAAAAGTGCGAGAACGCTTGGGGAAGCAAAATGCAAACCTAAGGCTGAACGTCTGGCTCCTCCTGAGTCGAAAAGTAGAAGAAAAAGGCCAAATTCTGGCCTATTCCATCGACGAGGTCTCCCATGGGACCTTGGTGGCTAACCGGTTAAAGGCTTATTATAAGCTTAACATGGTTACTTTCAGGGTCCTGGGGGGGGGGGGGGGCTCGTCGGGTGGAGAGATTCAGGGTACTTCAGGGGAACCTCCATCACAGTAAAGGGGCTTCGGCGGAACTTACTGTGATAAGAGGCAAGCATGAAGTGGCCCTCCTTCAAGAACCCTGGATTAACAGAGGTAAGATTATGGGACTGGATGGCATTGGTGAGTTGATTTACGACAGAACCTCTGACCAGCCAAGAACATGCATTATTGTTAAGAAAGGCATAAAAGCCCTTTCACTAAAGAATTTTTGTTGCAGGGACTTAGCGGCGGTCCTCATCACACTGGGACAAGGAAGTGGGACTAGAGAAGCAATTCTCGCATCGGCCTACCTTCCTCACGATGACCCCAGGCTACCACCAACCAGGGAAGTCGAAGAACTGGTCAAGTACTCCAGGAAGAAGGGTGTGCAGCTGATCATTGCGTGCGATGCCAATTCACACAATCTAAACTGGGGAAGCACCAACACCAACGAAAGAGGTGAGTCATTAATAGAATTTATTGCGGCTAATAATCTGAACGTACTAAATGAAGGAAATAAACCGACTTTCGTTAACTCAAGCAGAAAGGAGGTTATTGATATCACGATTGGCACTCATTACATAAGTAACTTCGTGAGCAATTGGTATGTGTCCGAGGAGGAAAGTTTTTCTGACCACAGACACATATATTTCCAAATTTCGGGAACTGAACCGAAAATAGAATACTATCGTAACCCGCGAAAAACGAACTGGGAAACATTTACTGCAGAACTAGGCAAAAGTTTAGACCGAGCGATAGTAAAAATTAAGAACACAATAGACCTAGAGATAGCGGCAGACCTAACACAGGAAGCAATTATCTCAGCGTTTGAAAACAACTGCTTAACGGCGAGGAAGAGAACTTGCCGAAAAACGGAGACAGTTAAGAAAGAAGTTTAATAGGACTAAAGAAAATTCAGAAGAGTGGATGGATTATAAGAGGGCCCTAACTGAATACAACAAACTGATAAGGAAAGTAAAGAGATACTCCTGGAGGAGGCACTGTGAGGAGATAGAACAGACTCACGAGTGTGCCAGTCTGCAGAAGATTCTTTCCAAGGATCCTAATCAGACTATACACGTTATCAAAAAAGATAACGGACAATACACTGGAAATGGGAAAGAAACCATGGAAGAGCTACTTATGGTACACTTCCCTGGATCAATACCTACCATGCTACCGCAAAACTCCCCAGTGACAGGACTGGATCAACCACGATGGGCATCCAGGATAGACTGGCGAATAGCGAAGGCAGTGGTAGACGTGGAAAAAACAAAATGGGCTCTAAACAGCTTTAAACCATATAAATCACCGGGACCAGACGGGATTTATCCTATCCTAATCCAAAAAGGAGGCAACACAGTACACTACAGGGTATGTGAATTACTCAGAGCTAGCCTAGCTCTAGGGCATATTCCAAGAACTTGGCAACGCATCAGAGCTACATTTATACCAAGACCTGGAAAATCTGGACAGGAAACGGCTAAAGCTCTGAGACCAATTAGTCTGATGTCATTTTTGCTGAAGACTCTTGAGAAACTTCTTGATAGACATATCAGAGATGGTATACTGGCTACAAGACCACTACACCAAGATCAATATGCATACAGAGAGGGAAATTCAACCGAAACAGCATTGCATCAACTGGTCAAAAGGGCTGAATACGTGCTGGAAAATAAAGAGGTGCTGCTCGCAGCCTTTCTAGATATAGAAGGAGCTTTTGACAACACCTCCTACGAATCCATAGCCAAGGCAACGAGGAAAATTGGGATCGATGCCACGAGCTGCAGATGGATAGACTGCGTGCTCGGATAGAAAAAACTCTTATGGGGGAGACAATGGCCGTGCGTGCAACCAGGGGTTGTCCACAGGGGGGAGTACTGTCCCCGCTGCTGTGGAACCTGGTTATGGACGGGCTCATTAGAACCATACACAGAGAAGGATTTAACACCATAGGATATGCAGATGACATGGTAATTTTATCCCAAGGTAAATTCAACAGAACAACCAGAGACAGACTCCAGATGGCTTTGAATGTAGTAACAGGCTGGACTGTAGAAGAAGGGCTACGTATAAGTCCCTCAAAAACACAGATACTTGCGTTTACCAGAAGAAGGAAAAGGGAAGGACTTGGCCCTCTGACGCTTCAAGGTGAACCAATAAGATTGTCGGATGAAGTAAAATATCTTGGGGTTATCCTAGACCCAGGTTTAACTTGGAACCGACACCTGCAGCACGTGATCAAGAAGGCAGAGGTAACCTTCATGGTTGCCAGACGCACTTACGGCACTAAATGGGGACTTAGACCAAGCATGGTACACTGGTTGTACAAAATGGTTGTCATCCCCAGGATTACATATGCATCTCTGGACTGGTGGCCAAAGATCAGACAAACATCTGCAATGCTAAAACTAAGCAAGGTCCAAAGACTTGCATGCATTGGCATTACAGGGGCAATGAGGACTACTCCTACAGCGGCGCTGGAGACAATGCTAGACCTTCCTCCGCTACATTGTGTCATAATGTGCGAAGCAAGGGCAGCTCTAGCCCGACTGGAGAAAGCATCAGACCATGACGTGGCACATGGGAGAGGACACACAGAAATAAGGCATGTGGATGACGACATCTTTAAAATGCCAACAGACCACATGACCACCAGATATATCCTTCGCAAGAACTTCGAGATTGTCATCAAAGATCGAAAGGAGCTTGAGGAAGAGAACGCACCACCACTCAGTAGAGCAAATGAACTGATCTGGTACACAGACGGATCAAAGAATGAGCTCAGCACCGGAGCGGGCATATACAGCAAGTCGAGCAAATATGAAGGAATCGTCTCGCTTGGAAAATACGCCTCGGTATTTCAAGCAGAGGTCTATGCAATACTTGCATGTGCAAGGGCAAATAACATGAGAGCCTACAACAGGCAGATCAGGATCTACAGTGACAGTCAAGCTGCCCTTAAAGCACTTCAGAGCTCGAAGGTAACATCTCGGCTGGTATGGGAATGCGGCGAAGAACTTAGAAGACTGGCGACTCGGAACAGTGTAACACTGGAGTGGGTCCCAGGTCACAAAGGAATCGCTGGCAATGAAAAGGCTGACGAACTCGCAAGAGCAGGATCGTCAACCCTGATGAACGGACCCGAACCAGCTGTGGGCATTCCCAGATGCTCAACTAGGTCATGGTTAAAAGGGTGGGTAAAAGAACAACACAATAAATACTGGAAGAATACGCCCAGGCAAATTCATGGAAAGAAATTCATAAAAGAACCATCAGAAAAAGTAGCGAAAGAACTACTCTCAATGAGCAGGAACAAACTACGCACCATAACGGGGCTACTTACGGGACACTTTCCCACAAAGGAGCACCTGAACAAAATAGGGCTGTATAACGGAGACCTTACATGCAGAAGATGCAAAAAGGATACTGAAACAGCTCTGCATATACTATGCAACTGTGAAACGCTGGACCACAGGAGGCAGAAACTGTATGGTAGACCCAAAATTACTCCAGAAGACTACTACAACCAACCAGCAGAGAACCTATATGAGCTAATACAGGGAACGGATTGGCTGAATAGGCTGTAGTCAGAATAATAGGAGTATCCACAATAAGCCCAGGAGGCCGAGGTGGTGCCGGCGAAGGGACGGCTCCTTTATAAAAAAAAACACTAATATCATCAATAGCTATTTTTTGACGTGACGTGACGTGACGTTTATCAATAATAAAAAATTTGCAAAGTAAACATTTTGACAAGTGCGAAATGACTTACGCAGCCTATGTAAAGTAACATAATAGTGGAACAGATACTCATATTTTATTTTGCGAATTGTCAATTTTGCACTTGTCACTTTGACCTTTGCATTTTTAGGTGAACTCTTTCTCTAATAAAATCGCGAGTGTGTTTAAAGACCTTATCCTTATCCACTTATATACTATGAATTAAACGCTTTTATAATCTTTATCCACATCACATTATAATAGGAGTTTTATCCACTCTTATGAATCATATAAAGTACCACTTGGAATAATGAAAAATAAATAGCAACCATTCAAGACTTCCCAAAATTTTTTAAATCAATTTCAATAATTTTTCACAACTGCTGTCAGAGCGAAATGTCAAATCACTTTTTGATAAAATCTGATTATGGATAAAACGTTGAATTGCATTCGTGTTTTAGTTGCGTTTCATCCAATTAAGAAAATTAAACTCTCGAGCTTCGCCCTCGAGTTTAATCTTTCTTGCTTGGATGAAACACTATCTAAAACACTCGTACAATAACTGTTTTATTCACCATAGAATGTTTATTTGCTTATCTGACTAGTTTTTTTGTTTCCAAGTTGATAAGTTTTCATGCTTTGGCAATTTGTAGATATCTATTCTTTTGTATTTCCAAGAATTTTACATCACTTATTGTTTCCACTTTATTCAGTCAACTGTAATTTAAAATTTGGAATTTTGTTTTGAATAATGCCTAGACGTGAACCTGGTGAGGATGAAGAGGCTATTGGTATGATTGTGGGGGAGTCGTCTTCAGAGAAATGTTGCGGACATTTTCAAAGTCAGTGAAAGTATCATTTCGCGGCTTCTCCGTTGATATCGAGCAACTGGAAACGTGAAAGAAAGACCTAGAAGTGGAAGACCAAGGGTTACCACCCCCGCACAAGATCGTTATCTGACTGTGTATAAGTTCCCGTAAAGAACCTGTTAGTATTTCGATCATACAACAGCGACTTTTGAATGTTTCTGGCGTTTCGGTTCCAATTGAAACAGTACGTCGAAGATTACACGAGGTTCACGATGACTTTTGAGAAGATTTTCATTAATACGAATTCATATGCATGCTCGATTGGCTTGGGCTAATAAACACTTTCTGGTAGTCGACGTGCTCGTGTATGGACTCTAGTGCCCAGAAATCGAAGAGCAGTGCAAGAAGTTCATCCGTTCAGAGGAGGTACAGCTGATGTTTTGGAAGGCATTTGTTTGAATAAGCGTACAGAATTGTTAGTGCTTGATGGGAACACGACTGCGCAGATTTACGTACAAGAAGTTATTAACAATGTTATACGTTTGTTTCATGCTGCTATTGGATCAAGTTTCCTCTTTTTAGACGATATTGCTCGACCGCATCGTGCAAGAGTAGTAGAAGGCGCTTTGGACTTCCATAGTATCCCGCATTTGGCTCTGCCCTCTCGATCGCCCGACCTCAATCCCATCGAGCATGCTTGGGCTACAAATATCCCACAGACACTCCAAGAACTTAGACAGCTTTTATCCCAACTGGAAACAAAAACTGGACACGGTTTAACACCTCATTGCATAGGTAGCATTCCACTGAATTTCTAAGTTCAGAGGTTCGTGAATTTTTTTATTTTAATGGAAAATACCTGAATTGTGTGCGTGAAAAGTCAATAAACACCTAATTTCCTTTATATTGAAATATACGTTGACAGAGTGAACGACCGTTCGATGGTGTAATAGAAGATTTTTTACGCTTTCTATAAAACCAACAACCTTTAATGAAGCCAACAACCTATCACGCTGTCATCTAAAATCAATTCATCATTCTTTTTTCTTTTCTTCTACATTTTCTACAACGTCTAATGACTACTCTAAAATCCCCTATTTTTTGTGTGTGGGTGCCAAGAATTATGCCTATACGGTCGTGGAATACGAAATCAAGACACGAGGGAAAAATATAAGACATATTTTATTAAATTAATTCAAAGTAAATGCAATTTTTTTTATATCTACAATATGTCCCAGTAAGTTGTAACCATATGGGAAACTTTTTTATTATTAATCTTAAAAAAAAAACATGTTCTTCATAAAAAGTTCTGCCTGTTCTAAAATCTAAAATACAATCATCAGATACCAATTTTTTTCAGTATTATACGAGGTTTGTCAAAAAATATGAATTTTACTCAAGAGTAAAGTACTTTTAAATTTGACAATATCGAAAAATGTTATTTAAAAAAGTTGATCAGAACTAAAAACTACGTTCAAATATGCAATAACATCCATTTACATTGAATAAATTTATTAATTTTTGAAATGTATTTCTAGGGTCTAGGATGCGCTGACAAACTAATGAATGTTTGATGGCAAAAAATGTTTGACAGTAGCTGTCAGAACGCGTTAGAATTTTACGCATAAATATGGTAGGGTTATTGAGTAGTGAAGAGAACATAGAAATCGTCTTGATTGTGGGAGAAAATAATAAAACCCATAGTTTTAATAACACAACTATTTGTTTGTATTTTTTTTATGCAAAATAGGTAAATACATATGCATTCATATCAATTGCAAAATTGTTAGGAATCATTGAGAAACGAGAAGGATATCACAAGAGATAAATTTTCATTCAAAATAGAAACAATATTAAACAAGTACAAAACCTATTTTTGCAATGTAAATGGATGTAATTGCATATTTGAACGTAGTTTTCAGTTCTGATCAACTTTTTTTAATAACATTTTTAGATATAAAGGTTCATATTTTTTGACAAACCTCGTATAATACTGAAAAAAATTGATATCTGATGATGTATTTTAAATTTTAGAACATGCAGAACTTTTTAGAAGAATAAGTTTTTTCCTAAAATCAATAATAAAAAAGTTTCCCATATGGATCCAACTTACTGAGACATCGTAGATGAGAAGTGCTTTTTAAATAAGATTCAAAATTACAGATATACAGTGTTTCCCAAAAAATGGAGAAAAAGTTTATCTTACTGCTGGAATACAGGAAAAATAGAAAATTATGATTTGGAGTAAGAGTAAAATACGTTTTGCAAGAAATTATCAATACTTGTAGATTTGTGTTTTCCCCAGATGAAAATTGAAAGATATTTCCTTAAATATGTCAGCTTCGTAAGACCCTGTTCCTATAACAAGCACTTTATATTGTATTACTTATTCTTATTAAACACGTTCTTGGTAGAGTGCTTTGGAAAATCTAATAACTGTCAACATATGTCAAATTTAACATCAGTGTCTTTGCAATAATTAGAAATGCCAGTAAAATTGAGTACCTATTAAAGATGAAATTGTTTTCATTGTTGGAGAAAATTACTGAATAAGTAGAGAAGCAGCAGAAATAATATTCTGATGAAACTGTACATTTCACGACTGTCAGATATGTAATCAGCGAATCACTAATTTACAAGTGCACAGTGTACATAATTTTTTGCTACTTAACGATATCTAGAACATTCTGCTCTCCACTTCAGTTTGAACGTCTTTTACATAAAGACTATAGTCTCCATGGTATTTTACTCCCACTCCAAATGATCATTTTTTATTTTCCTTCTACTATGACGACGTGATAAAAATCGTTCTCCCAACCTCAAATCGGAAAAATACTATTGAAAGCCATTAGGTCCATCCACATTAAACTTATTTTCATCAATGAAGACAATTATTTTCCATTCATCTACCCATTCAAGATTGAGAGTAAATTCTAATTGTGCTTACTTATGATGCTTCAGCAAGAGGGGTTTCTTGTGCAGTTTTTCTCTTTTTAAGTGTGGACATGTCTTAATCACCCTTTGGATGATTCGCACGGAAGCATGATTTCCGGCTCTATCCTTAATTGGCTTAGCTGTAGTAGAAGAATTGGACGATATCCTCATAATCGCACAACACTCCCTTATTGTTGTTGATGTTGCAATGCGATCTCTCCTATTATTGTCATAGTTTTCTTTATTTATCAGGTGAGGGTTAACTACCCACATGCTTCGTCCGATTCTTCTGGCGATGTTTCGATTCGGATAGTCTTCTTCAAGAAGATTTTGGACTACTAAGCACTGTCACAGCTTGTAAAACATTGTAGAACAATTATTGACTTGTTATTAACCAACGTAGTTTTCACCTATTTTATGACAATCAGCTAACTATGCTCAAAAATACAGTGAGAACGATCAAGTGTCACAATAGAAATGCCAATAAAACTTTAAAAATGTCCTAAAAATTAGCGATTCGAAATCTTAAGGCAAAGTTGAGTGTAAAAGTTGTTGAAATGTCTAATCTAAATAGATGTACAGTTTTACCAATGTAACCAGTGATTTTTTAAACAAGTGTTGGACATGTAATAAATTGTAATTATTAAGAATATTCGTATTGGCAAAGACGACTTACCCCAGGTGGTGTTTTAGAAGGACCAGTCGGACTAGGACTTTTTTTCAGATAATGCGTTCCACCCACTGAACCAGCAGGACTTTTGACAGCTGTAGGTCGTTTGTGAGCGTGGAAAGCTAGAGGTTGATCGGGGCCATGTCGCTTATGAGAATTTAAAACTTTTCTCTTGTAACAATACCACGTTACCGCCAGCATCATCAATCCAAAAATGAGACCGCCAAGACATAGTCCGATAATTGTGGTATAAGCAACTGTAACAATAAAATTTATTGTATAGTGACGAACAAGATATAAGCTAAAAACTTATCAGACTACTTGTTGGTGATAAGTGTATACATTTGAATATCACACACGGACGTGCGATGTAACTAAATGAATTTTGGATGTGCCGACATACCCCCATTAAAAATTTTAGCGTACGTCTATGATTTATGGAAATTGTTACAAATTAACCCTCTTTCAAATGTTTAACGTACGTCCATGATATAGAAATTTTTACAAATAAATTGCTCCCTTAAAAAAATTCATCGTACGCACATGGCAGATAGAAATTTCTGCTAAAAAATGAATCTCGTTTAAAAATTTAATAAAAAAAAACTTTATGAGGAATTAATTTCCAGTAAGCTTCTTCCCATTCAATATACAAAAGGAGTTAAATTCAGCGTCGAATGAACACCTGAAACTTCAAATTTGGTTCAGTGGTATAGGTAGCCGAAATTAAAACATATTAATCGTGAAAATTTCTGGTTTGAAACAGATAGTTCTATAGAATACCATAATAGCCTTCACTAAGAAAAGAAAACTCAACCTCAAAATTATTAAACTTGACGGGAGCGAGGTTGAATGGACAAGAAGTCAAGTATCTAGGTTTGACTCTAGACAGTAAACTCCTGTGGAACAAACAGGAAAAGGAGATTATATACATAGCAAAAATGTCTTTAATGGTGTGCAGGAATCTGGCAGGGAGAAATTGGGGTTGTAACCCAAAAATCCTGAGTTGGATGTATACTGCCATAGTGAGACCAATTATCATTTATGGAGCAATTGCTTGGAGTAGTAGAACTAGCCTATTGATGACGAGAGAAAACCTCTCCAAAATTCAAAGACTAGCCTGTATGTGCATTATGGGTGCAATGAGAATATGCCCAACGGCAGTAAGTAATTCTCAAC
The DNA here is from genome assembly GCA_947563755.1 of Lochmaea crataegi. NCBI lineage: Eukaryota > Metazoa > Arthropoda > Insecta > Coleoptera > Chrysomelidae > Lochmaea > Lochmaea crataegi. Next base: position 71,128,707 of record OX387423.1, read on the forward strand.
CTCACACCACTACATATGGTGGTGGAAAGTGTTGCAGAAAAAACAAGATGCAGACTAAGTAGAGAGGGAATCATTAAAAAATCCACCTCCTTACTTCTTAGAAATCAAAAAACCTGGGACATGCCACAGATGAAGATGGTATGATGAAAAAGTATAACTTTTCAAAGAAATTCGTTACGGAATTAAGCAACAAGAAGGAATGGGATCCAAATACCATTACCAAACTTGGAAAGAATGCCATTCAATGGTACACAGACGGCTCAAAAGCAATATAAGGATTTGGGATAGGAGTGTGCCAGGAACCAAACACTCTGAAAGCTTGGGAAATACCCCAAGTATCTTTCAAGCGGAAATTCACGCCATAAGAAAGTGTGCCCAGTTCAATATTGATAAAGAATATAGAAGGCAAAGGATTATCATAATATCTGATAGTCAAGCAGCCATTAAAGCACTGAGCTCTTGTGTAATCAGTTCCAAAATGGTGTGGGAATGCCTAGGCAAACTCAATGAACTAGGCAAGAACAATATAATCTCCTTACTGTGAATTCCAGGACACACTGGAATAGAAGGAAATGAAATAGCAGATGAACTAGCAAAGAGGGGGACTGAAACTCCCTTTTGGGGGCCGGAAACCTTTTGCGGTATCAGCCCCAATGTAATATTGGAAGAAATAGGCAAAGCCGAAAAAAGAGAAGATCTGACCATTGGAAATATCTAGTAGGACTTAGACAATAAAAGATTCTTCTGGGTGACTACATCCTGTTGAGAGCAAATGAATGCATGAGTCAAAGTAAAACTGCACTAATAGTTTTAACAAGGATCCTAACGGGACATTGTCGCCTGAATGGGCACCTGAAAAAGCTCAAAATAGTGGAGGAAGAAGAATGTAGATTCTGTGGCATGGAAGAAGAAATCTCCATCCACATACTTACGAATTGTTCAGCAATTCAGAATCCTAGGGCACAACACCTAGGAGAGTACTAGACATTTACCTAAGCTAAAGCAAGTAGATATCCTAAAATTCCTCCGGGAAATAGGACTAAGGGAGCTGCCAGTCTCTGAGACTTTCCTCGGGAACTAAGTAGAAGTAAGAGGGCACAATTAATAGATCTTTTAGGTCTCAGTGGACGTCACCCCAATATACATACATACATGCATTACCTACCATAATAGAATAAAAGTTGAAAATATTAAAATTTCGAGTTATAGATACTTTAACTTTCAAATTCGAAACACTGAATTTGGAAAGATTCTCAACAATTCTGCGCAAATTTGTCGATTGTTCAGCAATACTACAACACAGCACCTACAGCAATCGCTTTTAATGGTTACCCTGATGAGGCATCACTGAATATTACAAGATCAGCTGAGCGGTGTTCACTGAAAGGATGACTCCAATGACAACAGGAGGCCGTCAAGATTTTCCACCATGCAGATGCTGATCCTGAGGAACTCATGTCAATTCTTTTCAATAGTCTAACTAAAAGCCCATGAGACCTCCTTGAACAAAATCCTCCACTAGATATTTTCAACATCCTTTAAAAAGCCAACTTTCAATCTAGCCCTTTTATCCCCAACAAATACATGGGTTTTTTAATGGTAACTAGTATGTTATGTTTCAAAGTATGTGGCCTTGGAAAGTCACAAAACGTGGGTTTTCATGGAATTGAAAAATTTTCCAGGATTGTAATTTTTTATTTTGGCCAAACCACTGAACCAAATTTGACTTTTAGATATTCATTCGACGCAGAGTTTAACTCTATTTAGCCAACTTTCAATCTAGCCTTTCTATCCCCAACAAATGCAGTCTTCGCCCAACATATTTTGCGAGTCTACCTCGGAGTCCAGGGTTGGTATGATCATGAAGGTATGATAGACCAAATGATCTCCTCAACTGGGGCTGGCAGAAGAAGTGCAGCTTCCGGAAAGTATGAAATATTCAACAATTTGCCATGGGTTTTTTAATGGTAACTAGTATGTTATGTTTCAAAGTATGTGGCCTTGGAAAGTCACAAAACGTGGGTTTTCATGGAATTGAAAATTTTTCCAGGATTGTAATTTTTGATTTTGGCCAAACCACTGAACCAAATTTGACTTTTAGATATTCATTCGACGCAGAGTTTAACTCTATTTAGCCAACTTTCAATCTAGCCTTTCTATCCCCAACAAATGCAGTCTTCGCCCAACATATTTTGCGAGTCTACCTCGGAGTCCAGGGTTGGTATGATCATGAAGGTATGATAGACCAAATGATCTCCTCAACTGGGGCTGGAAGAAGAAGTGCAGCTGCCGGAAAGTATGCAATATTCAACAATTTGCCATGGGTTTTTTATTGGTAACTAGTATGTTATGTTTCAAAGTATGTGGCCTTGGAAAGTCACAAAACGTGGGTTTTCATGGAATTGAAAAATTTTCCAGGATTGTAATTTTTTATTTTGGCCAAACCACTGAACCAAATTTGACTTTTAGATATTCATTCAAAGCAGAGTTTAACTCTATTTAGCCAACTTTCGATCGAGCCTTTCTATCCCCAACAAATGCAGTCTTCGCCCAACATATTTTGCGAGTCTACCTCGGAGTCCAGGGTTGGTAGATCATGAAGGTATGATAGACCAAATGATCTTCTCAACTGGGGCTGGAAGAAGAAGTGCAGCTGCCGGAAAGTAGGTATGAAATATTCAACAATTTGCCATGGTTTTTTTAAAGGTAACTTGAATGCGTTCCAAAGTATGTGGTCTTGGAAAGTCACAAAACGTAAGTTTTCATGGAATTGAGAAATTTTACAGGTTTCTAATTTTTGATTTTGGCCAAACCACTGAACAAAATTTGAGTTTTGGATGTTCATTCGACGCAGAATTTAACTCCATTTAATGTATGTTATCATCTACTTCAAATTTCGGGTAAAAAAAATCTTCACATTGATGCAGCCTGGATATTTTCCAATTTAACTCAACTTTTTTGACGGTCAGTACAATGCCACTGATAATTAAATATCTAGATCCAATAATTATTATCGAGCACCCCACGCTTTTTGTAATAGTAATTATGCAATAAGCATTTAATGATGGCTATTGAGACACGAATATGAAATTGTGATGGTTACGAGTGTCTTAATAGCCATTAAATACGAGTTGCATGAATTATTTTTTCTACTCTCATACTTTAATTTTATTATTTGATATGCACAAATTTCAAGAATGTGTAAACTTCAGAGAACTGTTAAATTTATATATGAGATATTGACCGAATATAAAGTACATTTCCTACATATTAAATTGAACCATGGGAGTAGAAAATAGTAACTTATGCAACAAGTGCATAAAGTGGTACTTTTTTCACGAGAGGAAATTCCGTGAGTAAAAAAAGACGCTTTATGCGTATACTGCATACAATATTTTGTCTACAGACCTATAGAAATAATAAAATCAAAATAAATATTTTTTTAATTGTAGACTAAATGTAAATGTAAATCTTGTAAACAACTACTAAATTGCATCAAACAGATTATTATTGATACTATAAACACATCTGTAAACGTCAAATCAGTTATAGTGCTGTCAAAGGTGACTCGATATATTTTTTTGTTTTGCTAAAGGTGTGGAACAATGGCACTAATCAACTGTATTAACTTGAGGAAAGCGTGGATTAAAGTTAACGTTAAATTTTTTATTTTTTCACTCTAACCGTTTTAAGCGCTACAAACCGGTAAAATACAAAGTAATTTAAAGATAGCGAATAGAAAAAAATTATTTTAGACTTTTTAGTTAGTTCGATTTGCTATTAGTTTTTCATCTTAAACTATTATTATTATTAAATAAATATTTTTATCTTCCGTATTTGTCAAAAAATTGACATATTAATTAATTGTACAATAAACACACAAAAACCTTGTTTGTCAATATTTTAAAACAATTAAAACTGTTCTATTTTTAGATCAAATAATTCAACCTACGCTATTTTATATTACCAAGACGTAGACTGATCTTTCTAAATGACTTTTAGATAAACCAATCAATACAGTCATATTAAAACACAAAAAATTACTTTAACGCATAATTTAAACATATTTCTAGTATCCAATAAAAATAATTATTTAAACAGAATTTGTTTTATCCTTAAAACTATTTTTTAGAAACAACAAATTATCTATTAACAATAAATTTTTATACAATAGTTAAATCAATCCTTCTTATTTATTCATCAACCTTTATACCGACAATATTTATTGATGAATTTATTTCTTATTAAACTATAAAAATTACTTACCACCCTGTACGGGCTTCATTTTGGGGCCCTCTTCGGCCAGCATAATTATATTCGTAGCACTTATCCCGATTTCTAATCACAAGAGCACCTGAGAAACAAACTAAAATCGCGATTATCAAAGATTTTCCACCGAGGGAAACCTCTGGCTAGAATTACCACTTAGTCATAGACGTAAGGGATGATCAATACTACGCGTTACGTTTGCGCAATCGGAAATGTCAAATGAAAAGGGGTTTTAAATGTACATAGAGGCGACAGGGTTGGTTAATGTCATTACAAATACATATTTGATTTAAAACTACAAATTTAGTTAGTTTTTATGAAAATGAAGAATCAGTTTGGAATATTTGGAAAAAATTATATCCCAGTTGAACAGAAAACAGCGATAAATCGCGCCATCTGCCTACACGACTTAGTCTTCAATTTAGTGTAGGTATCCAAGAGCGGATCCAGAATTTTGTTCTGGGAGGGGCCCAAGGGGGAAATAAACTTGGAGTATCATACTTCAAGTTTATTTCTACAAATTCAAGTATGTAGGTATAGGAAGGTTTATGAAAGTGTCAAAACAATAGAAATTAAATGTTTAATAAAGACAGTTTTATTTTATGTTTCCTGCTAAAGATGTCCAGCACTTCATTAGCGTCCATTTTTGCCGCAACGTCTTGATGGATATGCAGTAAAGCCAATCCATTCAAACGCTATTCTGTCATCCTGTTGCGAAGATATTCTTAATCGGCGCAAGGTCGAGAAAGATCGCTCGGCAATGCTAGTAGTCACTGGAAACGTGCACAGCAATTGACAAAGAGTTCTAATCTTTGTCAGCATCGTTGCTCTTTTGTAGGCATCTGCTGGAGATACTGGGATATTTTCTCTCATCTGTTGTCAAAATTTTAACTCTCCCTTCAAATCTAACAAACAAGGAGGGTCTTCTTTATATACTTCAGCGCCTTGCAAAACATCCTCTACATCTTCGTCGCTGCTGAAGTTATGGGACAGCAACTTTTGCAACTGTCCGATTATTTGAATGGTAGCGCTAGGGAACCTGGATGACATTTCACTTAACTTATAATCTAGAAAAGGAATATATACTGAAAGTCGGTAATATTCTTCAACTGACGAATGTTCGGCCGATTTGTTTGACGGCCGGTGATTCTACGGACCGTGATTTCTGCACCAATTTCATTTGCGATGACCTCGGTCTGATTGAAAAGTGTCCGTTCTAGTTTCGCTGATTATCATCTTTCATTTGCTAGTGCGTGAAAGGGATGCAACGAACCAAATTTGCGATTCCTGCCAGAAATAGTTTTACTCATGTTCTTTCTGTTATTTTATTCATATTTTAACAACTCTGATAATTTGCTTTGTTTCTAAGTGAATCTCCACAGTACACAAGAAAACCGTCTGGAGGGGGGGCACGGCCACCCCTTTAAATCCTCCGTTGAGTGCATTATAACAAAAGAAAAGCTATAGGATACCAGTGGCGTACCTCTCATGAGCATATTGTTATCGAGATTTTATATTTTTCATTGACTGAGACTTTTTTTGTCAGGTTTATCCTTTCCTGATGTTTTCATGAATACAGGTTATAGCAGCAATCGTTTCTGCTTGAAATACAGACATTTTCTTTCTAGGTCCGTTTATACTAGCCAAAGTGCCAAGGTTTGTTTTGGAATCATCGATGAACCAGATGATATCTCCAGGATTACCTGCATGGGATGATGATATTCCCTTGCTCAGTGAATATGTTCTCTGGATCGGATTCTTGACTATTTTCTCGGTAAGCTTGACTCCTTCAGTCAAGAATCCATACTCTTTTGAAATTTTGGGTTCCTAGTTGTATCAGTATGTCTTTGGGGACATTTTTATCTAGAAGACCGTCTGCTATAAATGAATTGTCATTGAGAAGTTCTTAGAACTTGCAGTTAGAACTTACAGTTCTCGAATCATTAGAAAATATACGAATGCGCATTTATTCGCATGAAAATTTTCTAACAGAAACTATTGACAGTATTCTTGAAATCCTTCGTTTTGTAAAATTCGAATTTAATTCTACTATTAAATGAAGTCGAATGTTCGCCAGACAACGCCGCGAATTCTAGTTGCTTTTGTCGTACTGGGTTGTAAGAATTTGAAATTTAACGATTTCACTAGGTTGATTTTTAATAAAAGTATAAACCTACTTTTATTGTCAGACCAGCACAGACTTTTTGGTTCCTGTGTATCTATAGAGATCTAATAATTTAATTAAATTCTGTCAGTCGGTGTGTTCTCAAAAAGTCAGATATTGTTTCGATTATTATATTACCTTGTGGGTAATTTAATATTTCTGCCTCTTCCAGATCTGCCAACAAGACCAAATTGGCAAGTTCATTCGCCATAACGATTTAATACTTTCAATACAAATCTAACGTCAAATTTGTCCAATGTACTGTCCACATTTCGTTCGAAATGTTAATACCACTCTTTACGTTCACTCGAGAATACAGTTTTATCGATTCATTCGAAAATGAGCCATTTTCGCATCCGAAATCATGGAAGCATGATTCGAGTATTGCACCTCTGGTCGAAATAGTCAATGTTGAAACAAACTTTGTCACTATTATCCAGGGAAAACGTAGAGTAGTTTATTCGCAATACTCCTGATGAAGACTATTCAAGCAAGGTAAGCAGTGGCGTAGCGACAAATTATGGGCCCCCCGCGAAAATTGAGCTATTACCCCCTTGCCTATATTACGAATATAATATATAAAGTTAGTATTACCAAAGAAAATTAGGTAATACTGTTTATTATTTAAACTACTCACCTAATATAAAATTTAAATTAAATGCCTATAAGAACAGTTAAGAAAATACAATACACAATATGTAAAGAGCGTTACAATAAACATAACTATTAAACAAGGAACAAGAAAATAAAAAATATTCTTTAAAACTAAAAGGGACAAAAACTAAAAATTTCTTTAGAGCTAAGGTAGCGATACTGAATACTTGAAAGCAACAGTGAGATAAATACAAAAATATTTTAAATTAAGCGATCAAAATTTGAATATTTCAATAGATTTTGCGAGGACATTGTCTGTCCTAATTATGTTGTAAAATTATTTTAGTACAATTATTATAGCCATTATCTCATTATTGCTTTAAGGTGGTAAATTGTTTTTTCTAGCTTTTGCCTCCGCAAAATTTTTAATTAAATGGTTATTACTTATACATTTTGGCCACCTCTTGTGCCTCTATGGACAGTATAGCCAAGTTAGTTAACCTTGTCTGAGAGGAACTATTTCTTAAATAATTTTTAATGTTTTTTAATTTGGAAAAGAATCTTTCAGCTGTAGCAACACTTACTGGAAGAGTTAAAAAAAATAATAAGGCTGTTGTTACCTCTGGAAAATTTGATGATAAAGTGTTATTTTCCACAATTAAAAACTTAAAAACACAGCAAAGTCTTTAATATTTTGAAAGGAAGCAATTTTTTCCTTTAATGGCATACACAACGCGACTATCTCTAAAGGAAAAGTCGCAGACATATCACTGGAATATGTCTGCTGTAGTGTTTCTGCAGACATAAATAATTTTTTTTCAGACAAAGTTATCAAAACTTGGGGACATAGGAATCTAAATTTATTCACAAATAACTCCATTCCCTCAAAAGGATTACCTATTTGGTTAATTACAATATCAAATATTTTGTAATATATATCTATCCTAAAATAGTTTTCTCGACTAGAAAATACATAATTTGTACTAGACTCATCATAGTGTTTTTGGTTTTAATTGTCTTTTGTCTTCAAATTCTGGGTTTATATTACATGATCTTGATATATCAATTGCTTCATTCTTTAAATCTATATAATTATTTCTATATTCTTTAAGATTTTTGACAGACAAATTTAGACATTCAGTTGCCTTTAGTAAGTCTAATTCTCTTTCTTGTAAAACTTGGGATGCTACATTTGTTTGTTGTAAGATTTTTGAACAAATAATTAAAATAAAAATATGTTCAAAGTTTTCAATAGATTTTAATAACCTTCTTGATTCATCTCTCTCATCTTTTTTTGTTGTGGTTAATTTTATTTTTGTAAGAGCTCTAATTACATCTACATATCTCAGTTTAAGAGCTAACAGCGAAACAGCTATTTCAGCCCATCGAGTAGGGTTTAATCTTTTTAATTTGATAGAAGATTCACCGGTAAATGAGCCTAGAATTCCTAACTTCAGTCACCTCAGAAACCGCGTCACTTATCACAAGATTAAGATTGTGTGCTGCGCAATGTATGTAAGCTGCATTCTGCTCAACATCTTTTATGCGTTTTTGGACACCTGAGTAAACACCACTCATCACATTTGCACCATCATATCCCTGTCCCCAGCATTTTTTAATGTCTAATTCCAATTCTTATAATGACCTTAATATGTCAGATGTTATCTCTGCCGCACTCTGATCTGAAACTTTGGTGAATCCCATAAAACTCTCCATAATTTTAATTCCCACAGGATCATAAAACTCGTCCTTTTCTATTTCTACCTAACGATTATCTTTACTCAGTTGGTCAACTTTTGTTATATCCTGGCTTGTATCCATAATTATAGTAAAGAATAGACTTTGCTTTATTTTTAATAATAAATGTTTTTGCAGTGACTTTCCTAGACGGTCAATTAACTCGTTTTGTATAGTAGGACTTAGATATTTAACCCTCCGCTTTGGCAAATTGATGACTTCCATCATTATTGGGTCATATATCATTATTCGGTCATATTTCGCAAAAAGATTAACTTGAGTTAAAAAGTTTCCATTATAAGTATCATCAATGTTTTCCCTGTGTCTCCTAAATGCTAAAGAATCTTTTGCCAAAGCTAAAGTTATATCAATTAGGCGGCAAAGCACTTTCTGCCAAAAACAACTTTCATTTCGAATTTTTTCTTCTAATGACTTATCTAAATAATGGCTTTCCATTGATCATGAACATAACAACCAGTAATATGATACTGCGCTTTTTCGTGATCAATAATTTTTTAACTTCCCGCTAAGAAAATCAATGATTCTTTCCTATGATTTACGAAAAATCGGGTTATTGGTTTTACGCCGTTTTACAAAAATCGAGGTTTCAACAAATCTCGACCTTTTGAAGCCCTAAGAAGCTTTCCTGACTATTTTTACGATTTTATGTATGTATGTATGTATGTATGTGTATGTGGTGTGTGCGTGGGTGTGGTGTGAGTGTGGACATTGTCTGTCGGGGCATATAGCCCGAGAAGTAGTTGTTGCTTCTTAGTGGACGGTCTGCTCTTTGGAAATTAATTTTTCTAATTTTGTAAAACGTTTAATAGTATTGAACTATTATTTTTTGATGTCTAACTAAAATATGATGTTTTCTCAATATTTATAGTTAGTGGTGGCCAAAATCATAATGGGGAATCAATTATTTTTAATATTTTTATTCTCACAAGGTTTTTATGTCAATTTGAAAATTAAACTTTTGGATGATTTAAATAGTTCACCATTTATGCTGTTACCTGCATTACCTAAAAGAGAAGTTAGCTACATAAGGGTTGATATTGGACCACAATTCTATCGTCTTCTTTTTTAAAATCGTGATGAAGTATAGGTTATGCTTTTGTTATAATGCTTTTAAAGTGAATGACTTAGGAGTTGTTTAAATTTACTTCCGATTTATTTTTACTGCTACACACACATATATAATTACTTACATCAAAATGATCTTCACATCAATAGTAACTAGTTGTAGTCTGTTTATATTTTCTTCTAGTAGCCTCAAACCACAATTTTCGTCTACTGCAGGCACAGTCACAAACTTTTTACGAGGCGTTGTGTTCGTGCAGTATGATACAAAACAAGATTTATATTAAGATTATTGTGGAGAAAAACTAACTGAACTTAACTAAAAAAATATTCACACAATACTTTAATTTTTTTATAATATTAAAACGTCAAGCTTGTATAAACTGTAGACAAAAAACTTATATATATTATAGACTTTGACAGTTCTTCTTCAAACTTCAAATTCGAATGGCCCATATGTAACTGGCTATTAGTTCATAAAACATCTAAATCAGAAAGTGCCTAGCTTCATCTTTAAGTGCGTGACGTATCTGTAGTGAAAGTGGCAAACATTTAGGAATTCTTAATTTCCAGTTTTCTCCTAAAATATTCGGTTTAAAAGCCGGGTATCGGTTTAACACCCAATTGAATATCCTAGACAATGGTAAAAGTAAAATAAGAAGATAAAAATATATTGTTCTGGAATTCGGAGAGAACTATATAACATCTTAATAATAATTATTAGATTTGTCTATAATATCTCTGTTCCGTTATCTCTCAAGTAACAGTTCAATTCAGATTGTAGAACAGTACTGTAAAAATGACAAATAGAAACAACATTTATATTAGCTATGGTAAAACTGGAGTTCAATATCTAACAATAACACAAAATATCATATTTGTTTTGTTACCTAATATACATAACCAAAGCGATACAAAACCAAAGATTACTTTGACAAAACTGAAATTAAATACCCATCTATAAAAAAATATGAGCAATCATTTCCCATCACGACTGGAAGTTGTTCCCTTTATCGGTAGAAAATATAATCAACCGGTTAAAATATTCACAACCGATGGAAAATATTCCCCGCCGGCGAAGGAAATCACTGACAAAACTAGAAAATGCGCCCCCCTGAAAGCTGGATGTTCTCTACCGGCTGCACTAAGCCAGAGACTCAATTTCACTCATCCTCTTTTTAGGGGTGATATCTCGGAAGGGAGTGGAGTAAGGAAATTTTTTCATATGAAAGACCTATTATAATTTTATACGGGCAATCACCACCTGAATTTTTTCGCATAAATTCAGTATGTAGTATAAAATATTAAAGAAAATTCTGTTATTTAAGATGAGTCATGGGGAACTGTACATATTCCTACCTCGTATTGATTCTCCTAAGGGGTATGTCAAATATAAAATTTCAACTTGTATTTGGTTTTTGAAAACCTTTATCCAGATTTAAGAAAGTATAGAAATAGATAATAAATAATTTTAGATATGAAGGTTGGACGGGTGGTACTAAATAAACATACTCCAAAACTTTATATGTTCCAAATTGCATAGTATTGTCAATTTATCGAGTTCTCAGAATATTTTTTCGACAAAAAAATACAGTTTGATCTTTTTAAATTGAAGAAAATATTTTATTTTCATTAAAAAAGAACCAGATATTTAAATATGAGGATACACAAAAATATAGCTTAGCTGTTTTTTGAAAAAAGTATGTGTAGAACCTACTAGGTTTTGATTTTGAGTAAAAGTATAAGAAAAGTCAGAGAATTCGATAAAATGCAAATACCTATGAATTACTGAATACATATTATACAGGGTGATGTTTTATTATTCAAAACAGCTTTTTTCTCTTGAAAATCGGTTTTAAAAATTAAGTAAACCAGTTGTATTATTAAAAACCTCTTATAACTTCTGAACGGCTTGACCGATTTGATCGCAGTTGAAGTCATTCCAAAAATTTGATAAGACTTTTGAGCTCGAAGAGCTCAAAAGCGTCGAATAGCTTTATCTTTGAGCTCGAGGAGCTCAAAAACATCGCAACTAGCGGGAAGTTGCAGGGATGGCCTTTAGGGTCAACCGATTTCCAGATTTTTTTGAAATACCTTGCCAATCGTTAATTCCATATTTCCACGTCGTATTTTCAGAAGAGAATAGCCGGCAAGGTGCACAATAGGCTTTTTTTTCTTTCACCGAATAACACAACCAACTCCTGGAAGATATTTGTTCTGCATAGCTTTTTTTGAAATAATAAAAATCGGAAAAACTTCTTTTTTCGTTATTTTTTGGACACGCAATTTTAGGATGGCAAGGTCCTTGGTTGATAATAAACATTTTCAACTTATCAGTCAGTTCGATTTCTAAAAAATGGCCTTTATCACTGGGAAATGGTTCATTTGTTAATGAACTAAGAAGAACATCAACATCTTGATTGTTACTTAGTGCTTCCTCTTCTTGCAAAATATTATCATTAGTAAAAAGTAGCGTGGAAGGTGAATTTGGAAAATCAAAACTTGGAGAAGAACTATAATTTTCTACCATAGAGTCTAGTTTTCGAATTGTACCTACATTATTAATTTCTTCGTCTTCGACTTCAAGATCCGAATTATCTGTCACAGCTTCAGAACTTTTAGATGCGGTAGATGTAAAAAAAGTAGTAATTTTACGAAGCTTTCATTTCTCTTCTTGTAACTTTCCTCTTTTTGCCGCACCACTAGTTTGCCTTAGTTGGTCCATATGTATCTACAATAATTAAAAAATAAATAAAAAAATTACATTACCCATTAAAATCGGTTCACGGGGGCCCTATAGGGCATCCAAGAATCGGGGTCCCCCAAAGCATATGCAACTTTTTTCTTTTTTTATTGTTAAAAAATCATACCAGTACAAAATACAATGCTCAACAATCGCTAAGGATCATAAGTATATATTAAATTTTCTTAATTCTCTTCTAATTTATATCGTATTTTTTGTGTGGTAAGATCATTATCTGTATAAAACTGATAACAAAGCCTGCCTAGTGCCTATCAACATTTTTTACTCTTCTTAATTTTCTGCAAAAAATTAAATAGAAAAATCAATATGATCTCTTCTCAAGCAATTGTTGAGCACTTTTTAATAATATTACAAGATAATTTATTTAAAAAAATATATGGGTAGGAACCTTCAAGAATTCTTCTTCAAATGCAGGAAAAACTGCTTCTTAAACTAGCACTTTACTTTTATTGTATACTATAACCATGCCAATACAATAAATATGAACGAAATAAAAGTTTCACATAGATACTTTCAATAGAAATTAAACAAAACAGGTTGCTTGTACTTGTGTTTGCACTGTTTGCTGAAGCTGATCTAAACTAAAATAAAGAATTATCTTTATTTATTTAAAAAATCATCTTACTCTCTTCAAATATTTCCTATGGGAAAAATATCAATGTATTTTCTAAGAAGCGTAGCGGTCTCTGTCTCTTTGGCGGTATTACAAACATTGCCGCTGACTGAACACGCCGCGAAGCCGCGCCGCCCGACTTATTTCGCCTTATAAAAGGTATAGTTGTGAGTAAAATTAATTTGCACTGTATGCGGAAAGGGCTCTTTGAGGATTAAAAAGCCGAAAAGATAAACAAGCCATAAACCATTTCGAGTCTTGACCTACCCACAAGCGAAAAATTGATTCTTATTGGTGCAATGTAGCTTCCGATTGGTCTATGCAAAATTTACTTCAACGGATAGTCCACTGTGAACTTCTCAGGGTAGGTTTAGTCACCGTTTAGGTCATTTTTGTTATTTACGACACATTGTGTTCTGAATAAGAATTATATCTGTTAGCTGTTGCTGTGCTTAAAATTTTGTTTGATTTAAACTTTTCCATTGATTAAGACTATTTTGTTGGTAATAATCAAAATTATGGCTTTTTGGCGACCATTCGAAGAGGAAGATATTGTTATAGGTAAGTAAATATGGACAGGAAATATTTCTCCTTTTAAACTGAAAAAATGTATTCGACAGCTTAGGAAGGACCTAAGCATAATGTTTTAAAAGGGGCAACAAAAAAATTATATACGTTTGATAAATAAGTCATCTTAATGTTTTTTTATATGCTATGGAGCCCATATACGTGTGCAAAATTTTTGGTGAATGAAACAATCAGAAATAATTTAAAATCGACTTCCTATATTGTGAATAGGGAAGCTAATAAAATAAGAAAACAAAAAGTTAAAGTTAAAGAAAAGAAACCATAAATACTCATAGTAGATACTCATACTTATCTACTACTATTTTAACAGCACCACTCAGTATATACAGATGTTAATAGGTACCTATTTTAGCCATGATTAAAATAGTACAGGTTAGTCCAGTAGCAGTTCGCGCATAAGCTTTTATTAAAAATATAGTGCCCAATGAGAAGTGGGGTTTAAAGGCAACCATCTTGTCGCGCAAAGCCAATTACAATCGAGGCGCTAGTTTTTAAAACTACAATTTATATTTATGTATATTTATATTCAAGTAATAATTAATGCAAAAATTTACTTTTATTAGTATTAAAAATTATCATAATTTAAAGTTTACAAAAATGTATTTTATTACCTATACATTACAAATAGAAGTATTTTTTAACAAATTGGAATTTAAAAAAAGTATAAAGTATAAAAAAGTTTTTTAGGATAGGATCAATGAAAATTGAAAATAATTGTAAATTATTAATAAAATTTTTTATTTTAAAATTAAAAAACCTTTTAATGTGGTATAAAATAACATATTTTTTAAAAATATAATGTTACAAAATTTAAAAAAATAAGTCAACATGCTACATACCTACTAGTAATTTTTTTTCTCAGTTTTAATAATGTACATTAATATATCTAAATCTTAAGAATTTACATTAAATATATAACATTTTAACAAACAGTACATGCTTTAAAATAAAACACACACATAAATGTATAGCAAAATGGCCGCCTTTAGCCCCCTGCGCAACAGATTTTTATTTTGGTTCCAAGGTCAAGCGCTACTGGACTAACCTGTACTATTTTAATCATGATTTTAGCTATGCAACCGTATACAGAAACTGTTTCTGTACCGTGGCTATGCAGAGCCAAAAACATCAAACGACAAAACAGAGTACAGACACACATCGAGTCTGAGCCCCTGGGGCGTTGGCCTTTACAGGCCAGGATTTCGGCCCCTTCCGATCCCTAGCGATAGGCTCTTTCGGGCCTCGTAACCTTCGGACCTGGGCAACTGCGGGGGTTCGCGGTAGAAGCACTACGCCACTGAAGGTAAAATTCTAATACCATTTAAAATGTACCTATCTAGTTTCATATGTGTAGGTATATTGGTTTATCGTAGAAAAAATATTGTATATAATTTGAGCGGAAAGCTCTTTGCCGCTTTCGATGAATAGCTATTGTGTCGATTGTGTGTGCTTGTGCTTATACCTCTGTTATGAAGATGGTCCGCTTTTAATTCAAAATAACTAAGTCTTCGCGTTCCTTGAGGAAGTTTCAAATGTAACAATCAGAAGCTTTAGGCTTTATGTTTCATATAAGCACAGCGGGAGAAAACAATTTCGTGAAAAAAATTAAGAAAACTAATTTTGGTTTTTGATTCTTCCTGTTTGAACACTCACAGGTCTCACTGTCGTGCCGCCACTGACAAAATTACTTTTTATCGTGAGTTGACCACGAAAATTTTAATCAGCATAATAAGTTAATTATCTTTGGAGAAACACTGACACAAATGCAAATTCATTCATTGTTTAGTAAACGCTTTTGAAGTTTTTTAAATTTATTTTTGGTTTTTGGCAGTAAATAGGAAACTAGTTATAAGAAGTTAGATTAAAAATTATGTATATTGTTAGTTGATATGTATATTAATAATAATAAAGGCATTTATTGACTGCACATAATACAAAAATAAGAACGTAAACAGAAATCGTATAACTATAGTGGCAGCCAAAAGGCAGAGTTCAGATATCTACAGAGGTCCCAATGAGTCCTCTGAAGGATCTGCTCTTCCACTCAACCCGTTTAATTATGTAAAATATATTCTAGATAACATATTCTATAACAAAGTAAAGAAAAAGAACTTAATGCTAGAAAGTAAAATGTACTAGTGGTACGCCAGATTTGAAGCAGTAGTAATTTAGAAATTATGTTTTATAACACCGCTCATTAACAACTCTAAGTTTTTTTAAAACTTATCAAAGGTAATCTTTTTTATTTATGTGGCAGGATATTATTAGTTTCGCTATATTATATAAAAAACTGGCTCGAAACAATGTTGTTTTATATGGGTAAAGTTATATTAGTTTTAAATCTAACGTTAATATTGTGGATTTCAGATCTTTTTTTAATTTTTGTAAGTAAGTAGGCTTTTTGCTGATAATAATTTTATGGAAACAAACAAATTCATGTTTTTATTTTTCTTGCGAAAAAGTGCTTTAAAAACAATTTTATGGTTGAATTTATACTTCATGGAAAATAAACTCAAAACAGATTCATAATAACCTAAAATTACAAAGAAGGTATTGTGAAAGGGTTCATAATATTTTGGAGCATTATTAGTGTTAATTAACTTAGGCAGGTCTTTTTTTTCTCCCAGAAATAGGAAATTTGCAAGTGTAATCTTGCTCCAGTTGTAGATTTTTTTTCTTATGGACCGAGCGACTAAATTTTATTTTTACTGATATCCGTTCGCCACTATAACCAGTTTTGTAACGGTAAGTATCAGCTGTGAGCGACCATGCTATAAGATATATCCACCATCTAGCGCTCATGGGACGAGTTACAATTCTGACTTTATTGTAACTGTTGTTGTTGAGCTTTAGGAATAATTTGACATTATCAAATCATTTTTTAAAATGTTTGCAATTGTGTCACTGTTTCTCCAAAGGTGCGAATATGCCTCCGGCATGGAAAACTTACAACAACCCATTTTGACTATTCTCCTATCCAGGTCATAGAGCCAGATTCAACTCTTGCTAGTCGCAGTGGAGGGACTCCCACCTCAAACTCAAAGTTACCCAGGATACACGAATTCACAAACAAAATATGATCTTAACTCTAACAGGGAAAACTTGCTGCTTTTTGGGATACATTGTATAATAAAACACAAAAATTTTAAATGCAGGAGGTATATTGTAAAAACAAAAACGATACGAACAAGTTCTCTCGAAATAAAAAAAGAGGTGAATCATAAAAATAAATATTTACACGCGTTGTTTGTTTTTTTTGGTGTCGTATCGAAACTTCTTCTTCGTCTACGAACGTACATTTTTCTTTTCGTCGAAATCCTTTTTGATTTGTATAAAACATACGCCGTTGGCCTGTTTGTGTCCGCCGAACAGTACCAACAACAAACTAGGACTATCGCTACATTCGTATATTTCCTTAATCCATTTATCTATATTCTTAAATATCTTACAATTGTTCCCTTCCAATTGATTATCGGATACGCGTAAATGCGCCACATTCAACGAATTTTTCTTCAACGAATCGCAATAAGTTTTAATTACCTCGTGATTCGATTTTCCCGAAGCGCAAGATACGTTCGGCGAATTTTTTTCATCGCCTTTGTCGACGTAAAATTTGTATTTTAAACCGATTTCGTCGACGCCGACTACGTTCGCCGTTTTGTCGACTTTGACGCATTGCCGTAGCATGCTGGTGGCGTATTGGGCAGTACCCATTTCTGGATACGTTCGTAAGTCGTTTTTAACGCCTCCCATGACGGCGTCGCCGTAATAGAGTTGTTTGCGAAGTCGCAGCTTCACTAATTTCATACAAGCCAAACTGTCTTCAGTTGAACAATGTCCGTGTTGGCCGACTTGAATTCTTTCTTTTAAAAATTCTCTTGCCAAAGTTTGTAGTTTCGTTTTCCTTGTTCTGTCGCCGGTTATATTGTAGATCACACTGAAAGAAAAAAATATTAAATTAGAATACAGGATGTGGCAACAATATTTATAAATTTGACCACGATTCCGTTCAAGTGCAATATCTAGGAAGTTGAAAAAGAAGTACAATTTTTGTCAACCAACTGTTGTCGGGGATTGTGGAAATGCTTGTTATTGTCGGAAAATTTTTTAATTGGTGAATTTCTGCGTTGACTAGCTATTGTCGGGGAATTTTTTAAACAAGAATTCTCCGACTGGATATATGGATATGACCACTGGGGAAACACCGTCGTAGAGCCCGTACAGCCTGCAGCGAAACACTATAGAGTACTAGGGTGACTACCAAATCACATCCCGCAGGCATTATACCAATGAGCACGAGGTATAATACCGAGGTCCGGAGTGTTGGGCTCGATAAAGATCCCTAACTATGGTTGGAACTCTAGTGGATTCGGAAAAATTTCCGGTTAGAGGTAGTGTGTATGCTCCCGGCGTCTGTGATTAGCCTCAATGTAAACCCAGAAAATACGATAAAAGTTCGAACGATATACAAAAGATTGACGTCACGCGTCTGTGATCGGTGTTTTAGTTAAGAAGGCAGATTGCCATATATGTTGTATTTATATTTCAACTAAAATGAATATAATCACAATTGTAATGTAAACATAATTGATTGCTTTAGAATGTCGGGGAATTTTTTTGATTGGGAAGTTCGTTATTGTCAGAGGAATTTAAATTTTTACCGAAAATTTCAACTCAAAGAATTACTACATTGATAAACTTGTCGGGAAATTATATATTGAAAAATTTCCAAAAAGTAGCTCGATTTTTTATTTCCAACATAAAATATTTAATAACAAATAAATCTGAAAGTGGATATTGAAGATTAAAAAAATAACCCTTCCCAGAGCGGTTCTATCAATTTTTTTAACGTATTTAGGTACCTGGTATCGATAATATAGGGATGCATCATTTTGAGTGCATGTAAATCGTTGGCCAAAGATTGTCCGATCAATATAGCATCCGGTGGGAGCAACTTTCTCAAATCATCTTGAACGTCATTCAATTTCTTCGAAACATTTTTCATCATGTGTTTATTAATCCCCGACCATTTCGTCAAATAATCTACTATTACATTATCCGGTTTTACGAGGGTATCGTAGAAAACTTCCAATTTTTCGTTTACACACGAAATTCTAGTTAATTCCAATTCACCTGAAATTACAAGAAAAAATATTAAATACGTCAAGGGGACCAAGTGAAAACACAAATTAATGAACCCTTTTTAAAAATGTTATCCCACGCCTATGGTAAATGGACCTTTTTACGAATAAATTAACCTCCTTTAAAATTTTTATCGTGCGATCATGATATAGAAATTTTTACAAATAAATTAACCCCTTTATCGTACGCCCATGGTGAATGGAAAGAGTCCAACATGCACATGATACTGTAACGCGGTGACATCAACAATCCAAAAATCACTCAAAGCGGATAAAGAAGTTTAAAAAAAGATCTTAAAATATTTTGATTTTTATACTAACCTGTAGACGTTCTGCACATCTCACAATCGACTGCGTACATGGGACTGAAGGGGGTGACATTTTTGTACTGATCCCTACTCAAAATATATCCGGAATATTTTCGTTCCATTAAACCTTTAATTGGTAGAGGGAAATTTTCTTCCACCATTTGCCAGCCGGAAAGTAACAATTCCGTTCGAGAAAATTTATCCGTATTCGGGAGTTTTCCATTTAAGGATACGTTAGCGTCTTCGTTTTCGCAGTCCGATATTGGAAAGGCGTTTTTAACGGTATCGAATACTTCGGTACTTTTTAAAACGGCAGCGTCTAATGTACCAAAGTTGTTTTGGAATTTTTTCATTTGCGTTCCTACGAAAAAAAAATACACTCATGGACAAAATTATCGAATATTTTTTGTAATCACTATTATTTCAAAATAATTTAAAAAAATCACCGTAAATTATATGTGCTGATGTTATTCATCTAAAGAAATATTTTGACGTTTAATAGACATTAATGGCGCATAATATTACTGTCTATCGCGCATTTTATCAAAAATAATTCTTTACATATATCTTAAGAAATAGTGAATTAAGCTCGGAATTAGTTATTGTAGTCTAATTAACTAAGTAATAGTAAATAGTGTTTGTGTTTTTCTTTATTAAAAACATCAATATGCCACCAGTTAGACACTGCAATGAAGTTGAAGCGGTACAAATTGTAACTCTATATAACGAGGGATATAAACAAAAAGATATTGCACGACGTCTAAGGAGAGGTTAATCTACATTATCGAATATTTTAAAAAGGTATCAAGAGACAGAAAATTTCGTACGTAGACCCGGTCAAGTGCGCAAGAGGTGTACTTAAAGCAACCATTGATCGATTTTGGATACTCAATTCTACACTAAATCGCATACTGACATCGACGCATCTCAAAAATGACGTACTAAATATAAGACAGATTAATGTGAGTTCAAAAACAGTCAGACGAAGAATAAAAGAAGCAGGCTTAGAGCCAAGACAAAGTTCCACGTCTTCTCCAAAATCACATGTTCAATGGGATATCGAGAATTGGAAAAATGTTCTCTTCACCGATGAGACTAGTAATCAGTTATGGAAGCCAGATGGACGAAACCACGTGTACAGAAGAGTTGGGGAACGGTACGCCAGCTGCAATCTCATCTCATAAAGACCGTTAGTTTTGGAGATGGCGGTATAATGTTCTGGGGAGATATTAGTTGGGAGAGATGCACCGAACTCGTGGAAGTGATTGGACGAGACTAGTGACTTGTTTATCGAAAATATACTGCAAGATCATGTTTTGCCATATGTCTGCCAAATTGGATACGATAGATTCATATTAATGCAATAATGCTCGACCGCATGCAGCTGGCATAGTGACTAATTACCTAGATGCGGTCCAAATTCGAATATTAGATTGGTCACCATGTAGCCCTGACTTAAATCCAATAGAACACATGTAGGATATTACCTTAAACGCCGCATACGACGAAGAAATCCTTTTCCAAGTACAATAGAACAGCTTCGGATCGCTGCACAAGATAAGTGGATCGCAATACCTCAATAATGTATTCAAATTCTACTTAGCAGCATGCCAAGAAGAATGCAAGCAGTAATTAGAGCTCGAGGGGGGAATACTCGATACTAACTATGCTCTTATCTTAATCAAAATACTTGTATTTGTCATCCAAGTAGCATTTAAGTATAAAGTAAATATCCTTAGCATTATTTTTTTTCACGATTTTCTTCCGATAAAAACTTAAGATTGTGCACTGAAACTATTTTTCGTAATTCATAGTATTTAAATGACTCGATTCATCAGAATTTATTTTTGCAAAAAGAAATTATGAAAATTAAAAAATATTCGATAATTTTGTCCATTAGTGTAAATAATTTCTTAATGTTTTTCGATCAATGCGTAAATGCTTACATCGGTGTCGACTGATCAATACATGGAGACTATACACTGTGTTCATTTGAACCCGTATGCCCCCGTATTAGTTTATGACCGAAAGACTCTTTAAAGAATAAAAAATTTACAAATAGTGAGAAGACAACTGTTAACAAGACATAACAGTTATTTAATCATGTGTTCAAAGTGAACACCGTTAACATTCAGGCAATAAAAGTTGAAAGAGAGCAATTTTTAAACAACGATTAAATAACAATGGAACACTGGTTCAAAGGCAAAACAAAATGATTGGATAGAGCTTCACCAGACCTTTTAAATGAGGTATGACTTGATACCTAATGCCATTTGAAAAATTTCAAGGGATATCTCCAGAAGAGAGGGGGTGAATCTGACCATTAGTGTAAATAATTTCTTAATGTTTTTCGATCAATGCGTAAATGCTTACATCGGTGTCGACTGATCAATACATGGAGACTATACACTGTGTTCATTTGAACCCGTATGCCCCCGTATTAGTTTATGACCGAAAGACTCCTTAAAGAATAAAAAATTTACAAATAGTGAAAAGACAACTGTTAACAAGACATAACAGTTATTTAATCATGTGTTCAAAGTGAACACCGTTAACATTCAGGCAATAAAAGTTGAAAGAGAGCAATTTTTAAACAACGATTAAATAACAATGAAACACTGGTTCAAAGGCAAAACAAAATGATTGGATAGAGCTTCATCAGACCTTTTAAATGAGGTATGACTTGATACCTAATGCCATTTGAAAAATTTCAAGGGATATCTCCAGAAGAGAGGGGGTGAATCTGACGTTTATGACATTAGCGCCAAAAAGTGTCCCCCTCAAGTTAAAAGTTGACGTGTTTCGGCATTTCTTTCTAATATGTCGCATTTCTGAAATATTAAGGGTGGGTCCTTTTCAAATGAACAAAGTGTATAAGCAGATAGGACTCCCATGTATTCCAATTTCTGGTCATGGCAGAGGGCGCCAGTTTAAATCCAATATCAAAAACATCTGACTGCAGAACAATAACAGCCAATCATAAGCCTTGCATAAACTTTGAGCTAATATTGTTTTATTGGTTTGGTGGTAAAATATGATTTTATTTATTTATTTACGGGTACAACCCAATTACAATTATATATTACAAAATATTATGATAGCTAAGTGTTAAGCAAAAAGCAGCAGTAAAAGGTAATACAGATAATGATAAAATAAAGAATAAAGAACATATGGACACAAAAATATATAAAAATATAAAAAAAAAAATTAAATTCCGTAACAAGACAACATGAAGAAATACTATCGCAACAAAATTCTTTTAATACATTGTCTGCAAACATTCTCCGATGCACCTAAAAATAAATCCAAATCTATTTTGTTCCCATTCAAAATTATTCTACTCAGTGGAGAGTGTTTACCGAAATTGCATCGATGAAATTTAATTGCAAAATTTTGAGAGATTCTAGTGAATCTAGAAGGAACATAAAAATCAATTAAATACAACAAATCACTACAATTTATTCTAGAATCCAACAATTTTTGTAAAAACATAATATCCGCAAATGTTCGTCTAAGAGACAATTTTGGAAGGTTAAATGTGTTTCTAATTTCGGAATACGGGTGATCACTCAACGGTCTGTGCAATTTGAAACTTAAATACCTAATGAACCTATTTTGAACTTTTTCAAAATTGGCAATATGGATTTCATATGTGGGTGACCAAACAACTGAGCAGTATTCAAGCACAGATCTAACTAATGAAATATAAATTAGTCTGATAGAATTAATATCTTGCAAACATCTTGAAGTTCTAATAATGAAGCCTAACATTTTGAAAGCCTGGTTATTTATAAACTCAAAATGGTTTGTGAAATTTAATTTAGAATCTAGTTGCACACCTAGATCCCTTAAATTAGATACCGCTTTAAGTGGTTCCCCATTTAAGTTGTAGTTATATGATACCTTGTTAAATCTCCTAGAAAAACTAATAGATTGACATTTGCTAACATTAATGCTCATTTGGTTTTCACTACACCATTCCATTATTTTATTAAGATCAATCTGTATTCTATCACAATCAGATATGGAATCAACAGTACTATAAATTTTCAAATCATCAGCAAATAAGAGAAGTTTAGATTTGATTATTTGAGATTTAATATCATTAACAAATATATTAAAAAGATAAGGTCCTAGGTGGCTTCCTTGGGGAACACCAGATTTTACGGAAATTTGACGAGATAAAATTTTTTTAATCTTAACAAACTGAACTCTGTTAGTAAGGTAGCTACACAACCACTTAAACATATTGCCTTCAAACCCAATAGCATGTAGTTTATTACACAACAATCTATGATTAACTGTATCAAATGCCTTGGAAAAGTCTGTATAAACAGCATCTATTTGTTGTTTATTCTCCAAAGCATCAGATATGTATTGAGTAAATATCAAAAGAATAGTCGATGTAGATCTACCAGATATGAAACCATGCTGTTCTTCAATAAGTATATTACATAAAGGTAATTTAATAGAATATTTTGGGTATACAAGAAAGAATACTTATCGGTCTGTAATTAGATATATTACTTCTATCACCAGATTTATGAATAGGAGTAATAAAACTAGATTTCCAGTCACTGGGACAAATACCTGAATTAAGTGAAAGAGAAAACAAAATATACAAGGGACGGGTTAAAGTACACCTACATTTTATTAACAGTATCGCTGGAATTCCATCAGGTCCTGAGCCTTTAAAAATGTCTAGACTAGCTAATTTTTCAAATATAATTTCAGAAGTTACATTACAAGAATTTATATTTAATGTTTTTTCGTATTCTAAAACTGTGGGCACTAAACCATCATCATTTGATTTATAATTGTTTTGAAAAAAATGTGCAAAACTGTTAACTATATCCGCACCATCATTGATAACTGTATTTCCATGAAACATAGTGTTTGGTAAACAGATATTCTTGCGTTTACTGTTTACAAAATTCCAAAAGTACTTTACATTTGAATTAATTCTGAATTCAGCTTGTCTAATATACGAATCATGGCAAGCTTTGCTCATATCTTTGCATTGGGTTCTCAACGAAGAAAATATTAAGTAATCTTCCCAAGTATTACTCTCTTTATACATTTTATGAGCGATTTTTTTCTTATATATTAGTGATTTCAGATCACTACTCATCCAACGAGGAAATTTGGGATTTTTTAATCTTATTTGTGGTATCGAGCAGTCAATACCATACTGTAATATAGAGTAAAATGAGAGTAAAATGATATTATGACCTTTGGCATACTTTGTTCTAAGATATTTCGTTTTGACTTATGCCAACATGACTGATTCAAGACCAAAACCCACAGCAGGTAGTCGTTAATCCGATAACAATAGCACAGTATCGTACTCGTTTCTTCGAAAAGCGAAAAGATAATGCCTAATAGTATGATTATTTTACAACTGAAATATTTGGATGGTAAAATAATATTTGAGACTGATTTTTTAATTTATTCAATTATTCTATTATTTATTTGTGCTTCGGAAAATATATTTCCGAATTTTTATTTTTCAAGTTAAAAGTATTTTCCAATGCGCTTTTTATATTTACATATAATGGGATTAAAATATTTATAGATAAAATAGAAAGTGGAGATGTCGGGATAATCATTTTTAACATTGTCTCAGAATTTTAGTTTGTAATAAACTTTTCACTCTGAAAGTAATATTGTGTTCAAAACTAAGTATGTGCGAATTATTAAAAATGTGTTTTTCTACACCCACATGTATATTATCCATTTTCTGCACAATTTACAGAATGTAAATGTAGGCCATTCCGGTTAACTGAACGGATATGATTTCATATACATCCTAGAACGTATAGATAGATAGATAGATAAATTTTATTGCATTAAAAAGAATTTACAATTCTTATTACAATAAGTTCGGTCTTTACATACCAAAGTGCGAAAACGAAACAACAACAATAATAAGGTAGGAAAAAACTAATTAAAACATACTTAATTTAACAAGAAAAAAATGTTCAAACACAATGAATATCTCATTCTTCTAGTACAAAGGCCCTCAGCTTCAAAATATTGAGAAGATAATTCACAACTTTAGTTAATTTAAAGAAATCAGTGGTGTCAAGAATATATATTAATTCGCCAAATGTCTTCAATTCTGAACATATGCAATCTCCTCTAAGTTCATTGTATATTGGACATTCTATAAATAAGTGCATTAATGTCTCGGTCTCATGCAAGTTACAAAGACTACAAGCTGCAGTCATATCTACTGTGTATTTTATACCTCGATGATAGATTTTTAGAGTTTTGGAGCTACATAGTCTAATTTGGGATATTATTCTAATTATATATATTGGGCAAGACCTGTACAAATAACAATTATTTTCAGACAAAATTAAATATTTGTATAACAAAGGATACGAGGGGTTTATTATTCGTTGTTGATCATGTGCGATTAATTTATTTTTATATAATTGTAATATGTTATTTAAAAGGTGCTTGGAGTTATTGTGCAAGAATTCTAACCACAGATTATCACAACCGGCATAGTCGAAGTACTGCTTAACTTGACCCAGAAAACTATACTTTACACTGTGAATGTTGATGGCTTTTAACCTCAAGAAGCATTGTTTAGTTAATGAACTATCATCCATGATTTTCACTCTATTTAACCACAACAACGCCGATTTGAATATTAAAAAACTCAACTTAGTGGTTTTAGTTTCTACTCTCACCATATAATTGGGAGTGCAAAGAGGCAGACATAGCAACCTTTTAAAAAAGTTTACCTGAACTTGTTCAAGTAAATCAGCATATCGTAGTCCCCAAATTCCAATTCCATATGATAGAGAAGATAAAATGATAGAATTGTAAAGTTCCATACGAGCATTCCAAGAATGTAGTTTAGACCGACACATAATATTCATAACAGCACCTGTAGAATGGAGAGTCTTGGTTACTGTCCTCTTTGTCATATTTAAAAATAAAGACGAAGATGAAAAAGTAACACCCAAATATGTAAAATTTTTTACTACCTCCAAAGGTTCGTTATTGTATTTAAAATTTAGTTTATAGTTGTTGTTATATCCACCCTTACTAAATATCATTAATTTAGTTTTTTGTATGTTTACTTCCATTCTTATCGAGTTGGAATAGGATTCTAACGTCTTCAATTTCCGGCTAATATCTATTGGAGAATCGCCTAATATAACTATATCATCGGCGTATAGAAGAAGTAACACGTCGTTTCGTCCATCTATATTAATTCCCGTGTGCCCAGCAGATCTAAAGTAAACTTCAATATCTGACATAAATAAAGAAAATAGCAAGGGACTCAATGATTCCCCCTGCAGGACTCCTTCAGTTATATCAAACTTCTTGCTGAATCGTATATATTTTTTATGATAGGAATTATTTTGGAGCTAACACCTGCTAGATATAATTTATGCCATAATAAATTATGGTTAATACTATCAAACGCTCTCTTGAAGTCTACGAAAACAGCAAAGACTTTTCTTTTTGGTAACCGAAGGTGAAATTGTAGGACTGAGTTTAGGATAAATATATTATCTTCGCAACTTCGATGTTTCCTAAACCCAAATTGACATTCCGGCAGAATACGATTTTCTTCGCACCAATTATGTAAGCGATTTAATAAGATGGTGGTGAAGAGCTTAGCAAAGCAATTAACAAGTGAAATACCTCTATAATTGTTTGGGTCATCAGGTGCACCTTTCTTATGTAACATAGTTAGGATATTTTCATGCCAACCAGACGGTACTGTTTCACTCTCAAATATTCTATTGTACCAATTACATACATATAAGATCCAGTTTTGGGGTAAACTTTTAATAAACTCATAAGGAATTCCATTTTTGCCAGGGGCTTTGCCGTTCTTGCACCCCTCAAGAGCTTGATAAATTTCATCGGCCGAAAAATGTCCAAGTAAAGTGAGTTGGCGTCATAAAATGTGGTAACGGAAATGTGTTTCGGTTGATATAAATTTTCATAAAAATGTTCCCATTGCTCTAGCTCAATACCATTTTTTGGAGTAACATTTCTAAAGGTTTTCAGAGTTTTCCAAAAGTCAGCCTGGTTTTTGGTGTTACTTAGTTTGCTCAATACGTCTTTGTGATATTCAGTTTTCTTGTTAGAAATAATTTTTTTAAAGTTCTTTTTAGCTTCTAAGTATTCTGTTTTAAAGGGTTCTAGAAAATGTTGTGCTTTGCATATCTTTAGTTTTGTTTTCAAAAATTTTTTTTCGTGGAAGCAAAATGAGTCAAACCAGGGCTGTTTCTTAGGAAATTTCTGATGTGGCTGTTGTAAGTAAGTTAATCCTAAGTTTCTACCAGAATCAAAAATTGTAGAGCAAATGTTGAAATATGCATTTTCTGGGTCAAGCAGCAACCCAACATTTGGGTCCTAGAACGTATATGAAATCCACCAATCAGCATTTGCGTTTAGTACCCGCCAACTAATCTTTTTTCAATTTCATAGAAACGTCAAAATAACTTGTCAAAATATTTCTATAGTTTTCAAGAAAAATATTAGTAAAAATGAGTGATTCCAGTGATGAATCAATAAATAATTTTCCACCAGATATTCGCTTAGCCGCAAAGGAGACGTATAACGTATAGAAACAGAATAAATTGAATATTTAAGGGTACTCCTGACAAACGTCAGTTTTTATGTAATACATTTGACGTTATAGATAGATGATTAGTATATTCATCGGTAGTCCAGTGGTAAGTATCCCAGGCTCTCACGCGGTAGACCAGAGTTCGATTCCCCGTGAGGAATTTTTTTTTAAATTTTAATTTTATTTCTAAATAATAATAAAATAATAATAATAGTTAAATTATTAAAAATTTTCAATTTGAAGTTATATTATAGTTTAATAAAATTTTTATTTTCTAGATTTTTTCTCAAGTGGGTCGTAGAAAAAATATACTGTTCGACTCTCGGACGATTGAGCACTCCGCCTATGGCGTCGTGCTCAAACTTCGTCCTCGTGCGATATGGCCATCATATCCACACTAGTTGCACAAACTACTATTGAATCATTGAAACATCGAGGTTATAGTATAACCGATGCAGCAAAAAAAACATGTAAGTTGACCAAAACCCCAATATCCACAGTAAAATACATTATCAATAAGCCAATACATAAACGAAAAATACGAAGTGACGCTAATAAAACCAAATGTGTTGACCAAATTTAAAAGGATATAATCTGAAGAACGATGTATATGCAGATACGCTGTATAGTACAAAGTGTTTTCAAAATGTGGCCATTATTAAACTACAACTTTTTTATTTGAAAATTTTTTTGATAACATCTGCCAATTAGATGAAATAAATAAAAGTGGTTCACCCTGTATGTTTCTTTCATGATTTTTTTCATAAAATAAATTTAATTCATGTTTTAGTATCAAAATTTTACCGACTACGGATCTGTTACTTTTTACTGTACAATGAGGGATTTATAAACTTTTATTATTATTATTATTAAATTATTAAGGCCAGATGCCGAGTCAACGAAATATTGTGAAACATTCTTCAACTGAAAGCAGTATGGTTTTCCTAAATTCAATTCACTTCTTAGTTTTAAATCATCTGCACTACCAACCACTGTTGCAATAATTTTTAACAACGCACACCCTGCCCACACCATGTATTATATATATAATAAAAATCCTTCTACCTTATAGTATGATGTAGGAACTGTATCAATTATAAAGTTATAAATAAAACTGAGGTTTGCATTACCATTTTTAATTGAAAATTGTCTTCTCAAGTAAGAATTTTAAAGACCAGCAGATATAGTTTTCCTTGGTTTTCTATATCATTCCACATATCATTCCACAGTTATATTGATCTTAAATGGGAAAAATATATCCATGATCTCCCCATAGGGCTAATAATACCAAAGCTTATATATATATATTAAGTCAATCACAAAATAGGTCACTATTTGGTCTAGCCAAAATATTAAACATCAGGTAGGCATCACATCAAATGTAACTTCTGTCATTCTGACGATGAAATGCCAATATCGAAAGAATTATCGGGGGTAATACCACGAGTGCTTAAAAACTCGTTCTTCGAACTCGTGGAATTATTATCAACAAGCTTTCATGGAAATTATCCGGTTAATTTTTAAGCACAAGCGGTATTTAGGGAGAATATTTCTCGAATAAAAATACAAATTACTGTATATCTCCACTATATTCAGATATATAATGTAACGCCTCCAACTTGAAAATCTCAATAAAAACAAATTATTTATTTATTGAAACAGTAACGTAATACATTTTTGTCAATTTCCCGTTCTAATATATCTCCGAATCGATTCATGACCTCTAAGAAACTCTTGACGTTTCACGTTTATTATTTCAACGTTGTCTGACAATGGTTGTCATGGCAACGTGGAATTATCGCTGGGTTGTCATGGAAACGTGGAAATTGCGCTGAGTTTCCATTTAATAATTTAGCATTCGTTGCATTGATACAACATGTATGAGTGAAATATTCAATAATATTTTAGAATTTTCATTAATTTTTTCATTAAATAGTGGAATTAATTAGAAACAGTTAGTATCATTTAAAAAAGTAATATGAAAATATCTGCTTACCAGTAAGAGGTACCATAGATAAATCCTTGACGATATCACTGTTATAGGAACTGGGAGTTATCATCTCGACCTTATTATCAAAATGAGTACTCAAAAATGGGAACATACTTTCGTGCGCGGTAAAATGATACAAAGAGATATTTTCGACGATCAAAAAATTCGTATTTTGTAACCTATTGTACTTTTCCAAAGCTAACCATCTTGCTGGGGAATATGGCGCGTGCGGTCCTACTTGCGAATACATTAGTAAATGTTGGAGATCCGATAGAAAAAGCGGAACTCGATTGTCCAAATCCACTGTTAGACTAGCGTTTAAACCTAGTTCGCGTAACCTAATTTGAGGAATGTTGCGCGTTTTTTGTGTTTTTTCGCGTAAAATTTTTTTCAATTCCAAAAATTCTTCTCCTTCCAGTTTTGGTTTGCCAGATGGACCTATATTTCCTATTAGTGGAGGCGACATTGATTGTGTATCGAGTTCTCTGAAATAAAAATATATATATTTACTATGAATTGTATAATAAAATTCCCTTTATTTCATTAAATGTAGATTGAATATGGTCTGCTTTGTTTTAAATTTGATATGTATGAGCATATAACAGTCCTACGACTAGTGTTTGAGATACAGGACGTTAAAGTTGGAAAGTACCGGTTTTTCAAAAGTATTATTTCGCTTAGGAAAACCTTTTCATGATAAATATGTTGAGCAGCTGTTAATCCTTACCCATGAGGCTTTGGTCATAAATTAATTTTTGACCAGTTGATAGTTGATGGTAAAACATTATTCCTAAAATATAATTCTAATAGGCACATAACTTCACGTTTTGTATATGAGTTCTTATAGTGCTTATAAATTATACATCTGGAGATGTAGTTTTTACGTCGATATTCTTAAGCAGCATTATTAATCTCTCCCTAATGAAATAATATTAATATGGTCAGCGGCGTAGATAGCCGTTCACAAATGTTTTAAAAGAAAATAATAACAGTTAGATCAACTCTATAATAATCTTAAGCACTGGCTTACCATAAAACAATATCATCAACACACAAAAACCGGAAAACCACAGGAAAAACAGGCTAAACACACAGTGACGTCACCAACATAAAAGTGATTATTACTGTTCCTTTTTTTTTAAATAAAAAGTAGAAGAAAGTCTGACAAATTCCATAAAATGACAATACCGATGAAAAAATATTATACGGGGCGATGTTTTAGAATTATTCAATACCTCTTTTAAGCCGGATCTGGAAATTAAATAAGTCGCTTGTAATACAAAATGAACTGAGGTTTATTGAAAATTAAATTTTGGCAAGAAAAGTCATATTTTTTTAAATATTTCGTTCATTTTGCCCAACTTTTAATTGATAGTAGATTTTTTTTATTAAAAATTCAGCGATTGTGCGAGGAAAAATATATACCTTCTTAAATCTTGATTACTATTTCAAAAAAACCATATACGGGGTGAAATTTTTCATGTTCTCAAAACGAACTAACCGTTACTGATTTTTCTCTAGTTTCATTTGATATCAATACGAGGTAGATATATGTTCAGTTCCTCATGACTCACCCTGTATATTATTACTCAATGCATTGTATGAAACAATTTGTAAAAGTTGTGTGACATGTCAAATAAAGATATATCTACCTATTCTAATATGCCGTTAAAGACACATTTGTTAATATTAAGACAAAAATAAAATAATTAGAATTAAGTAGGTACTAATTTAATAAAATTATTGAAACAGAATACAAGAACTATCATTTTATAATTACCAATAAATGCATCCAAAAGAGCAACCAAATCACACACGAGACGAACTTGTACTTGCGACCGTAACGCGATAATGAAATAGAACTGTAGATTTGTAGAAAAAAATGTCTTCGCAATTTTCAACTAATTTTAAATACATAAATTGATAATGATGATGATGGCCTTAATGATGTTTAGCAAACAAATTTTAGGATTCTATATTATTATAATTAAGGGTCGTTTTCTATTTACTGAGATAAAGCAATGACTATGATGAATGAACATAATGTAATCTTTTAGAAAATTAAGTAGGTAAATTACAAAACTGACTGCATTTAGTTCGATTCCAAAATAAATATATCGGTACATACTTACATAATAATGGTAAATTTGTTATCTTATTATTTCGTTTAAAAAAAGTTTTGGTTGCATACTACCTTCTATAAACCGAATAGTATCATAATATACGGGCACAGGTAAACTGCACATCAATAATCCTTTAATGAGTTTGTTAAATTAAAGATACCATTTTCCCAAATTAAAATCTTAAGATTAATATTTCATGTTGAAAGTTGACACTATAAATCTTCTGTATGTTTCTTGAGGTATATTTATTATTATTTTTATTTTTTTGGAAAATCAAACCACATTCTTTTTTATTTTTGGCATTGTTCCAGCTAATATTAGGTGCTTTGGTATGGTGCAAATTCTTGAAAATTTTGGTGATCATGGAAGCAAAATTAATAGAAAGCAATCTTAGAAAAGAAATGTTATATCTTTGAACAGTTATAAACAAAAGAGGCTGAAGTGCAGTGAAATATTTTTGAGATGCTCAGAAAAAAATGTAAATCAAATCTGTTTACTGTTGGTCTCAAGTTAGACATGAAGGACTTCATACTCATGAAGCCAATATCAAGAAGTATAATCGGAAAATAATTAACAATTCCTGTAAAAGAAAAGCAATTGAGAACGTCGGTGAAACACCGTCAAAAGTTATTTGACAAGAGCTGTACAAATTGACGAGCAATAACATATTATAAAAATATATTTACAACAATAGAATAAAAGTGTTGCCAGTGCTGTACATGTAAGTGATGATGAGGTGCATAGTGTTCTAAATATATTTGAAATAAATACAAGCAGAGGTGAGACTTTCTTATACATTAAAAAACCCAAAAGTGGCATTATTATTTTCTCTTGGTGTTCGAAAATACAAATCAAGGGCTTAAGTAAGGAATACCACTATAAGTTTTGATATTGGTCTTTGGTTGAAATACTATTTGGCTTGACCTATTTAGCACCCAAAGAAGTAGGTGATAGTTTTATTTATGATATATATCCGGTAAATCTTGACGATAAAGGGTTAAATAAATTTTGCAATTACCTACTAGAAATCTCTATGGATAACAAAGCTGATTTTAAAGTGGATATATGGACAGAGTCAAGTCCATCTGTAACTCGAACAACTAACTGTTACTCTTTTTCTTTGTTCTCTTTTTCATGTTCATTCTAATAATTCATTTTATACATTCCGAAACAAACTGAAGGAATTTCCGATAAACATGCACAGCAAAATTGAAAGTATCAATTAATATAAAATATTTATTTTTTAAAAATGTTTGTAAAATTTTTGTAAATATGTTTCTATATTTAAATTTGCATTTTTCAATAAATTTAGTTTCACTTTAAATATGTTTCTATTGTCTGGTGTGGAAATTAACCGTAGGATTAAGGCATAAAATTTTGAGACTGTGCAATTTACCTGACACATTAAGAAAGCAGTAGACTTGGTGGAATTTATTATCCCTATAATACACAGTCCTATACTGATTGGATACTATTAAAAAAATTGTTTATAAATAAAAGCACTTAAAAAATTTCATTTAGTAAGTGCAAAAGTCATTCTTTACTTTAACGACTTATACCATACAAGAAAAATAAGCATACCTATAGATTTTTCTTGGCATACATCCAGAAATCCCTATCAATTGTTGCACTAATGTTATTAACTGAAAAAATTGTAAAAATAAGTATACAATAATGACTGTTGGATTGATTACAAAAATAAATCTGTGAATTTAGGATACCATGCACTCAATATCTCAACCATCTAAGCAAATAAAAAATATCTCCCACTCCACAAATACTTGAAGATACCGGTTTTGACCTCCAACAATTCCACAAAACACTTCCTATCACTTATAATAACCCACCATGGATCATGAATATCCCTTCTATAAATACTTCCTTACAAATATACCCTAATGTACCAATCCTGTAACGATCTAATCCCATTTCTTAAGAATACTGAATGGTTATCAACAACACCACATAATGTACACAGATGCATCCAAATCCACAAAAGGTGTGCAGTTATTTCCGGTGACTTAAAATATACCTAACCTGCAGCTACCAGATACCAGCAGCATATTCACGGGGGAGCTTACAGCTATATTACATTCCTTAAAAAGGCCTGTGCCCAACAATAAGAACATTTTAGTTATTACTGATTCTTTAAGTGCTGTGCAAAGTTTAAAATCCGTCTACTCAAACCACCAAGTCATTCTCAAAATCAAGAACCAACTTTTGAAAATCCTGTCTGATAGTAGGAATGTATCTTTCTTATGGGTACCATCACATACCGTTATACAGGGTAACGAATACGCCGATACCTCAGCTCAAGAATCAGTCACCAACAGTCATACCCCAAAATTAGAGCTGATACCTCATCAGAATCACAAAGTAACTGTTAAGAATTTTGTTATGGATAAGTGGCAACATAAATGGAGCCTTGAGACCCGCTACAAAATTTATTTATTTATTCACAAGTAGGACTAGCCTAATATACAATAATAATAATAACAATAATCATTAAATTAAGTAGGTACATTAAATTCGAGAACAAATCAAATTACAATAACCTTCGACACTTGAACAAAATCAATAACACAAAGCAATATCCAACAACCTCACAATAACAACAGGCATAAGAAATGTATACAATTCAAATATGAGTCATTGCCTCAGTAACACAATATATTCCAAAGACATTAAGATGTTTCACCTTCCATTAACGTTCTTAGTGCTTCCAACATAAATTTGATAGGTGTGTATTGACTACACCCCAATATCAGCCTCATACCCCTATTCATCAGCTTTTGTAGTTGTGATGTTTTATTTTTATCAAGTAAGAAAAGTAATTTTGGGCAATAATCAAAGTGAGGTTGTATGAGACTAATAAAAAGAGTCTGTCTTGCATACATTGACAAACTTTTACCAATTCTGGAGAAGAAATACAATTTTTTTGAGATTTTTTTACACAAGTAATCAGCATGATTATTAAAAGACAAGTTCTTATCAATAATATATAAAATGCATGAAATTGTGACAAATGTGAGAGAAACTCCTTCCCTACCGACTTCAAGAGAAGAACAAATAAAAGCTACCCGACTAAGGATTGGACACACAGCCCTAATAAGTAAAGAAGACTCGCCTCAATGTGCCCAATGTAATGAAAATATGTCCATCAAACATGTTATTCTAGAATGTCACCAGATTGCAAACCAGCGAAGACAACATAGGATCCCCAACACCTTACAGTTAGCTCTCAGAGACCAAATGAACGATTTCTTGAGTTTTTTAAAAGCCATAAACATGTACAATTTGTAATTTTACTGTTCATTATTTCAAATTTTCACCATCAAGTTTTATGTGAAAAACAAGTAGAATAAGGCTATTTCCCAAGACCCAAACTTGATAATCAACACTAAAAGCAAAATCTAAACTCTCTTTTGCATACATTACTTAATTCAAGTAGTACCCAAGGAATGCATCCAAGTACACGGCATCCATTAGTTAATTGTTCTAGTTTTGTGAAAATTCCAAGATTTTCAATGTCCACTGTAGCGTCGATTATCAAGTTTGGGTCTTGGTGAATACTCTTATTCTACTTGTTTTTCACGTGAAACTCGATGGTGAAAACAGCTTCCATTTGAAATAATGAAGCCTAAATGTGTCATGGGCTACCGGTCTATCCAGTCCTTCTATAGAACACAGTTTTTATAATAAAGTTGGCAAACTCTGTTTGTATTAGTATATCCCATTTTCTAACAATTACAATAAAACCTACAACAGAAATGACTTCTACCATGTTGCAAAGTTTAAGAAATATTTACAGTTTAACGACAATCCATATTCCTTGTCCAAAGCCCAAATAGGTTAATTTTTGTGATTGTTTTAGCAAATTTAGACATTGATCTTGAACTTGTAACAATGTCCTTTTTCTAATTTGAACTGAAATAAAGTCCAAATCCAAGTTTTTATTGGTCAAACAGCTGTCCTAAGACTGTTTCCTTACTAAATTTTTGAAAATTTTGAAAAAATAGCAAAAGTTGTCAAAGTAAAAGATTACCATTGCAAGTAGGTATTACTTGGAAAAGTGAATTGTAAGGCCCACTCTTGTTTCTGTTTATTCTATAGTAATATATTAATGAGTTATGGTTTCCTTTAAGATAACTTTGTTATTTAAACATCTTTTGATATTCTACAATAAGGCATTTATGTTTTTTTGGTGTTTATTTTAAAAGCATTAGGATAAGAAATTAGTAATAATATATATGGGTTTCCTATGTTTATATTTTTTAAAAACTAGATGAGTTGCTATTATAAGTAAAATGAAAACATAGTTAAGGAGTGACTGTTTTTGAAATAAGAAGAATATAGAGTAAGTCTGTGTTGATTGTAAAAGAGATGGGAGACATGAATTAAAAATATACTGCAATAGATTTTTGAATATTCGTGTTTGATTTCAAAATACCTTGTTAAAGGGTGTTTTTACAGAATAAATGTTTTGTCAAATACCTCAATGAAAAATTGTGTTCGAATTCCAGAGGAATCTTCAATAATTTTAAAAGCAAATAGAGTCAACAAAGCTCCCACACATTTTATATATATTTAATTACTTAATTTTTTATGAAAGGAAAATTATTGTTGAAAAATAGTTTGAGCATGTAGACTAAAGTAGTGCCAAAAGAAAATGCTTAAATAAGAGAATCAATCAATTTCAAATTTGTCCTTGTATTTCCCCAACTTTCAATTATGTGGACACTAAATAAAAGAAGAGATTGTTTTTTTTAAACTTGTTTATATTAGAGATTTATATTTCAGCAGCATGAAATAATGTGATGTGAATGTGATGAGTATATTTTCAAATGGGAAGGAGTTACACGAATCACAGTGCCCTTGAACTAACTTTAAATGGAGGGG
This sequence comes from Lochmaea crataegi, assembly GCA_947563755.1. Taxonomy (NCBI): domain Eukaryota; kingdom Metazoa; phylum Arthropoda; class Insecta; order Coleoptera; family Chrysomelidae; genus Lochmaea; species Lochmaea crataegi. The sequence goes on from OX387423.1 coordinate 71,165,585, forward strand.
TCAGGTAACATTTTATTCAAAAGTAAAAATGCCTTTTTTTGAAAATTAACCTTAAAACTGATTTCAAAAAAACATTGAAATTTTTCTTGGGAATGTTTTTTGAAGGTCCCTAGAATGAAAATCCAATGTTACCTAACTTCCCCATTTAAATTTGGTTCAACCCATGGAATGTTTGGAGAATATTGAAATTTGAATGTCCTTATTTTTATAGATACAGTAATAATTCTAGGTATTTTTTCTTGTGCAAATTCAATCAAATACTTTATATACAGTGAATTCTGATAACTATTTGTTCAAATACCTTCATTATTATACAAATTTTAATTGACACTGTAACAACAAAATTGGTGAAAATTGATTTGTTTACAATTTTGAAATATAATTAAAATATCGTCTTGCCAGTGCAATACTGTAACAACTCAAAATAGATAGTTTTGAGATATTACGGTTTAAAGTTTTATCGTTTTATATAAACGTAAAATTTTTACATTCTTTAAAGTATTGATTTTTGTGTATTGCTATATATCAATATAAGTTAAAATACAAAATAATGCCTTTTAAAGTAGTTTTCAGAAAACAGTGTCATTTTGAGTTGTTACACTATTGCACTGGCAAAGCGATGTATAAAATACTTTGGAAAATAACTTACATTACACTATCTTGATCTTCTGTTTTAAATCTTTTTGGACTTGGTTCTTTCAGTGGGTGCATACTAACATTTTCATCAAGTTTTGATTCTTTGCTTTTCTGACTTCGATCATATTCGTTTAATTTTACTATATCCATTAATGCGGCCATTTTTTTCTTCCTATTTTCCAAACGTAATTTTCTTTTGGTTGAGCCTGTCATAGTTTCTCCATAAAATAGCCAGTAACTAAAAAACACAAGTGTCAAAGTATTGAAGAGCAATTTCTATATCTTAACAGTAGATTTTTACCTTAGTGTTATGAATTTCAAATAATTCGTTAAAAAAGTGATAGAAACATTTATTACAATTTTTATATAGTCTCGCAGCATACCCTATTTTTTGAAACTTAAGCTGGAGTGACAAAAAAAAATTAGGTTACAAAACACGAGACAAAAGCCAAATTTTCAACACAAATCCCTTTACCTGATGCATGGTAAAATGACATTAACTAATAATTAACCAATATTAGCACTCTCTATTATTAGTAAATAATTGGAATATTCCTGTTTTGTGAGTTTAAATTAAAGCGAGAAATTTATAAAAATTCTCATTCAACCTCTATTCATCTTCTATTTTCAACCATCAACAGAGACCATAACATAAATAAGAGCAGAGACCACAGATTGCCACAGGGGCGAGAACATCAGCTAGTCATTTTTCAAACGCAAGCGCGTTGCCAGCAGAATCACCTGTTGGCACCAGCTGTCAATTGTCTGTTTTTCAAGTCCATGTCCACCACAGAAAGGCGGATGAATGTCACGAACAATCCGACGTTGCCACATATCATTGGTTAATTTATCGAGAAGGGCAAGGATAATGATTGAAGAAGAAATTTTTTCAACACTGCATAGCTTCTTCAATCATTATCCTTGCCCTTCTCGATAAATTAACCAATGATGTGTGTTAACCAAGAAAATATAAGGTTATTGTTTTGAAGAAATTGACAGATTATACTTTTATAAAAATGGCAACGGCGGATTGTTCGTGACATTCATCCGCCTTTCACCACAGAAGCACAAAAATAAATAAAACTGATTATTTCTGTGATTCCTCGAATACTACTTCTCTAATACTACTTAACTATAATAGAATAGAACAAAACATTTTCGAAAAGTATATCATGAGTTGGTCCCCATGCTGGTGAAAAATTCTTTGAGATGTTTAAAAATACAATTTAGTGCTGGCTGTAGCGGTAAGGCAGTGGCTCAGCACGCCTTTTGCGGAAAGAGAATAGAAGAAGAATCAGAATACAAAATTTACTGACGTACTGTCAATTGACCATCGACGTTAATGTTGATAAATAAAATGTATGAATGGATATTATAATTTAAATAATAAAGATGTCAGAGAATATCCCGTTCACGCTCAAATCTGATAATAATGAATTTATTTTACGCCAAAAAAATGTTTTCCAACAGCTATCTGTGCTTGAAACTAATAGCACTAAGTTGCAGAGTGCCACACAAATGGAAGTAGATACAGCTAATAGGAATACACCTCAAACAAATCCTAAAATGCAGAGAGCTATAACGAAAAGGTTGAGAGGCAAAGAAAGTATATTCAAAAAGCCTCAACATCCTGTCCCTAAAAACTATATTAACAGAATGCCAGATTTTAAAAAGCACCCACATAAATGGACAAAATATACCTTAGACGATGTACCAGATGAAGATATGTCTGATAAAAGTAACACAAAAACTGCTTTATCTTTCTTGGAAGAATTAAAAGACAGAAAAGTTTCTGATCCCACACTAGTTAATGCTAAAGCAGATTTAACTCGAAAAGTTGTATTTAAAAAACACAGTTCTACAATTTGTAGTCCACAGCTGGAGGATGATAGCAATGTAAAGGCTAGTTTTAGGAGTTCAAAAGTTATCATGCCAGAATATGTAATTGGTCACAAAGTCAAAAAAGATAAAAAGAAAAAGGATATAGCGAAAGGAAAAGAACTAAAGTTGGATCATTTACTTGAAGAGGAGTTGTTAGATGAGTTTTAAAATAGTTAAGTGATTTGCATTAGTTTGAAATCATTAATATTATAAAATCATTATAAATAAAAATTTTATACCATAGTTAGATTGCTTGTTGATACTAAGTCCAACCAAATAAGCAATAAGTGTAATTTCTTTCTTACTGGAATAATTTGTGTGATTCTATTTTAATCTCGCACCTGGATCTTTGTTGTTCACTATTCCTGTTTTGAAATAACGTAACTTGGGGAATAAAACAAATAATGATGCTTATAATTTATTGTGGAAGTTAATTATTATTGACAGCCTACAAAAAGTTCTCTATGTGCATAACAAGAAAAATATTCAACTTTTAAGTTTCATTTAATGATGTAAGAACGGTATAATATGAAAATGAGTTTCTTATGAGCTGAAACATAAAATATAGAATTAAAACACAGTTTTTTAAATTGATAAAAAGTTGAATAATTGTGTGGACAAGTATGTAAATGTAGGGAGCAGAGAGCTTCCTGAGAGAACAGATATTTTGTCTTCATCACTGCAATGACAAAGTAAACAAGAAAGATAAAGACAAATTATGTGTTGACTCTTTTCCATCAATCAAGATTCTGACAACAGAGCTCTTCGTAGAGCTAGAGTATCTAATAATAATAAAAAAGAAATTTAAATAAAAACAACATACTTGCAAATATTGCTCCATAGATAAAGAAAAAAGCAATGTCCTCAATAACAAAGGGTGCTGACTTTTTGCAATAAATAATTTTAAATTTGTCTGTGTAGATTTTTCCACATCAAGCCTGTAACTATCATAAGCTAAAACTGGTATTTTTTTGCTCTAGAAAGTTAAAATAAAAGAAAATATTTAAATAAGTAAATATAAAAAAATATTTTTTTGATATTTAACATTTATACTTGCAACTTGCATGTATGTAAATAAAATAAATATTTGTGAATTTTCTAGAAAGATTCAGCTATCTACATTAAATCTATTTGGCTAGCTAAATATTTTCAAACACAAATGGATTTTTGAAAAAAATGTTTGAGGCACTTGGAGTAACAAAAACCACACCTACTACAGTGTGTTGAAACGAACTTGGCACATGTAATAAATGAACAATTCAGTAGTTTTTCCCATGAAGGTGGAGATTCGGAGAAGTGTCTATAAAATAGAGTACCTTAGAATGCCAAAGATGTGTGTAATTCAGATCATGGTGTAATAGAGAAGAAGGTGTGCTCCCACCCACAGAAGACGAATTTCTATAATGTTCAGCGCAACTTCCAATACGCTGCATATTGCCAATCATATGTTTAATGTTTTGAATGGTTTTCATAACCTACATAACCAAATCCTACTCGTAATCCTTCATTTTTCTAATGAATTGTGAACTCTGATCGTTGAATTTAGTGAGAACATTAAGTAAGCCAGGCTTAAAAAATTTAGCTGCTACGTCATCTAAGCGAAGCTTATATGCACGATATTTTAAGCACAGCTTTGTCCATTCAAGTGAAGACATAGCGTGGCTTTACTAAGCAACACATGGTGCAATGAGAGATTGGAATTATCAGTAAGCTGCACTTTGTTAAGCATTACTTTTAAGCTAAAGTGGTGCAATCGGGCAAAGGTGTTTGATTTCGCGCATTATTTACTGATTGACTGACTTTTCAATATGGAATATTCCAATTTTTTTGTTGGTTGTGTGCGGTAACACAACCTCGTTTCAGGTCATTTAAAAAAACTATAAATATATATTTGTCTTTTGGATTAATTATTATTTTTATGAAAATATTTGTCTCTACAATATGCTCTCCCTAGATTAATCAAAAATTTTATTCTGGGTAGGAAAATGCATAATTGCAAAGTTGTACAACATTTTAGATTTAAATTTAATTATGAAAAAGCTCTTGCTATGGGTGTTTCGAGAGAAATTCTGATTTTGCTTAATACCTTGTCTCTCAAAAAAAGTAATAATGGAGCAAAAACAATTTTAGTGTACCTTTTCAGTAAGTGATGATGCAGTCCAGCAATATAGAAACATTTGTAGAAGCAAACAGCATTGGTAGCTCAAGGTTTTGAAGAAATCTACACTCATAGGTTCAGCCTAAAAAAGAATTCGTTAGAGACAATTAATAATTACTGTTAGTTTATTTTGAGTTGGGAATTTAAATAGTTTGGGAAATAAAAATTAGCATCAAAAGTATATTTTCACGTGTCCAAATATATACTTTTGCAGGGATTTTGCAAAAATGGGATAAAATACACAGTAATTACAAAGTTATATAACTTTTTGTAACTAAAATTGAAAAAGAAAGTTACTATTACTTTTATCGAATATGCTATAGAAAACTCAGTGGGGTGCACAATTTTTATTTGGGCTGATTTCTGATTTCGATCCATTATCAAACTATAATCATATTTCTTCTCTCATATAAAAACAAAAAACTCCAATCTTTATAATTTTATATAAAAATTCACTTACAATTGATAATTTGAACATGGTTGTACAACTGGAAATTAAGTTACAAAAATACTGTTGCAAAATCGGGAAGGAAAATATTTTTTCGACGTTTCGAACAAATCTACAAAAAAAATAAACCTATACAGTGCATCTCAAAAAATTTATGTAAGACAAATAATTTTTAAGACCAAGTTTATAGTCATACACATGTGGTACTCGCATTAAAGTTATTATACGCCGTGGGCCAAGTTATCGTTTACAGGCAATATCTCGCTTAATTTGAAAGATAATCCAATACTGTGAAAACTGTTGTGAATGGTATCAAAATTCCTTCCTAATGACGTATCAGAAACTTTATTTCACTTGGCATCCACCCCTTACTTTCTATTTTCAAATGGCACCCCCTGTATATTTTCGTTGAAAATTGCTTGTCACTATATTTGGAATACAACGATGTAACATACTTATTGGTTTTTTATTGTTATGACCAAAAAAATTAACATTTTATGATATTTTGCTTTACCTAATTATCCTTATTGCTTCCGTCCCTGTTTTTAAAAACTTCACGAGATAGAAGTAGATTAATCTTTTGTTTAAAAAAACTGATACTTTTGAAAATGGAAAATGCGTGAGGGGTGGCTGCCAAAGGACTGTTAAGTGAAATAAAGTTTCTGATACGCCATTAGGAAGGAATTTTGATGCCATTCACAACGGTTTTTACAGTACCTATTGGATTATCTTTTAAATTAAGCGAGACATTGTCTGTAAACGATAACTTGGGACACGCTGTATACCATATGTTTTGAAATCTGACCAAGTCATTTTAAAACTGTGGACCTCCTATATATTTTTATGTAATTTATGAGGAAATAACTATTTTCTGTATTTTTTCAAAATTTAAGAGACAGTAATGTCGGATAAGCTCAATTTTCAGCCATTTTCCTGAATAGGTAGGTAACTTAGAAAACATGTAAAGAACGTTTCACAATATTTATATATAATAATAAAAGTTTATAAATCCCTATGTAGGCTGAACTGAATGGCATCTACAAAGCTGCAAAAGAGATTTCCGATAGGAACATCCCGCACCAAACATTTATCGACCATGGATCTTACGTCTCTTAATCAAACACTTGGTACAACTAGAATCAAGACTTACCTACTGATTTCTTCATGATGCTTGATACAGTGTTTTAATTTTTGACCATACTTAACTGGGGATGTTTCTTTTTTCAAATTCACCATATTTTCGCATAAAACATCGCATTCGGCAATACAGAAACCGATCAAATCCAGTATAAAAACGTCAAACGGGAAATTGTGCATCATCAAGTAAAAGCACACGAAAATTTGATAGATATACATTATTTCGTAGACGGGAGATTGATTAACACTAAATGGATAACAGTCCACTAGAGGTAATATTTTTGCACCGTTTCTTATTAAACCAAAAATTGGACCGATAACGACGCATACGCAGAAACTGACGTTAACGAATATTATTACCCAGAAAAGTTTCTTGTAGTTATCCATAATCTTTAAAACAAATTTTATAGAGTTAAAAATAGAGTCGATGGGATTTTAATTTTAAATATACAAAAATGTTTATCGAGTCTACATGTCATTTGCAAATAGTACCTATATTGTGTAACAATTGCGTAAAAGTGCTAATTCATACGAGTGAGAATTTAGCATTTACGCACGTATTGCACACTGTATTTTTCATACGACCACCATCCAGAAATCAAACAATTTGCTGTAGGTATTTATTTTGGGTATGTCACTTTGGCTATGACTTATGCCACCTTTCCCACAACTTTAGTTGCTATAAGAAATTGTTAATTTTGCGTAGGTACTATAACCAATGTGCAAAATAGTGTTTTGGATGGTGGTCGTAGGAAAAAGTATATTTTTTTTTGTCGAAGCCATTTTCTCATTTCGTCATTCCTAGAGCCCAAAGTTGGATATTTGCATAGCTGAGCATTGTGGTATGGAGAGTTATCAATCACAAAGACGCTATTTGGTGGGTAGATTGGGTAATTTAATTTCCAAAGGCTCATGGTATGTCGCGGATTACCCTTCCCGAGTATATTTTGCAAATCAACCAACGGTTTACAGGACAGCTATTGTTTACAAATGAGACGGATTTCAAAATCTCATAATTTACATAAGTATCAAGACGAGAATTCTCTTGCGATAATTTTAACCAAACCTCAGAGAAGTTTGTTAGTAAACGTTTGGCTGTGAATTATTGGAAATCAACTAATTGGTCTAAGTGGGTAGGTATACCTATGCAGTTTTCTTTCAAATTACTACCAGATTTATTAGAATATGTGGCATTGCAAACTCGTTAGATTGTGTGGGTTATGCACAACGGGTGCCTCCTCATTTTAGTATTATCATTGTATGAAGACAGGCTATCTTTATATATTGGTATTATTGCCCGTAAGCAGCTGGGAAACTACCACCCAAATAAGTGGATTGGAAGAGGATGTCGGTCGTTAAGGCCGGAGTGTTTTCCGGATTTAAATGCATTGTGTACACACAAAATAAGTTGATAGATAGAATTTGATTTTACTGTTATAACATTAGAAGCAATCTGGAATGTTATTACAAATGTATAGCTTTAGACTTAGAAAATGCGTGGATGTAGGGGTAGTTCAACTTGAACACCTTTTATAATTTTGGAATACGAAGTGTCTCATTGAGTTTCAGATTGTTGTGGGATCTTTTCTTATATTGTTACCAGTATCAATAATTATTTTTACATTTCTCCTAAACCGCTGGTTTTATCGAGTTAAGAAATCAACTAAAATTGCCATCATAGTTTTGTTAACGTAAAAATACCATAGTCACCTCGATAGTCGTGTCATGAGTAGTGGTGTCTACACGTTAAAATATTGTTGTGATAGATGCAATAATAAGTATAATATCTGGGTCACTGATAAAACAACTAATTTTTGAAGACAGCAGTCTCAACAAAAATGCCTTGCTGAGTTGGTTTCTGTTTTCGGCAATTAAGCACCACATCAGTCGACAATTTCTCGTTGGTATGGATAATTTAAACTTGGACGGATTAATGTCAGCGACGATCCAAGAACAGGTTCACCCACAACGGCAGTCATCCAGGAAAACGTCGATGATGTACCAAAGCTGATCCAAAGAAGAGCGACATGTCACATATCTTGGAATTGGAGCATTTCAAAGACCACGATTCAAAAGTTTCTCGTTGGATACCGCATTTGGTAACGGAAGAACAAAAAGCAATTAGAGTCAATTGGTGTTGAAAAACTCTAAACCGGTTTAACGAAGGAAACTCAAATAATATATACAGTATTGTCAGTGGTGATGAATCCTGGATTTACTCTTATGAACCCGAAAATAAACATCAGTCGGTGTTCCAAGATGAACCAAAACCGACGACAGTTATCCGCTCTCGAAGAGTTTCCAGAGAGATGGTGGCCACATTTGTCTCAAAAGCGGATATTGTAGCAACAATTCGTCTGCAAGATCTGCAAGAGCTGTTACCGCTGATTGGTACATATTAATTTGTTTGCCGGAAGTAATTGCCGAGTCTCGAAAAACCGACTCCCAACGACGGCAGAAAATAAATAAAAAAAGGCGGGCCACTCTTGAGCCAACCCTCTAAAAGGTTTAATGTTTTCTTTTAGATAACACAACGTTAGAAATATCATCATTTTAAGGAGCAGTTTTTCTTTCAACAATAGCCGCGAGTGTAGCAATAGCAGATTCAAACGATCAGCAACAATATTTTCAACGATACGGTCTGAAGATAAAATGTCATTGTCGACTATAGTTAGAGAAGAAATTTCCAATTGCACCTGCTGATAGGTTTCATAATGAGCAGTTAAATGATCAAGCTTGACTTTTGAAACATAAGTTTCTTCATCACCATTAAGGTATTTAACAAATCTCTCAATTCGAGTTAATTGACTTTTACATCCGAGACGCTTATTTTTCAAATTGACCAAAGCCATCGTTGGTAGATAAGAAGAATGACAAAATTCTATGTATAGTTCAACAATTCACCTCTTTCCCTCCATAAGTTTGTTGAAACTAAATTACCTCTCGGCGTTGGGCGTTAATAAAATAATTGAAAAATAGCGAAGGTTCTTGCCTAACTGATTTTAAAATTTGGAGATAACAAAGCCGGTTCACAAGGCTTCGTCACCTGTGGAATTTAGTTAGATATAGAAAGCATAGAAATATAAAAAACAAAGGGCGCCACTAATTTTATTTCTTAAAAAAAATTAGAAAAAATCAAATTGAAAATCAGCTAACTTTTAACCAAGCCACAGCTCGAAAAACAATTGAGTTTTTAAAGCAAGAAAACATCGAATTGTTGGAACATCCTCCATACACTCTTTTTTACTTTTCCAAAAATTAAGAATGTTCTTCGTGGTCAAAGGTTCCAGTTCCCAGAAGAAGCAGTCAACGCCTTCAAAAACTATTTTGAATGTACCAACAAGCGAGTGGAATAACTACTTCCAGAATTGGTTCCAAAGGATGCAAAAATGCATTCCTCTTCGTGGAGAATACTTTGGAAAACAGTAGTGTTTAAAAGTTATCTACTGTTTTTGTCTAGCTCTATGTGCAAAATATAAAAGACAACCCGTATTTGTAAGTTCTTAAAATTGTTGCATATAAAATGATAAAATTAGAGTATGTGAGCTCGTGTCGTAATTTTCATACTCGTGTTTTAATAGACATCATTAATGCTCATTTCATAATATACTATTATTTCCAACTTTAAGTTCTTATCTAAAATCGAATACTAACGACTTTAAATATCCTTTGATATTGTTCGGTGTTTTTAGGTCGAAAAATTTCCAAATCCTTGGACTTCATCAGTTTTTGTATGTCCTTTCTGTGTTTAATTAAACAATAATCTTTACATACGATCATCAGCGATGCCATCGAAACGTAAAATTCGTCTGCAAAAGCTACTACATTGTCTCTTGCTTTGTACATGTAAATGAAATGACAGAACTGTGGAGTAATGATAAAAAGTAAAATTACAGACACTACGTAGATCATTGTGGATACGATGGAACTTGCTATGCATTTTTTATCGGTCCAAATCCCAAAAATGTTGAATATTTTGTTGTAAATTCCAAAATAGTTGGGTAATTGATGTGGTTTTAACCTAAAATAGAGAAATATATGAATTGAACTGGTCTTTTAATTGTAAACTACAAAAAATTATGAGTTGCTATTTTTAATGTCGGTGTTGCCACGTAAAACATTTCTCTTATTTTTACTCTTTTTCGACGTCTCTGTCATTTGACCAAAATAATTTCTGGTTCATTAAAATCTCCATTTTTGCAAAATACGTATTTTGCCGCCTTTGTCTAACTCCGGCATTGATGAAGTGCGCTAATAAAAAATTGCTTCGTTTTTGTAAGGATACAATCGTTTACTACACCGCAACATCGGATGCACCTTTGGCCTATAAAAATATTTGTTCCCTCTCCTACGCTACTATGAATTCAATATTTTGGACATCAGCCAATCAAAATCTTTTTCACCTCTACTTGCGGCTTGGAAAATCCAGCGCCTTTCCGTTTAAAAAATCAGCTGCAAGCTAGGTCTCATTTTACTGGCATATTATGTGCTGTGAGTGCTGGAGCATAATGGTAAGCCTTTTCAGGTTATTTTATATTTCAGTAAAAAATAATTTTATAGATATTTGATATTTGCGCGTCTTTGGGTCTCACGATTTAATACATGTTTCAATTTAATTCTACCAGCAATATTACGAAACAGAGCTCCCCCTTGAAAGAATTTTGTTGAGAAAGATTACCAACTGAATGAAAAAATGTATGCAAAAATGTATTGAAGCTGAAGGACATCATTTTGAACAGTTGATGAAATAGCAATGTTTGTTGATGTAGGTAACTACAAAATACAAAATAGTTCCAATAATAAGTTAGTCTGCTTTTCGTTTACAATATTTTGTATTTAATTTTATTGGGCTGTATGAAATTAGATTAACAAATTTCAAATTACCATTTTTAATTGTAGAACTATGAATTACAAACCCATAAAAAAACGTTTGTGTTTAAATTATTTGAAAAATAAAAATTAATATTGTAAATGGAGTGTAGCGCAGTTGTTCAAATTAAACTACTGCCTATTTCATAAAATTAAAGCAGCAGAGGCCCCTCCATATCTCTAGAGCAAAATCTCTTTCATAATTTGAACATACGACGAAAACATTTTATTCATATTCCTAAACATCCTTCAGTATTCAAAATAAAGGTGACCAAACTTATTTTTGATGACCAATGCACTAATCGGTCCTAGAACCTTTACTAGGTAACCATATAACGTAGGACTCCGGACAAATAGTATATTTACATAAGTAGGTTTCTTTTTTCTTTTTTTTTGTGGTGGCTCCTGAGGAAGAACAGTTTTACTGATCAGTAGTCCATTTGACCAAATTATGATACTAATTTTATTATACTAATTCTAAAACTCAGATTTTTTGGTCAATAAATCTATTATTATTATTATTATTATTGAATGCTAATACTAGAAAAATACAAAAATATTCACTTTGTTAAAAAAACAATTGTTATAGCACTAGAAACAAACTTACCTTGTATTCATCATGCACCTTTATTGCTAATTAAGATTTTAACAGTTTCGTGAGTGAATCAAAAATTAGATACACTTGATCTTTCCATATACCAAATCCTTCTGTTTATATTCAATATTTCACTTATATTTTATTCTTTATTAGTAGATTATTGCTATGCATTATAAATCAAAAGGTAAAGGGCATACACATATGATTATCACAATTGTTTTCAGCAATTCTATATTCAATAGAATTAACTGAATGCACATATGTTTATATTCCTGATACATTTTATATTTGTTTGATGTTTTGTAAAAATCCGAAACTACCAATCTAAATGGCTTATCGAGGCTTCATTGGGGTACAAGCGTTTTTGATTAATTTTGCAAGAAAATCCCCTTCTTGGAAAACTTAATGTAGTTATGGATATTTTTAAGAAAGGGAAAAGTTAATGCAATTATTATTTTCCCTTTCCACAACTAACTATTTTATGTTATATATATTTTGAAGTTGTACTATATATTGCACAATATTGATAGGGCGTACTGTCAAACCTCCAAAAGGCAAATTTTCTTTCTGGACATAGGCTTTCAATTTGGTGAAAATCGTGGCTCCTCTATCAAATAAGTTTTGTTGGTTCAATTTTTCACAAATTGGACAAGAATGTTGCAACAAACATTTTTTCAAAACATACCCACTAAAATAAACTATTGCATTATTTTCTGGGCTAGTAAGATTTCGATAGTCACAGGTAAAAACTTTTAAAGGTGTTTTTGGAGTAGAAAAGAGGAAAATAATATCTGCCGAGTCCGTATTAATGTCTAATAAAACTTCATTAATATCGTTCATGCAATTAGCATCTTCGACTTCATTAAAATATTTCAGAGCGAACAATTTTTAAACGCTCTACAAAATTGTATGGGTGATGGATGATTTTATGGTTAACTTCCATCCAGATATAAATTTCATTCGTATTGTACCTCATTTACCCTCGTAATTATGTTTATCGATGAACGCCAAAGCATTTTTCCAAGGGTTACATCTAAAACAATCACAATACATTGTTGATAACTGAAGTAATTGCATAATTTTAATTTCTTTCCTAGCTTCAACCTTCTGAAATCGAAAAAAATAGACAACTAATCCTCTTTTACTCTTACTACCATCAAAAGGGCACAATAACCCCATTTCTATTAATCTAGATTTGATTATTAAAAAATATAAACAATGCTCTCACAATATTAGACAACGCAAAACGAAACTACAACCGGTAGAATACGTACTAAGCGGAATCTGTGGACAACTGGTATACACGAAACCCAGACGAAGGTTAGCTCTGGGCCCGGCCTGTCCGAATTCGGCGTCGGGGCAAGGAAGGAACGTTTAGGGGCGTGCCGAAGAGTTGAACTACTAGTCTTTGTTAGTGTACGGTGACTAAAGGTTCAAGATCGCCCGGTCGCCATCCCCTGTGGTACGCTACTGCTGTAGAGTGAGACATGTGTTTTATATGAAATATTGGACGAAATAGGCCTAATTGAAGTAGTGAAAAAATACTTTTTTTTAAATGTTTTTCTAGAAATCTTGAGATGGCTGCTAATTTTTTGACGAATAATCATATGATTTTTTACAAAATTAGTTTAAAACACTTGAATCCGTATAATTCACCGTATAGTTCATTATTTTTTAAAATATTCTCCACACTTTTGCCTTGGCCTTGGAACAATTTTTGAATCACTTTTTCCATACACATTGTCAATGTCAACCCATACCGTTGAAAAATTTTCAGTAGTCAAAATTCGAAATTGATATTCACTCTTAAAAAGTCCTGTACACACTCTGAAAGTTTGGGAAAATCCCCAAGCATATTTCAAGTGGAAATTCACGCCACTGGAAAGTGTGCTCAGTCCAAAATTGATAAAAGATATTGAAGGCCGTAGAGCAGCTTAATATACGCTAAGTTCCTGTGTAATCAGCCCTAAAATGGTATGGGAATGCCTAGAAAAGCTTGATGAACTGGGCACAACATCGTCACCCTACTATGGGTTCCAGAACTCTTTTGCTGCATCAGTTACAATATAATATTGGAATAAACAGGTGAAATCGAAAAACAAGATCGGATCATTGTGAAGATCTAGTAGGTTAGGTTAGCTTCTTTTGCGACTCGCAATACAAGCTGATTGGTTTATTTGGTTAATGATATTTCAGGGTTGAGGACGAGATGCCTGCTATAATATAACACTTGTTTCGAGACATTCTTCAAATGATGTATAAAGGCATTTGAATGAACCAATCCTGTTAAAGGATGCCAGAAGTCTAAAACTCTTCTCGCAGTCAAGGTAATTAATTTTTGTTTGCAAAGCTTAATGATATGCCAATTGTAATTTCTGGTCCGATAAAACCACTTTCGGTACCCTCCCATGCAAGGGAGTCTGCCTCTCCATTGCAATCCATACCAGAAAACAGTTTGTTGATTCTTTCTATTGAGGGGAGTCATTTTGGCAGTTTTATACCATTTCGACGTCAAACGGTAAGAGCTAAGTGTTTTTAAAGTCTCTTAGCTGTCCAAGATAATTTTTATTGTTTCATGTGCAAGATTGGTTTCTTACAATTTTCCACACATTTACATTTGCATAACATCCTAGACATGTTGATATTTCTGTCTTACACTTGCACCAGAGCCTGAGGGTGATTTTGAGTCGTCTGTGACCAACAACTATCTGCTCTTAGTAGTTTCTCCTTACGGAGGACCCAGTGATCTCTATTCGGAATTTGACCGGTATAAGATCTAGTAGTGCGAACACAACGAAATATACTCCTGGTAAGTTGCGACCGAGAGAGATCAAAAGAAAGCATAAGCTAGATTAAGACTGTAATGGGTTTTGACAGGTATCTTGAATGAGCTTAAGTGAGCACCTCGAAAAACACAAATTTGTGGAGAAGGAAAAAAGGAGAATCTGTGGAACCTCCATTCATTTACCTGAGGAATTCATGACACTTCAGAATCTCAGGGACAACACCTGGAAGGCTACTGAATAGGAGAGGAAGACTTTGCTCAAATGGAAATATAATACCCCAGTTAGAGATAGAATACAAGAGGTTCTAGAAACTAGAACAACATGAATACGATTAGTCTTGATAAAACGACAGTAATGGCATTTACCCGTAGAAAAAAGAAGGGTCTACGACCTCTAAGAAAGTTGTGAAATTGAGGAAGAGTTTAAGTTTCTTGTGGTATTAATTGACACAAATCTTAAAAAGTGGCGAGGAATGCGGAGACCACACTAGTAGTGTAAATGGCACTGGAGCGAGAGTATACTCCAACAAACAGTTATAGCTACACACTGGTAAATTACACCTTTGTATTTTAGGCGGAGTTATACGCAATCTTGTATTATGCGAGAGAATACAATAGGAGAGCTGTCGAGGTTAAGCAGATCCATAACTTGTCAGACAGTCAGGCGGCAGTCAAAGCAATTTCGAGCCATAAAGTGACGTCTAGACTAGTTTGGGATTGTATCGAAGAACTGAAAATGCTAGCCGAACGGAATAACGTCAAGTTGACCTGGGTTCCAGGTTATCAGGGAATCGATCCTGAAACTGGACAGATTTTTGGTACATCAAAAACCGTAGTACGAGGATCTGCAAAGAACTTAATCAGAGAGCAACTCAAAAATTACTGGGTGTACACCCCAAGACAAATGCATGGGAAAACCTTCATAAAAAAACCATGCCTTAAACGTACATACAACGGAGATCTTACATGCAGATTATGCGGTAGGTCGAGTTTGCGCACTATACTGAAGTCGATACGATTCCAGAACGGTTCCTAAATGCCAGTTGCCTAAATACCTATAGCAAACTCCTGCTAAGAACTTGTACAAACTGGTGTAGGGGACAAAGATGCTGGACTGGGTGATATAGGGGAACGAACAAAAATACCATAAGCGATTCGTCTGTAGTGTTATCGGATACTTTGTCAGACGGACTTGGGAAAAAAACCAACAAGGAAAGCTAAAATTAACAGTCGTTTGGAATGAAACAATCTTTCCTCTTTGATCTAGAATGATGTCTCCTCGCACCATCCTCTTTGGTGTCTTAGGATATGCGGATGATCTGGTCATCATATCACAAGGCAAATTCAGTCAGAGAACGAACATAGTAACATAGTAACAAAATGGACGGAAGAGGTGGGTTTAAATATGAGTCCCACCAAATCAAACATAGTGCCTTATACCAAAAGAAGTGACCTGGTTCGATTGGCACCACTATCCCTTCAAGGTACAAATATTCCAATGGTGATGGATGCTAAATATCTCGGGGTGATGACCAAACAACTGGAAAAAGTAGCAACAAGATCGGAGACCACATTAATGATGGCAAGGCGAACTTGTGGGAAAACATGGGGGTTAAGTCCGGGCATGATACACTGGGTATACAGTGTAGTGGTTAAACCCATAATAACCTATACGTCTTTGGTCTGGTGGACAAAGACGACACAAAAGAATGCAATGATGAGACTATGCAAGGAGCAAATACTTGCTTGCCTCAGTATTTCAGGGTGCACGAGAAGCACGCCAACGGCAGCACTAGAAGCCTTATTTGGTCTATTACACCTCGTGATAATGGGAGAAGCAAAGGATGGGGTTACTTAGGCTCCAAAGTTGCCTGACCAACAAAACACTTAAATCAGGACACATATCCATTAGGGACATCGTAAGTGAAGCCTTTTTAGATATGAAAACAGAGGTGGAGATACCTCACAGAAAGGACTGGCAAGAACCAAGCAGACTGAAGCTTCCCCGAGGAGAGATCTGGTAAAAAGACGAGTTAAAGACTGGGGAAGGGACAGTAGCAGGGGTATATAATGAAATGAGGAACAAAAGATGTTCCTTCTCACTAGGAAAACATACCTCTGTATTTCAAGCGAAGATTTATGCTATCTTACATTGTGTCAGAATTAACACAGGACTGATATAAAGGAAAAACATGTTATTTGAAAGCCAGGCAGCCTATGCACCTTTAAATAGCCTCAATGCAACATATGGACTGTTGGAGGAATGCCAGAAAGAACTAAATGAACTGGCAGACCACATTGAAGTAAGATTAGTGTGGGTGCCGGGACATAACGATATTTCTGGAAATGAACAAGCTGATGAACTCGCGAGAAGAGGTTCAACAACGACATTATGTTTGAACACAAAGAAAGTGGTCCGAGGACAAATAAAAAAATGGGTACAAAGCCAACATAGACTACAGTGGAGGAACACTCCAAAGCAGGTACACACTAAAACCTTTATAGGTGACACAGCATGTGTTAAACGGGCTGAAGAACTACTGAATATCAGTAGGAATCTGCTAAGTATCATTAAAGGTTATTTAACGTACCATGCCCAAGTAAAATATCACCTGCATAAAATAGGGCTATATAACGGGGATCTCAGCTACAGACTTTGTGAACCCGAGACCGTAACTCATATCTTATCCGACTGTGAGGCACTGGACTCGAGGAGACAAAGAATTTTTGGAGAAGCCAATGTACCACCTGAAACATATGGCACACCTATATCGTCTACTCGAAGGTACGGGGATAACTGGGTGGGTGGAATAAATATGGGAGTAGAGTACAATAAGAGAACAGGCTGCAGTGCTTCCGGCATAAGAACGGCTCCCAAAAAGCAAAAAAAATCCCCCTTGGTGGCGATAGCGTCATTTTGCTGAAAATGAGTGTAGGTTTTTTTTTGAAATAAAAGAACTTTTTCTGGCCACATGAACTTATATTTTTAATAGCATTTAGCGTTTAATAACTTATACATAAAAAATATTGCAATATTCGTATTAAATTGTCTAATTAATAATTAAATGGTATTTTAAAGACATGCACGAGTGCTATATTGTTGGCAACTATGCGAAAGTTTGGCTTATACATAAAGGATAATCATAAACTTGATAATTGTTCATGATTACTACCGTAAATATACCCTTAATATATTTATTAAAAAGCAAAATTGCCAACTGACACTAGGACTCCAGGACAAGCATTTAAATACACAATCAAACATCATTCTCTCACATATATTTTTTTAATATATTGGCCACATATGCGCTTGATCGTCCTTAAATCCTTAAAATGTCCCGCACCGACTTATAAATAAAGATTTTTTTGTTGTCCGTATTTTAGAAAATATTTGCTCGCATCTCCCCTACAAGCTTTAATAAAATCTTCAATACCAGGTACGCTCGTTAAAAAAATTGTTTGATTATTTCACGCGACAAATGGGCGAATGCCATTTGTGTATGTTTTTAGAAAGTTTGCCTGGTATTTACTACAAGACCATTTAGGGGTGACAGGAGCAATTTCTAAAGAGGTAAATCAAATCTTAAAACAAAGCATTTTTCCTAAAAATCGGTTTCATTTAAAGATGAAATGATTTTAAATCGAAAAGCAGAGATAAAAACATGAATTTTTGCATAAAAAACTTTCGTGAGCTATCTGAGAATCGATATTTTTTTTGGGTCTCTTATTGGCTATTTTCAAAAATAGGGACAATAAATAGAATGCGACTTGGCTGAAATTAGTATACCGAATAATTTAATTTATTTTTTTAATGAAAGCAAATTTGGCATAATTAATTTAAGGCAAGTCAAAGAAAATTTAGTAACGCCGTCTATTAAAATTAAATACGAAACCCGAACCAAAATAACGAAAAAAAGCGAATTTTTGCAAAGAGATCCAAAAGATGACGCCGTCACTATAGTAAAATGGCTTAAATTAATTGCGTTTTTGAGCTTAAAATATAGCATAAAAAATTGTTAATGCGTAAATTTAACAGGTTTCTCAAAAAGATCCGTCAATATAGTCGCATTATAAAAAAATTATAAAAAATAAAACATTTCTCTGTATTGCACATGGCGACCTTTTTGAAAAACTAAAGTATGTTCGTTATACGAGTATAAGTACAGGTAAAAATTCGAGGCACGTTATAATTTTTAGATTACATTTACTTGTTAGCAGACGTTCTTTAGTTGGAACGTTTTCGAAGACATATAATTGGAACCTTTCATGTCATATTAACCACATCGTTACTTCAATATATTATTAAATTAGTAAATTTATCGGCAGTCACGTAGTACAGGCGCTTATTCTACAACTGAATTAGTATACCATTAATGATATCTAGTTTTAATGGAAATTGGACTTTCCAAGAAGATGCTTAATACAAATATGTTTATTTAAAAGCTTTCTGATAATTTTTCGTCATGTGCTGCAAATAGACCTTGCGATGAGTGACTGAAATTATAGAAATTGCAAAGAGAATTCCAATTGTCAAAATCTATTTCGAGGTTAGCTGTCAAAATAAATTTCTAATGGCCGTATGCACCGTTTACACTTGAAGTCGTTTAAGGATTAAACTAGTTTATAGTTAATATGCACCATCCATTCTATGGAAGTTAAACCAGTTTAAAATTAAACGACCAATATTGGAGGTTTAATATTGAACTGTACTTTTTGATACTTGGGTAATTTATGTCAAAGTCTAACGAAAGGTTGGTTAGATTTGATGAGGTGGCTGTCATGAAAAAGTTGTTGATTCTAATTATTTAAACTGTTGCTCTTTCTATTAATGAAATACTTGTAATTCGGAATTCAAATAACAGCCGTCACGTCCGTAACTGTAAACGAAAGTACTCAAAACCCCTAAATTTTTCGACGTTGTCAAACTTCTTTCAGGTTTAACTAAACTTCGTTCGGTGCATACCAGGGCAAGATTAACGGCGTTTAACTATTTAAACCAGTTTAGTTGAACGGGTTTAGTACTATAAACCGTGCATACGGCCTTAAAACCAGGGAAGTCACTTTGTAAAATCCTACTAAAGCACCTGTCTGTCGTTTTAGGCTACTTGACGTCACTAAGAAAGGGTGCGTGACGTCAAATTCAAAGCGCGCGTTTATTTTCCTCACTTTTGATGAATTTTTTTTAAATAGAAATCCTGCGTAACAAGAAAAAAATACGGCGAGATATTTTGATGAAATACAAATATTAAATATCAGTGATTCCTAATGAGATCTATATCGATCCTCCGGGGTCGACGATATCATGCAAGAGGTCCATGTCAGCGAAAAAAAAAATGGGGGACCAAATGAAACGAAAATGAGGGAAAATGTGTTTTTTTGTTTTCCACACTACAATTAGAAATTTAAATCTTTCTAAGCGAGTAGCACTAGGTGCGTTCGGTATTTACGTCAGATTTATCCGAATCGTTCTAGATGTAAGAGATATAGATTTCGACCGTTCGGTCAGATCAGTCCGACGTGAATCTATTAGCGCGAAATATTTCGACCGACGAAACAGAGTCAAAACACACAGTGAATTAGTCCGTCTAGTTTGAAATATACCATAAATGGCTGCTCTTAGGATGGACATGACGTCAATATCATAAAGCCAAACCAACCAAAAAACAAATGTTTTTTTTAAAGTCCGAATAGTTAGGTTATAAAACAATACAACAACAATTATTGTCGTTTGTAGGTTCGTTAATTCCAATCTACTCCTAAAAATCTGTGATCAAGTGACCAAAATCCGTCGCCTATACGATGTATATACCGAACGCAGTAAATACACCAGTTGTCAAAAATATATTTGATGAGCTTGCAAAAAATCGATATTAAGTAAGCAGGAGCTCAGCGCAAAACCGAAAAATATGGCAAGACGAGACGAGACAAAAAATGTTGTGTATCTCTGAAATGAAGCACAAAAACTTACTGAAAAGGCCCAATATCCAGAAATTGATAATAGTATAAACGCTTGCGGTAAACCTTTGAACCAATTTTTGATTTTTTTTATAAAATTTGTGAATGGTATTAAAATATCCATAAAAAATATGGGCGCTAATTTCCTATATTTATTGGAAATATCAAACGTGATTTCACTGGAAAATTTATAGATATTTTATGGAAAATTTAAATTAAAAATTGTTATCTGTGATAGTACAGACGCTCGAACTATTTTTCAATTTTTGGAAAAAATGAACAATATAACCGATCAAAAATGTAGAAACGGGAAATTCAAGTCCAAAAGAATCTGGTACCGTAGTACAAGCGCTTGCGGACTGGTCTCCGAATATTTATAGAAATAGTACGAGAAATCATAATAAAATAAAATTAGGGAGCTTGTACTAATCAACATCAAATATCTCTTAAGAAATCATAGGAATAAAAAAAATCGGTATTATAGTACGGGTGCTTGTTTTCGTCAACTCACATTTCCTTAAAATTTTTGGAAATAAAATGACCGTTGCATAATACATTGAAGTAAGCGATATACAGGACAAAAAAACTAAATTTTAAAATCTAAAATCTGCGAGAATGAGTATAACCATTATTATCGTACAACTTGCAAAGACTATCGGAGCGGCTACTTCCTAATTGAGACGGTATACTAACACTAACGGACATATTGTCGTCCAATTTATTTACCAGTTTTCTTCGTTGCCAGATGAACGTCCAGGCGGCGATGACGGCCAATTGGGTGGAAAGAAAAATAGTTGCTGCTACGATAAGTCCCGCTACGTTGATACAAAAACCGCCTTCACCCGGAATATAAATGGCTTCGCTGCCGATGCTCGTAGATTTATTCGCGTCTTTGTCGAAACCGAATTTGTCGGTGATTTGTATGGATTGGACCAGTAATAAATCTTCTTGGGCTGATGTTGTCGAGCGACGTCTCCTACGTTTGCCGTATGATACGACGGAACGCAATTCGCCGTTCGGTTCTTCTTCGTCGCATTGAACGGGCTCGCAAGTGGGCATACAAGGTGTCACCAAAGCTCTAAACTGTACTACATCTGATGATGGAAATTTGAAGGCGTCGAAGTGTGAAAGTAAAATCTAAAAAAAAATTAACGAAATTGAGTTTATTTCAAATATGTGATTCTGAAATGAGCTAGTGACAGATGTCTCTTAGTTTGGAAGAAAGAATTATGGTGCTATACAGTTTTTAGATAGTCAACTCTAAAACGGCTAGAGATATTAAATGTAAGTGGGGGTCGTGCGACAGCTAAAGGAAGTGATTAAGTTACCTCCTACATAATTAACCGACTTGACTTTTAACGATAAACCCATTGACAAAAATGTAAATCCAATTTTTCCTCTTGATCTAGTTTATTAAAAATTTGCGATTAAGTGGTCACCACCATCACCCGACTTAACAACACTAGATATATTACAGCGGTATGCCTACTTAAGAGATCTGCGTTCACGCCAACAGACCAACATTTTACTTTTTGAAAATAATTAATTTTACTCACTTTTCCGGTAACTGCAGATTTGTAAATGGGTCCCATGATGAAATGATCGGTTGGACAACCGTCGGCGTCTATTAAAATAATTTCACTGGAATCTACTCCATCCATAGCTACCAATTCTCTAACGAATATTTCGTAAGGGCTGTTTTTGTCCATGATTTCGAACTTTAGGGCCAAGGGATCACCGACTTCGGCTGATTGCATGATATCCTCGCCGTTACGGTCAGTTATCTTCATAGCTACGTTCGGAGAATCTACAGTAACTTCTTCGGAAAGAGCTGCAAAGAAGATAGAAAAAGATTATTAACAAAAATTTATTGCTGTGCAAAAAAGGGCGACAATTACTAGTACAGAAGTGAGGGATTTTGAAATCGGAATAAGTGTTCTTCGAAATTTTTAGGATGAATTGAAAAAATGTGCGATTTCATCGATGTCACAGAAAGACACTTTTTTTTTAAAAATGTTCGATGAATTCAGGTGAGGTTTGTAGAAGTGAAAAAAATCCAAATATGAAAAACCATTGAACCTAGTCCGTATCTGAGTTCACAAGAGTAGTGGGGATTTTGAATCATTTCCAATAAGTCCTTCAATAATTAAAAATAAATACAATTTTTAATTTCTAACTTTAGATGCCTATAGTTCGTTAATGATGAGAGTAAGATACAAATTTTATATTAAGTATTATCATTATTTTTAGCCATTCTATCATCTCCCTAATTTTTGGTACGAACTCTTGTGACACTTTGTATATTAAAAAGCATTCAACTGTGAAAAGTCCTTGGTGACATTTTTTTTTTAAACAGATACCTACCTACTTATATCCGCAGTGTTTACTGATATGTCGACAATTATTAGTACTGTATCCAATCGGAACTTCGTAGTTGAATGTCAATTCTACAAAGATTAACAAGATCACAAGCGAAGGTAATCGAAGATATACTTGGGTGTGTATATGTGTATATTTTGACATCACAACGGGTGGGTAGACGCTAAATCAAAATGGTTTAGTACACACTGACAGATTCGCAAACCCGTAACGTGTGTACACAAAGATATTTTCTTATTTTAACGCTGGTTAAAATTTCTGAATGGAAAACTAGACTGATTCCCCGAGATATTTATGCATGCGGAAGTTGTGGAATCTATTAAATATAACATGATATTCTCAATAACTCTTTTCGCTATTCTATTAGCTGATGGCAAGGTATGTGATATAAAATGGTTTACTTTAGATTAAAAGATACTTAAACAAGGTGGTGAGTCAAATATTTGACTATGGTCTCAAATAAAAAATACCCAAAATCATCTTTAAAGAGAAGACAGTCAAGAAAGACCAGATACAGCGAGAGAAGACCTGCTGCACATCTACATAATGGGTTTGAATGCTGGGTTTGAATGCTCAATGCAGAAGATCGGAAAGATTCAAAATATTCAATAAGAAAGGGAAGAACTCCAAACAAGGGACGGTCCGAAGTAGTATTGTAACTGCGGAAGAAGAAAATGACTGCCAAAAGGAAGATTCTGTGAACTGCTAAGCTAGAGATGCTCGAAAGTACCGAATAGCAAGACAAAGTAGAATTCGTTGCCCTATTAGTCAAGCATTTCCAAGTGACAACCAAGAAGACGCCGTAGCAACTTCTTTATAAGGTGAAAATACTTTTTATCCCAAAGATTCGAAAACAACAGCTCAAGCATAACAAGAAGACACATCAAAAATGAGGTGGGATTTCTGACCTTATGTCAGTGAATAGGAAGATCAACAAGATTTGACCAAGAAAAGCAGTAGATCGACAAGAATAATCTCATTTGAAGAGCTTCAAAGGAGCGACTACCCAACGCATTGTTGTAACTGCCAAGAGAGAAAGAGACTGCCAAAAAGAGCACTCAGCGAGCTGCTACTTCTAAAAATAACGGCGTCGAAAATCAGCTACGCCTAGGTGACAGCCAAAAAGATGACGACCTCCTCAACGAAGCAGTATCCTCTCGATTAGGCTGTACAATTATTAGCCATAGTCTAGAAAGAATAGAGAGAGGAACTCAAGCCTTAGATGATCCATCTAAGCAAAGATAGGATCCATTGGAAGAGCTCCAAAAAAGTGATGAATCGACCCAGTATTAAACTGCTAAGGATTCCACCAACGACAGACGAAGTTCCAAGTTCTGAAATAGTACACCAAGTCCTAGAGGGAGACTGTTTAGGAGGACTCTCCGTAAGTGACAGAAGATATCTGGAAGTTATGAACCACCGGATGACAAGGAAGAAGCCTAGTCCCAAGTACATTCCAGGTTCCAGGAGACAGTAACGCAGGAGGAACATGAAATAAGACTATGTCACACTCAACAAAGTACCATTATTTCAACTTGTGAATCTCCTCTTCAAAACTGGAAAATTTAAGAATCTGCTCCTTTTAGAGGCTGCGAAATTACAGACACTTGAAAACAAGCAATGTGAAGTATTAAGTTCACATCTGGATCAAATATGTACCAAAATTTAAGTGTTTACCTGGTGTAATATCGCCGACAACGCCTAAATCAACTTCATTGGTAACACTTTTGTTCGTTAAATCGAATTGGCAAGTGACGGCTAATCCTAAATCGCTGCTAGTAACGATTTTATCGTGATGTTGAATGACAACGTCGTTGATATATCTACCCAATCCGTTCTTTCTCACGTTACATTCCAAATTATCGTAGGGCATGTTCAATTCGAATTCTAAGCTGTTATTTACATCCCGGACGCAGGAATTCGGGCTTCCCTTGGCGTAGATTTTACCATCGAACAATTTACTAGTTTGAATTCGAGCGATCATATCACCAGATCGACAGTCGATGCTAACGTTGTAACAGGAGCTGAGCTCGTAGGTTGCGGCTTCGTTGACTTCCAAGTACGGTTCCTACAACCAAAAAAATATTGTTAGCAAATTAGATCCATTAGGGATAATCCAATGCCATTTGGGCTCCTTAGTGTCTTAGGAACCGTAGGGCTTACCAAAAACAATTAACAAAGCTGTCAATATATATTGAAGAATATGACTGGACAACATGACCTTGAAAAGTATCTATGAGGAGAACTAACCTGAATGTCAGATAAAGTAGCTCTGGAATGGTGGCTCAATCTGCAGACCATCTCACCGGTATCGCCATAGTCATAAGAATGACATCTGTAGGGACTGTTTAAGCACAATTCTCTGCATTCATCTACCGATCCGACGTCTTGGTAGACCGAATCGACTGTCTTCAAAATTCTTCCGGATAATTTTTTGAATTCGCAAAGTTTGGTGGGTTCATCGATGCAATTATTCTCCATGTATTCGTAATCATCGGCTGGTTGGAAAGCTGTGCTACCGGCAACTGTTATACGATCCATTTTCGATAGTTCGCAAGTTCCAGATGCGTTGAGGTAGTTGGCAGATCTGAAAGAAAAAATAACTTCATTAATTTGGCGGTTTTACAGAAACAGACAAATTTGAACGTCACAAAACATAATAATAGACTGGTTCACAAGTGCCATTTCATTCCAGACCTATCACAGACCACCGAAAATTATTATTCAGGCACATTCAACTCGAAATGAGAAATGAGAAATTTTTTTAATGTAGCTGAAATCTAGTTAACGATTCCTAATTGGATGTTCTTAACAAGTCCACGTGGATAAAACCAAATTATTAAATATTTTAACTAAATCCTCTGTTAGTTTGTGGTAAGAAATTGTGCGTTGTGTCTACATCTGCAGTAATACGGGTACGAATGGTTATTATTCAATAGTTAGTAGTTGAAGAAGTTGATTGTAGACTCAGTAGTTATTTGGTTATTAAGTAGGTAATCGTTGGTATTTATATAATGTGGAGCAAATGAGAACGTGTGAAACTGGTAGTGATAGTGAAATTAATTGCGCGTAAGGCACATATTTGAAGGAAGAATCTCATAAATTTGTTTTTAAAGATATCAACGATTATAAAAGGTCAGTGAAAGTGAAGTACACTCTGTAATCTCTGTACTAGAACAGCATTTAAAACGTTTGTACAGTTTACCTTCAGTCTCTGAAGAATATAACTTGGTTATCGAAACGCGCGTAAAATAGGGAACAGTGTTAGTGTTGGTGTAGTAGTAGTGTAAACTGTGTTCAGTGTCGAGTATCGCCAACGGTTCCAGAAATTTGTTCTACTATATTTCTTTCTCTTTCAATATTTGACCTTTAAATATTACATGGAGTGGAGCAACTTTTGTCAGTCTCAATTACTATACTCTGCTCAACTTTTATTTACGCCCCGTCAAAACAATATGACAAAGTATTTCTTACAGGGTCGAACTTGTGTGTCTGTGAAACCCAAACGATTTGGTTTAACGGAAAACGGAACTTTCTCTCTTTCAAAAAATACCGATTTACATTAATTTTGCATTTAATCTATTATATTTAATCGATGTTTTTATTCTTTTATTAACCCTAGAGTCAATGTAAAACTATCACAAGTATTCATGTTTTCCAAAGAAGTGGCAATGTATAGTTACAGAGCTCAATTTATTCTATTCTTAAAATTTCGAAGTGAAACATTTTTAACTTCCGTAACAGGTTACATCAAATAATTATTGTTCGAATGACGTAATTACTAACTAATTATGTACTAAATATCAAGTAAATTTTGCGTTACACACATTTATTTGCAAGACCGTAAAATAAAATACGTTCATGCTCAATTCAACTGAACACGTGCTTTTATTTCCATCGGACTCAAATGAAATCTGAACAGAATACTTATAGATTCGATATTTTCAACAGAAAGTTTTTTCCGAGCTAGATTTCACGCTATGAGCCGTTTTACAAGTCAAAAAATTATGTCGAAAATTTCACACCTCTACTTTTTAACCAATTAATTTTGACTAGTTACCATGGCAACTGAAAAAATTACCGGAAATTTTTTCGTGGCGCCACGATATTTAAGTGGAAATATTTTGACAGTTGAAAAGGTAAACATATGATCTACAACCATTAAATAATGTAGATATATCTGTGAATAATGCAAAATTTCTATAAGAATTTTACAACTTTTCATCACAAAATTCAACAAACTGTTTCCATACACTTGATTTTGATTTTTTCCAAATTTTTTTCCAAATTATGGTGTGAAATTTTTTTACCGAATACCACGCAAGCTTAAATTATTCCTGGAAATTTTCTTTCGGACACGAATATTTTAAGAAAAATTTCAAAATATTCGCGCCCTCAAGAAAATTTCCGGAAATAATTTAAGCTCTTGTGATATTATAATTGATTATTTCCTTCCTATTAATTTTGACCAATGGCTATCAAGAATTTGTATGTCAAAAATAAATTTTAAGTGGAAAAATTAATTAACAACTGTCTGCAGTTTTTCCGGAAAAAAAATCGAAAAAATTTCATGCAAGTTTGACAAGTTGCCTTGTGAAAATGTTTATTTAACTCAGGAAATAATCTTACCAAATATCCCTCGTGCATCTAATTTTTCCTGTGGAAAAATTGGAACACTCGTTTCTAAGTAATCTGTTTTAACGAATAGCATTCGCAAAAGTGGAAAAATCCTCGTCTTCGACTCGGATTTTTAAAACCACTCTCGCTCATGCTATTTGTTAAAACAAATTACTTAGAAACTCGTTTTTCCGAATTTTTCCGGAAAAATTAAATGCACTAGGGATATTACCCCCGAAAATTACTCTACAATTTACCATGGAAATTTTGCTAAGAACGTATTTTCAAATTTTCTTGAAATTTATACTACACGGTCAATAAATCTCTTAAGTCATTTTCGGACTAATTCAGAGGATGCCCATACGCAGACGCCTAATTTTGGTAACAGCTGTTGTATGTCAGATGTCAGTTGCAGATTGACAGTAGTAAACAAACAGACCTCTACTAACCTAATATTATATCTTTTCAATAATCAGATTTATTTCCTTTTCAAATATGATGAACAAGAAAGAACTTGTACAGTTGGGTGCTGTAGTAATTTCTTGTTTGTTAGTGTAAAAATTACAATAAAGGCAATTAGTCAGTGTAATATCAAACCAACAGGTTATGCGGTTCTGCGCCGATTTATAAAAAAAATTCAGGAGAATTTGGAACATGTTTTATACAGGGTGTCTAGAAACTCTCCTAACAAATAGATACTAGATGTGATTTTATGTCCATCTAACCTAATTTACCTTTATCAAAACGATAAATACAAACACTTTAAGTAAAAAATAAAAATAAAAAAAAAGTTCGCAAACTGATTTAAAAGCACAAGTACCATTAATAAATCAATGAAAAAAAAACGTGGCGGAATAAATCTACAACAACAGATGCTCTTTACAGTCATAATTTTTTATAAGCTCGCACCATTGATCTACACTCGAATTATACAATTGATTATTTTTATATAAAAAGGCTTAATTAAATTAAAATTCTTGTATTTACCATCTGTCGGAACGTGTAGACTGAGAGTTATTGATGAGTTTAGGAGAAAAAGGATCGTGGTTACTTAATATCAAAGAGTCCATTTAATCTACAATTATTATGATTCTTATTCAACTCGAACTGTCAGAAGGATGAGATTCGTAAAAGGAAGTTTTCACTTTCAATGGTAGCTTTAACTGAGGGCATTGAGTTTTTAACTTGAAACAGGATTGGCTCGAGAGAAGGTTTGCGAAAAGTCGAAGAATTCCAATAATCTTGATGTGTATCGATGTTCCATTTTAATGTGAATATGAATGTTTTCAATGTAATTAATTATTTATGATATAAAATCTATATATAAGGCGATATTTGTATATTAAATACTACTTGGACGATCGTTATGAAATTTTATTCATTTATAATTGCATAGGTTTAATGAGAAACTGTAACCCAGCAATTAGAAGAATGCGTAGTGCTTTAAGGTTGACAGAGCACAAATTAACCCGGTATCAATAGAAACGTTGAGTGTAATTCGGCAGGACTATCTAGTGAATAAGACATTTAAAAATATATCAATGCAAACTTTAATTATGAAACAGTAAAGATAATTACATTTTTTGTTATTGGAGCCCCATTTTACCTATTTAAAGCACGCCAGCGTGTTTAAATCGAACTTACAGAAAAGCGCGTTTTTCAAAGTTATCATGGCAAGAGTAACCTTTGGAAAAAGTCTATATGACAATTTTTTGATTAATGATCTGAAAGTAGTACCTTGTAACGTTAAATAAAATATTACTAGCAAAACCTATTCAAACATTATTTAACAATTTTAATTTTATGAATGAAAATGCAAAAAATGCAATGTCCAGCTAGTATTGCTTGAGGTAAAAATTTTTAAATCGGTGGAAATGGTATTTAAATTAATACTGTTAACATTCTCAGAATTCAATGAGATTGAACTTCCATTAATGGCACTCCCAATAATGTTTGAAACATTCTTCTTATTGCTAATACTCTTTACAATGTAACCAGTCGCCACAGCTGCCGATTTCCATCCTACTTGTCGTTGATTTTGATTTATTGTCACTATTTGTCATAATGGTAGCGGTCGTACGTCGAAAAGCATGTTCCGTTTATTTCTCAGGATCATCCAATTTAAGACAGGACATTAACCAAATGTATTTATACCAACCACTTGATTGGTATACATTTCCCCTTATCATATCGTAAAAACTGTACTCACATTTTGGGGGCGCAATCATAAATACTACTTCACCAAAGGCACATAACTTGCTAAATTGCTTCACTGTCGGATACAGTAAAACGTCGAGCCTTCACTGTCTAAGACGGTCGGATAGTAATAACTAACACGCTTCCTTTTGTTTTGATAACATGGAGGCGCAAATCGCATAATTCACTTCTTCTACACGACTCAAAGATACCGCGAATGGCTACCACCAAAAATAAATATGTCCGGTGCATATATGAAAAACTTCCGCAAATCATCTTCATGTCTTTTTGACTTCTTTTACTACATTCCATTCTGTAAAATGGTTAGTTCTGGGGGCGTTCATTAAAATCTTCGCCATGACTAAAATATAGTAAATTAGGATATTCCATTAGAATTTTGGAAAAATAAAAAAATTACAGAATCCACAGACTGTATTTTTCTATTTTGAACAAAGTTTTTAGGTTAGAAAACTAGGATTATTGTTTGAACCACTCAATTTTGAGCGGTTAACAAGCCCGTTAGTTAAACTCTGGTTACCCATTGATCCAATCTGGTACAACACCCATTTTGTTTAAACCAGTAGTTATGTTTTAAACCTTGCTTTAACAATTTGGTACAACTCGCCACAACTAGAACAATTTAACGAGGAAAATTATTGATATGTACACAGAGTAAACACACTAAGGGCCAGTTGTATGTAACGTAGTTAACCAATTGGTCAACTGAACCAGGTTAACATGTCGACAATAGTCAAATCAATCAATCGTTTTACGAAAGAAGTTCAGGATGTGATCAGCTGAACCACAGTCATATCAATATTTGTATGTTGGTAATACGACTCTCTAGTAACATTTATGCATTTTAACAAAATTATTGGTACTAGTTTGAATTAATGTCAAGTTAACTAAAGGCAGCGCGTAATTTGTGAAGTGGATCTTATTTGGTGTATTGTCTTCGAAACGAAAGCATGGCAGATAAAGAAAATAAGCGAACCCCAAATTTTAGTTCGTTTGAAGAATCAACGTTTCCAAATATAAAAATATTATTGGGTGCAAGAAAACTGACTCGGCCGCTACAGAAACGCTGAATTAAAAAATATAAAAAAGATTGTGGTTTAATTTCCCAAAATAATTAACAAAAAGAAAATCAATCCATGTTTTCCATTGTAAATAAGAAAAAGCTGTATAATTTTAGGTTATAGAACAGTAGTATGTCATATCAGAAGTTAAACCATCACTTTTGGTGGTTCAGAAAATTGCATAGTTAACTCATGGGTTAACTAAAATAATTCTTGACTACGTTTCGTACAACACTTAAATAGCTTTGATCGTGGGTTAACACTAAACACTAGGTTATCTACGCTTCATACAACTGGGCCTTAATATTTCTCAAATTCTTAATTTCTTAAAAATGGATTTGAGGAAAAGATCACCAAGGTAGGTGATTTGCTGAGTAGTAAACCTCATAAATGGAATTAAGAAAAAAAATTAAAAACGCTGTTTATAAGACTTTATAAAATGCCTATTGTTAGAATACAGATTCTATATGTCCTTCATACTAACTTTTATTTTATTGATAGCTCTCAGCATTTCTCTACGACTAGATCATATATGTAGGAATCAATCAATTTTTGATAGATTGTCAGATAAATTAAGAAATAAAAACTGCTTACAATTTGAAGTTGTTATTTGCAAACACAACAGATTGGCGACGAGGATTCGAAAGAACTACATATTCATTATAGATTAACCATGCCAAATAAAAGAAATCGAAGAAGTATGAACCTACAAGATACTCAAGCTTCAGACTCAAGTTCAAGTAATACAACTACAGTAATTCCAAATACATTTACAATTGAACCTTATGATGCTACAAAGTCACAATGGACCCGATGGGTACAACGATTCAATGGCGCTTGTGAAATTTATGGAATCGTTGAAACTAGTAAGGTCTCTTATTTTTTACATTTTATGGGCTCAGAAACATACGACATACTTTGCGACAGACTAACACCACAAGATCCAAAATCAAAGGATTTTCAAGAATTGGTACAAACTCTCCAAGATTACTTCAATCCTACTCCACTGGAAATTGCAGAAATTTTCCGACTACATCAACGGAAACAACAGGAGGGTGAATCTATACAACAGTACGTCACAGCTTTACAGAAAATGTCAATTTCTTGCAATTTTGGCGATTATTTGAAGAAAGCATTACGCAATCAATTTGTTTGGGGCCTACGTAATGATAAAATTCAAAGTCGGTTATTAGAAAAGAAAGACTTGACATTAGATAAAGCTGTAGAAATAGGTAGTAGGCTGTAGGTATGGAACTCTCCGCAAAAGACACTGCTGAATTACATACTAATAAAAATTCAAATCAAATCAGCTTTAAATCTAAAACAAACATACCTACAGGTATTTCAAATAAAAGTTCAAATTTTTCAAAATTCTGTTTTCGATGCGGCGATCAAAAGCATTTAGCTACAGGTTGTCCTAATAAAGATAATTTAATTTGTACTTTTTGTAGCAGGAAAGGTCACCTTCAGAACGTGTGTAGGAAGAAATCTTCAAATACTTATCAAATTGATTTTCACAATAATGAAAAACCAGCTGAGGAGATAATAGCAATTGAATCTCATCAAAATATTTACAGAAATTTTTTTTATCAAACCTTGGTTGTTAATGATAAAGAAATCACTTTTGAAGTAGACAGTGTTGCTGCAGTATCAGTTATAAGTAAGCGTGAATTTGATTTACTTTTTCCAAATACTGCCATTAGTCAAACGGATCTCGCTAATTTCCTACTGCAAAACGTCTCTTGCAGTTTTAGGGTATTTATCTTGCAAGGTTTCATTTAAGGATAAAAATTTTGATTTGAACTTGTATGTTGTTACAGTTCACAGAGATCCACTGTTGGGTAGAGAATGGATTCGTCAAATGCATTTGGATTTGTTTTCTACTTCTCTTGATCATATTGTGTATTCATCTACGGAATTATTGGTCAAGGAACTAGAGGAAAAATATTCAAGTGTGTTTACTGCCGGGATAGGCAAATTCAAGGGTATGCAGGCTTCAATTTCATTAAAAGAAAATACAAAGCCTATTTTCTGTAAAGCGACATCAGTTCCTTTTTCTCTAATTCCTGAAGTAGAGAAGGAAATTGAAAACTTGCTTTCTCAAGGGATACTTACTAAAGTGGATAGATCTGACTGGGCTACTCCTATAGTTCCTGTAGTAAAAAGTAATGGAAATATTCGAATTTGTGGAGATTTTCGAGTTACACTCAATAATAATATTCAAGTGGATAAACATCCTTTGCCCACAATTGATGAATTATTTAATTCAATGGCAGGTGGAAATAAATTTACTAAACTTGATTTGAGTCAGGCTTACTTACACATTGAAATACGACCTGAAGATCGTCGCCAATCTGTTGTGTTCAACATTGCAACAATTCGTATCTTATAATTTTCAACATTTTCTCAAATTACATGGTATTAAACATAAATTAATAGCTCCATATCATCCTGCTACTAATGGATTAGTAGAAAGGAGCGTCCAGACCGTAAAAAAATATTTAAAAACTCTTAAATCTCACAGTAAATTATGTGATGCTGAAAATCAATTGAATGAATTTTTATTACAATATCGTTAAATGCCTCAATGTGTCACTCATCAGTCTCCTTCAAGATTAATGTTTAACAGGGAAATAAGATCCAGACTTGATAATATTAGACCCACTTCACATACCGTGCTGGTAACAAATGATACTGATATTAAAGTTCGTAGTTTTCTGCTTAACCAACGCGTCTTGGTTAGAAATTATTCAGGTCAGGAAAAATGGATTTTTTGTTATATTCATAAGATATTAGGAAAGTTACACTACTTAATTAAACCTAATGATGGTAGAATTTGGAAAAGTCATGTGAATCAATTGCGAGGTGCATAACTGGTATTACATTATTGTTGTTGTTTTTAAAGTTATATACGTTCTGAATGGTTGACTGGGGAAGGACTGTTAGTATACAGATTCTATATGTCCTTCATACTAACTTTTATTTTATTGATAGCTCTCAGCATTTCTCTACGACTAGATCTTATGTAGGAATCAATCAATTTTTGATAGATTGTCAGATAAATTAAGAAATAAAAACTGCTTACAATTTGAAGTTGTTATTTGCAAACACAACACCTATAAACAACGTTATAGTTCTTATAAAAAAGAACTTCTAACATGAGACATTGGACCAAGTGTTGCCCCATCATTGAGCAAATGTTCCACAAAAAAATTATCAATATTATCATTACCATCGTTACTTTCATAAATTCGTACATTTAGTATTTCTTCAATTTTTCATACACAAAATTAACCAAATAAATATTTGACAGCTGACAAACATAACCAAAATATGACTTTTGGATACGTTTTGTTGCCTTAATTATTAATCGGTCGTATTCGCTAAATTTGAAAAAAATACAGTTTTCTGCCACTAGAGGGAGTATAACTTGATGAGCAAATACATATAGATAAAAAAGGCCACCATATACGTTGGCGTGGCATTATAAACTAATCTATTATTTTAATAAAAAAATTACTTTCAGTTTCCTTTTTTTATCTTGTCCTAATAATAATAACGGACCTGCGTCGAAGAATAGAATCTACTTAGCACGAACGACAGTGTTTGAGCCGCCAATGCCACTCCATTTGATGTGCTTCACGTTCAGATCTCACAATCGGCTTGTCTCATTGTTACAGTTGGCAGCTCGACTATCCGCACAAGACAATTGCATAAAATAACAATTATTTTTATATTGACCGTAAAAGTAATTTCTCAACGTCTATCTAACATACCAAGTAATTCATCCACTTTATCACGACATCGGCAACAGCAAAAACCATTGGCGTTGTACGAATCCCGCTTTTTTTCCTTTGAAAAAAAATTATTTTCGATTCTGTTGGAATCCGTCTTTCCAAATTCCCTTTGGTTGACAGATTACTTACTTAAGAAATTGCGCCTAGCTCTAAAATGGTATGAGAATGTCTAGAAATGAATCGGGCAAGAATAACTTCGTCGCCCTACTGTGGCTTCCAGAACATACTGAAAACGAAATAGCAGATGAACTAGCAAAGACAGGGGCTGAAGCTTCCTTTCGGGGACCTGAACCCTTTTGCGGCATCAGCATAGTATCGAAAGAAATGTGTATAACCGAAGTAAAACTCGAACTTCGTATTCGTTTCAGACTCTTTAAATTTGTCAATCACCTGCCTACGCTACTGAAGGGTACATTTTTCAATGTTGATACACCACAGCGTTCAATATAGCACCTGCTATTATGTCGCGTGCTTAATAGACCGTGTCCTATTCGCAACTCTTCTTCTTTTTCAACTATACACAAACATTTATACGGATGATCAGATATTGACTGCTAAAATTGACAAACGAGTTTTGTTATTTGCCGATACGAGAGGTTATAATAATAATAATAACAATAACGTCCTAAAGAATATGTTAACAAGATATTACCATTTTGCTTGAGATAGTTAGATATATACATATTTACCTTGAGGATATTACTTTTGAAACGAAATTAGGTATAACTACTGTAGTGATTCATGTTGGGAGATGATTGTGCTTTGTATACAGGGTGGAGCTTTTGAAAGGAATAAATCTGTACGATTTTTAATGTACAGAAATAATTGACGGAAGTATGTACCATCAGACATATTCTTTGCATTGGAAATTATCAAAAAACTGGAAATTATTTACGATATTTTCATGTTTGACGTATCGTTCAAAAGGCTTTTTCCCTTTGACGAAAACTCTAAATTTTACTATTTCTTCCATTTTTTACACATACTTGTTTTCAAGTTTATAAAGCGGTTAAGTACGCCTCTGCATTTGTCAACAATGAGCTTGAATACCTCAGATACTATGACTACTATCTTAAATTCATTATTTTTATACTACATTTTTTATTCTGTATCTGAGATAAATACAGTGCTTTGACTTTCACAGGACCGACATGTTTACACTCCAATTCGGTATAATCGACGAAGACGGCGACATCTGTTGGTGTACTTTCAAACGCGTTAGGAGGCGAACAACAAATATTTGGTTATAATCACATTTATGTCATACTAGTTCATTATTGTGTTTTTATTGCTTAGTTACCAACTATCTAATGTCGTACTTTATGCCCGTGCGGGCATAAAGAGAAATAATTCTAACTTTGACACATAAAAATTATTGTGATTTTATGACATTTACGTTTGTCAACATTCACCTAACAACGATAGTGTCTACTATGATAAAATGGCAATGTTATTAATTCAAACCTGATTTGTATTGAGATTGGATTGCAATAACGAACTAGTATGACATAAAAGTTTGTATGTACCACGGGCATAAACACATGTGTATACCCTCGGTCGACTCACAAACCCTCGGGTTCGTAAGACGTCGCCCTCAGGGCATAAACATCTATTTATACCCTTGGTACATAAATAACTATTGTGGTGTTTTAAACTTTTAATTATTATTAATAAAATATATCAAGTAAATTATGTTCTCTTATGTAAGGGAAAGATTTAGCTTCTCAAACTGGACCAAACGTTAAGGAAACAACGCATTAGAAACGCAATAAATAATACATCCAAAGCTAAGATGAAGCAGCTGCTATGTCTTAGAGGACTTAATCCTATAACAGGGTAGAATAAAAAAATTTTGTTTGAAATTTTTTTTGAAAATTCTTGAAATTTCCAAATTTTTTCTAGAAAATCCAAGGATTAAATAAAATTTCAATAGTAAAATCATGTTCGAAAAAAAATACTATCCGCGATAGATTACGTCTTTTGTTATTTGAAGCTATAATACAGGGTGAGGCAAGACTAGTTAAGTTTGCTTATGCATTTTTACTTATATCTTGAGTTAGACAAAATATATCGACTTCCGCCATTTTGTACAGAGATAGCATTTTTAAGCTTTCGGAGTAGTAATAAAAATATAACACCCTTTTTGGTACAAAACCCAATATTTGAAATCCAAAATTTTGTAGAAACCTACAAAATTTTATGTATAAAATTCAGTTTAAAAGTAACCTCACCCTTTACATCATTCGTGTCAATTTTGCTTAGCCTTAGTGGACTTTTGGATGGATTTTCTTCCTGTATTTAAAAGGCCAAGGTCACCGTTAAATTGTTTGACAGTTGAATTTGGTATCCTTTCTTAACGATATATTACTGTTTTAAATCCACATATATATCTGTTGCTTAACAACAAAATTACTGTAAGTTCACCTTTAAAATAAATGACTGGAAAACACTTTGTATATTTGTGCAAATCCCATTTTCTGCGCATATTTCAAGTTAAATCAAGGCAGTGGCATGCGAAGTATGCTGGTGTCAGAGAGTTATATAGCATATAAATAACCAAGAAGGTATATTTGAGAATTTGAAAGCATTATACACTATACAGTTGTCTTGGGTGTACGGCCGAAGAAGGAAAGGCCAGCGGGTAAACGTTGGCTGGTTGCACAGCTTAGATGGAACGAGACCGGGCCCGAAAGGCAAACCGTGCATAGGACAATGAGACATAGATGGGTTCGATATATTTATTTTCAGTGTGTACTCGTAACGCAAGTAGATTTACAAGTTTGGTCTTGTTACACACTGATTAACATTGGTATTTCTACTATGTAAAATAAGTGACGAACTATTTAATCTTTCTCTAAAGATTTTATCACGAAAAAGCGAGAGCTACTCGCATAATATTGGAGATTTAATTAATTTTTTTAACTGTTTCATAATTATTATTTTAAGTATATCGAAAGCGATGATTCGTTGATATTTTACTTGTAATTTCTGAAGAACGTAATAAACTTTTGTCGTATAACTGGGAGTTAAGAAGCGTTAAAATAAAAATTAGTGAAAGTATGTTTTGTGATGGGAAAAATGTTATAAAAAGCTCCGTATAGCTAGTCTCAATTTAACAGACATACTTAGAGCTTTGGAACTGCCTAACAAAATACACAGTCTCCTTGTAAGGGATACCAGAACATTCTGGTGAATAAGGAAATGAAAAAGCTGATGAGCTAGCCACAAAGGCAACGGCCATCCCCTTTGTAGGACCTGAGCAGCTCAGCGTGATTGGTTCTAATGCCTTCAGGTCGAAACTTAAAGGGAAGATCTTCCAGGACGGAATCAGTCCTAAATATCTCTCTGCAGCTTCAGCAGTCACTGTTAACCCTAAGCAGAAACTAACTAATAATCATTAGTGGTTTTCTCATAGGGCATTATAAACTGAATCAACACCTCCTAGGAACAGCGACAGATCATCACCAGCAGATTGTATTTCTTATGTGTATTTAAATGTAAGCGCGCATACCTAGATTAGATTAGAATTGGAGTGGCTCTTTGTCCTATCCCACTGCGATCTTTGCAGATCTATTGTGGTCCTCCCCCATATTTAGAGCTCGATATCTAGCTTTATTCTTTTTATTAGACCTATTAGCCTAGATACCGCCTCCTTTGCGTAGCTCTCTGCCCTCGGTTTTTCTTCTCCGAATAGGTGAAACCGCACCCTTGCTAGGCCTTCGCACTCACAGTTTAAGTGCTCCGCGGTTTCGTCTTCTTCCTGGCATAACCTACATAGGCTGTCATCTGCTAGGCCAATTGTGTGCATAAGCTTCCTTAGCCTACAATGCCCTGTCAGCATTCCCACCATCATCCTCGTCGTTTCTCGACTTTGACATAGTAGGTCGCGTGACAGTCTGACCGAAGGGCTTTTAAGGAATAGCTTAGCGTGCCTTTGCCCCGGAGTTTCATGCAATCAGCGCAACGCCTGGTTGTTTATCCATTGTTGGATGCTCTCCTTGGTGAGGCATTTAGCAATTCCGCAGGAAGGTTCTGGCCCTATCATGACCCCAGTCGCTCCCTGCTTGGCTAATTCATCGGCCTTTTCATTGCCTTTTATTCCTTGATGGCCTGGCACCCAGGCTAGGGTCACTCTATTATGACTACCTAGTCTGTTGAGGGCCTTGCGACACTCCCACACCAGACGCGCATACTTAACAGCATCAGCACAGCACCGACAAGGCACGTCAACGCGTCAACCACAACACATTTCTCAGAGAGAATATTTTGCGGACGGCGTGCCAATACAATATCTTTGACAATATAAAATGAGGCCTATAGTCGGGTATCGCGGCGGTGCTGATCCCGTGTCGATGCGTTAAGTGAGCCCATACACAACCGACGAGTTGACCACTCGACGGTGTTGATCAGTCGCTGTTCCTATGAGGTGCTGATTGGTGTGTTTCGACCTTAAGGCGTCGAATGAACGTCGCTTCTACCAGGAAAAACGGGAAACTTTCTGACATAATGCGATCCTCTCCCACAGAAGATCTTTCTCCACCTTGGGCCGTATTCTTCACTGAGGGAGTGAAGTTTCCCGGGAGAACAGATATTTTGTCTTTGTCACTGCAGTGACAGAAAAACCAAGTCAAATAAAGAGAAAATATGTGTTCCCTCGGGAAGCACTACTCCATGGGAAAATCCCAAGTAAAGGGAGAAATATGGACTTTTAATTCCTTCGTATCATTTGTTGTTTTTCTATATTGTGTATACGACCATTCTAAACATCGGTAAAATTAGTATGTATTATTTTTCTGGTTACTGAGATGGAGAAATAAGTGGAATGGATTTTTTGTTACGCGTTTTAAAGCAACCACTTGCATTTAAATGAATTCGAACAGTGATAGAAATAGCTCTGTTGAAAAGAAAATGTTTTAAAATAGAACATTGAATTTTTTCCGGAATATAAAGCAAGAACAATACAGTTAAACGGAAAATGACGTCGTAAAATCCGCAATTATACTTAATGCCATAGTTTGAATATTCCTAATTTTATGGGTCTGTAAGATGAAAAAGTTGTTGAATGTGGTGATAAAGAAACGAAATGTAACGTAATTAAATTTATATAGTTGTAATAATGTTCTTGGCTAAATTAGGAAAGAGATCAATCGTTACGTTGCAAATGATTGAACGCAAGTAAAGACACTCGGAAAAATGTTGTTAATATGCTAATATGCTTATAGCTGCTATTTAAATTTTTTTCCTTATTGCCAATGAAAAGTCTCAAAAGGATAATAAAATACTGAACTGAAGGAGCTAATGACGCAGAGGTAAAGCTTCATCCTTGCACTCGGGAGACCGTCCTTGGCAGAGCTTTTTTTAAAGCAATAGTCTAATACTGGGTCAATACACATTTCTCAGATATCGAAGTCCGTTCTTTTAACTCGATAACATGATTCTATCCTGCCGGCTCCATATATTGAGAGAAAAATGAATATTTTTCTTTCCATCAATTGATGAAAACATATTTAGTGAGTGGAAGACGAGCTAGGCATATACTAGTCGAAGTAGACTCCTTCCGAAATAATGAGCTTACGCCAACGAATTATTCAATCATCAAAACTTCTTTTGCGTTTTCAGAAATCGACTTCAGTACTCGCTTCGAATTCTCTTTTATCTTCTATTGACTAAAAACAGGTGCCTAGAAGTGATAATTTGAGTTTTGGAAAGAGAAAATAGTCGGCTGGAAGAGGCCATTTCAGGTGGATACGGTGGTTGCTCGATAATATTTGTTCTTGGCCAGAAATTCGTTTAGATTGATAGCTTTGTGAGATGGTGCGATAACGTGATGTGAACTTGTTATTTTTACTTACTGATATTTTTCAGTGAATTTTCTCTCTCAAACGCCGCGAAAAAACTGTCAACGTGACCTTCCCTTTTGATCTACTTTGATCCGTTGCTTGTTAATCGTTAACTTTTATAAAAAAATATTGACGCTCACTGAATAGCTAAATATGCTGAATTGAAGAGGAAAATGATTAATTCAATTTTAAACGAGAATCTTTAAGGACAATTAATTTTCGTAAAAAATCTGAATATTTATTAATAATCGTCAGATTACACCAGATGACAGGAACTGAATTAATTATAATTGGGATGGAAGTTAGTCTAGCGTGACTAATTTATGAAAAGTATTTTAAATTCTTTAAAAAAGATGGTAGTTTGCAATTAAAACGACTTATGCTTTATGACAAAGATTTTAATTAGCATAGCGTTTTTTAATGGTTTCTAAAATTTTTGGCTTGTTAATGAGAAGTCACTAACCTCCACTTTGGTTAATTATATGGTTGTATACAGATGAGATAATGATGGGTTATGGTTAAATTTTGCTACAGTTTTGTATTTTCTCACAATAATTTATCATGAAAAAAACTCTTTCGTGGTAAAAAGATTCCGAAAGGTGGAGTTAAAATAAGAGACAACAATCTAGATAAGAAGTTGGTGACTAAAAACCGTTTATTCGAATGTATTTGTAATTTAATTGAAACGTTGCCAAATTGCGCACATTTTTGAGTAAAAACGTATGTATTTATATATTTTTTAACAAAATTACGGTTCAATAATTGGAACATTAATCAGTTCTATTTTTAAATATTGATTTTTTAATCTCTGAAAGAGTTCGAGAACAATGTTTTGAAATTGTATATAGTGGGATGGTGAAATTGTACAATACTAAAAACTTTAAACAAATTTAAATTGTGAAATATACAAAATTAACAGTGCAAACTCTGAATTTAACTGTACAATTTAAATGGTGAAATACTCAAAATTTACAAATTAAATTGGGATATAATCAAAATTTAGAGTCTAAACTATGAATTCAACTAAATTTATAATGTAAATTGTGAAATTCTCCCAGTTTACTGTTTCAACTGTGAAAAATCAAAATGTACAATTTTAATTGTGAAATAATCGAAATTTAAAGATTAAACTGTGATTTTAACTAAAATTTACAAATCAAATTATGAAACAATCATAATTTACAATTCAAATTGTGAAATAATCACAATGTACAATTCAAGTTGTGAAATATTCAATGAAATATACAATGGTAATTGTGAATTAATCAAAATTTACAATTCCAAAAGTTTGAAATAATCAAAAATTACAATGTTAATTGTGAATTTTACCAAAAGTACTATTTAAATTGTAAAATATTCAAAATTTACAATTCAAATTGTGAAATAATGAAAGATTACAATTAAAATTTTGAAATAATCAAAATGTACAATTCAAATTGTGAAATTATCAAAAATTACTATGTTAATTGTGAAATTATCAAAAATTACTATGTTAATTGTGAAATAATCCAAATTTATAA
Source organism: Lochmaea crataegi (assembly GCA_947563755.1). NCBI lineage: Eukaryota > Metazoa > Arthropoda > Insecta > Coleoptera > Chrysomelidae > Lochmaea > Lochmaea crataegi. The sequence goes on from OX387423.1 coordinate 71,207,480, forward strand.
TTCCAATTGTGAAATAATAAAAAATTACAATGTTAATTGTGAAATATCCAAAATTTACAGTACAAACTGTTAATTTAACTGAATGTACAATTTAAATTGTGAAATACTCAAAATTTACAATTTCAATTGTGATATAATCAACATTTACAGTGAAAATTGTGAAATAATCGAAATTTATAGCTTAAACTATGAATTTAAATAAATTTACAATTCAAATTGTGAAATAATCAAAATTTACAATTCAAACTGTGAAATAATAAAAAATTGCAAGGTTAATTGTGAATTCAACTGAATGTACTATTCAAATTGTGAAATAATCAAAACTTACAATTTAAATTGTGTAACAATCATAATTTACAATTCAAATTGTGAAATAATCACAATTTACAATTCAAATTGTGAAATAATCAAAAATTGCAATGGTAATTGTGAAATAATCAAAATTTCATGTGAATTTAACTAAATGTACTATCTATTTAAATTATGAAATTCTCAAAATTTTCAATTTAAATTGTGAAAGAATCAAAAATTAGAATGGTAATTGTGAAATAATCAAAATTTTATGTGAATTTAACTAAAAGTACTATTTAAATTGTGAAATTCTCAAAATGTTCAATTTAAATTGTGAAAGAATAAAAAATTACAAAATTTGAAATAATCAAAATTTACAATTCAAATTGTGAAATAATAAAAAATTACAATGTTATTTGTAAAATATCTTTTACCTTTCATTATGTTTTAACTGTAAAATCGAGTAAATTTATAATTCAAATAAGAATGTTGACTGTTTTTGGAAAAGTGTTTTAAATCGTGCATTAGTACCTAATTATATATTATGTAGATATGACAGATGATGAAGTTTTGTGTTTATTATTTAAAAAGAAAAAAAAAGAATTGTATTAACCAAATTGAAATGTATAGATATGACAGATGATGAAGGGTTTTTATCAATGATTTAAAAAAGAAGATGAAGCCAAGTCCGAATATTAACGCATGTCAAAATTTACAATAAGCCAATTGAAAAATTTTTATAAATAAATGGAAGGAATTTTTGTAAAATTATGGAAGAAAAGTAAGAAATATTTAAAATAAAATTATAAATCAAATAAATTAACAAAAATACTAAATATTAGAATATTAAAACGGCAAAATTAACTTCAGACGTATAAAAATTTAAATGGGATTGATGTAGAACATAATATGGTATAATAATATTTGGATTGGAGATATTGGACAGAATATAAATCATTGATAAAGAGCTTCATAGTATGAAGATTTAGAGTTGTAACAAGAGGAACAAATTATCGAGGGAAGTAGCTTTCAATTTATTCAAATTAAGAAAACTATAGTTATCAAAATTCGGAAAACAAATTAATTTGCAATAGTGAGAAAATAGACATTGACAGAAATTCAATAATATTTTGGACATTCTAAAAATCTTAAAAATAAAAATTAAATAATTGGAGCAGGAATAATAAACTAATAATAATAACTGAAAAACGATAAGAATTCTTCATACATAATTAAGTAGATAATTTCCATACCAAAATTATGTAATGAAATTTCCATTGTACTAATATAATTCAATTTTAAAAATTTATAGACAATTTTATTAAAATAAAAGGAATTCTTTTGAACAACAACCCGAGAAGAGTTTTAGCAGGGGCATATTATTATTTTAAAAATATTGACAAAATCTAAAAATCAATATAATATATGATATATTTTTTTCAATAAGACTAAAGAGTTAAAGTGGCACATTAAGTCTGCTAATTCGAAAGATAAAACGATCTCAATTTCTTAGTACTAAAGTTAATTAATAAACAAATTACAATTACGAAGCCTGTAGATAAAATAATGGTCCAGCAATGAAGAAAAAACATTATAATATACAAGAATTTCTTTCGTTATGCGGTACATACTATTTATCAAAGACGTTTCAATTCAGACGGTGAAACGGTTTATCGATCTTACGACGTTTTATAACTACCACTATTTTATTGAGTATTTCTATTTATACGAGTATGCAAAAACCACTTGTAAAACCGTTCGATATACCGATTGCGCTATGTAATGATGATGCAGTCATTTAACAAGGTATTTATTTCATCGGAAGTAACGTTAATGGGCAACATCACACTTTGACCTGATGGTTATAACTCTCGCTTTCGAAATATCGTTAAATTTATGAATCGTGCTCGATGTACGGTATATTTATCGTTTATTGATTATATAGTGAAGATCATTTGAGAGGAAATTGCTTTGTGGAAAATGATTGTTTTTAAATTTCGGTCAAACATTTTACGGATGACCTTGGCCCTTCAAATAGAGAAATATAATCCAAGAGCACAACTATTAAAGTAACAAAACCAAATTGGCACAAGTGACATAAAAAATGGGGTTTATATATATACAATTATACATTTGTACATAATTTTACTCTGTAAATATTCTGAAAAAGATGATATACAAGGGTTGCCATTCAAGTGTTGCATATAACAACAAAGTTGGCGCCTGTCAACGAATATCAAATGTCAAAATTAACTGTCATGTTTAGTTAATTTAACGCCAAAGTTTCAGACCGCTTCGTCTTAAGCTGTACCTAAACTGAATTTTCAAAGTTGATGTTTTAGTCGAAAAAAGGAATTAAGTCGAGAAAGTTTTCGCGCAATACTTTTTTACAATTTTCGAATCTCAACAAGAGCCTTGCCGAGTTCGTTTCTGTTTACGGCAATGAAGCACCACATCAGTCGACAATTTCTCGTTGGTAAGGATAATTTAAGTGTTTTAGAATTAATCTTAGCGAAGATCCAAGAACAGGTCCACCAACAACGGCAGTCACCCATGAAAACGTCGATGCTGCACGCAAGCTGATCCCAGGAGATCGACATCTCACAACATATAGTAAAATTGAAGCATCATTGGGCATTTCAATGACCACCATTCAAAAAATTTTACATTAAGAATTATCTGTAAAAAAATGAGTCTCTCGTTGGATACCGCATCTGTTGACCAAAGAACAGAAAGCAATTAGAGAAAATTGGTGTCAAAAAACTCTAAGCCGGCTTAACGCAGAACAAAATATAACACATACAGTATTGTCAGTATTGCCAGCGGGTCATGAAGCAACAATTCCTCTGCAAGATCAGATAACTGTTACTGCTGGTTGGTACAAATCGATTTGTTTGCCGGAAGTGATTGCTGAGTTCCGAAAAACCAACTCCCACGACGAATGATCCTCCACCAAGACAATGCAAGCTCCCACAGAGATCGAAAAACAATTGAGTTTTTAAAGCAAGAAAACATCGAATTGTTGGACCATACAGTCCTAACGACTTCTTTACTTTTCCAAAAATTAAGACTGAACTGCCTGGTCAAAGGTTCCAGTCCTCAGAAGATGCAGAAAACATAAAAAAGTTTACGTGAGTTGCAATCTTCGTTCTTCTTATGTCATTCTAGTGACCATGGAGACTAGATTAGAGGCACTAACTTCATATATGCGAACAAGTTTTGAAAAGAGGGTAATAGTGCTCCATTTGTACCAAACATTTCGCGGCAGAACAATACAAGTCAATAATAAACCTTTACAGGTGCTTGAGATTTAATATTTTAAAAGAACTCTATTCATAGAATATTCATGGTAATTGCCTCAGATTTATTAGTAATTTAGACAGATTTAAACAGATAAGTATGAATCTATAATTATTCATACTCCGAAAGTCAAACTGAGGATAACGGAACTCTTTAAGGCTCAGTTCTTAGCCCAACACTGTTTTTGATAGTCATAAATAAGATTATCAAAGATATACCAAAGCCTTCAAAGGTGCGATTATACGCAGATGATCTTGTAATTTATGGTATAGACAAAAACACCACTATAATATAATGACAAATGTTTTTCCGTCGTTTTTTACACAATAATGAATACAGTAGGTACTGGCGAAAAAATAAAACTATTTTTCACGATTTTGTGGGCAGATTCTTTAAATTTTCTCAAGAGATTCAAATAACAATATCATTAGTTTTATTATACTTATACTGTTTTCATAACTGGAGAAGAAATTTCTATGATTAATAATATCGTAGAAAATATTAATTGTGTAAGAAAGACATCATTGTAAAATACACTATTTTCCGGATTTTTGTTACAGTTAACAGATATAATAATAAACTCAAGTTTTTCTTCCTAGCAGAATACAATGTATGTAGATAAACTTCCTTGTAAATAAAATGTAGATGTACGTATAATTTGTGGCATCTGCTCCATTATCTTCGCGATTCAATTATAATTTACTAGTCGGTAAGTAACCGTAAAAAAATTCTTCTAGCGTAGCTTATTAACATTTAAATAACCGGTGAGAGAATTATAATTTTCATATGTCATAACTTCTTCGGAATCTCAGCTACTCTGCTATTCATAACATAACATAGTGTTTTTTTCGTGACGAACACGGCAAATATTAACGCATCGATCGTTAACAATACGACTTCGGTGTGTTCAGGAAGCACGCTATATTTGTGCCATCTGGTTCTACTCTTCATTCGCGAAGCAGTTCTCTAGCACCATAAAGCGCTGGTGTATTGTCATTTTTTTCGCAGCCTACGTTATCACTTAAGCAAATTGATGAAACCCTTTAACGAGGTAGGGCAGTATATAGCGTTAGCGGCACTTAGTACCCGTTTGTATGCCAATGCTCTCTGAACAGTGTTTGTTGACAGTTCGTCATTTGTATTTTGTGTGTATCAATTATCTTTTGAAAATGTCTACTTTATTGAAATTATTGAGATCAATCTAAACACACCGTCACGACGACGCATCGACACCTACACCGCGGACGGAGGCGTCGGCCACGTGACGGCATAGTGTAATTACGTTCATTGAATATTTCCCTTAACGTGATGTATAGTGAGAAACACGCCTTAACCTTAAAATTGAGACTAGAATTTGATTAACCGAGTGAGCAGAAATGGAGATTTGATACAATAATCTAGATGATTAGCTAGCCACCATTTGCAATAACAGTAACGAAGTAGTGATTGAAGCTGGATGACGAAAGTGTAAATGCGAAAGTGAATACGAAAACGTGCACTTTCAAGGGGTTAGGTTAGGTTTATGGTGAGTGGTCTATTAGGTTATCCACTGCGACTCGCAAGAGTCTATTGAGGAAGGATTGGAATAAAATATCACTTGTGAGCCAGTCCTTGCGGAAATTTGGTTTGTTTTCATCACTCAGTGTAGATTTGTGACTCCACCCCTTTGCTAGGTTTCGCGAATTTTAAATTTATTATGGATTATTGAGGAAGGATTGGAATAAAATATCACTTGTGAGCCAATCCTTGCGGAAATTTGGTTTGTTTTCATCACTCAGTATAGATTTGTGACTCCACCCTTTGCTAGGTTTCGCGAATTTCAAATTTATTATGGATTTTTTATAACTAATATTAAAAAGAAGACCATTAATACAAAATAGAAAGCGAACGTGTTTAAAAATCGGGAAACACTTTAAAAATAAAAAAAAAACGTAGAATTGAAAACAGCATGCTTCCATGTACCAACTATTTCGCATTTTTGTCGTCTCATTTATCAGAATCACCTAAACAATTACAATCAGGTAGTTTAACTTTACAAGGTTATTTTCCAAGACGCACTTGTACTTTCATGCGGAATTAAATTGAACAGAACCGAGTTTACTTTATATCAAAAGCAGAACCGTATTAGCTCAACAAGTTTTTGTAAATTTATTTAATCTAAAATCTATGTAACATAATGGAACACCCAGTATATTTTTTGTAGTTTGAAAGAACCGACCTTTACCTGTTCCTCAGTGCAAAATTTTTTTAAATCGGTTAATGTGTGACTGAGCAAAGTCAACAAAAAAATTGTCAAACATCCGCCATTTTTGTTGTGACGTAGGCAAAACGAATAAAAAACTTCTTTTTTAAACAAAAGTTGTGCTAAAATGAAACATTTTAGTGAAAAACCCATGTTTCTATCTCAAACCGCTTAGAAGTTATGGGCAGTTAAAATGAGGGAAAATAAAGATGGATACCCGGTATAGTGTAACAAAAGTACGAGAGAAAACAATTAATTATGATTGCCTCTGAAGTAATATATTTTTAAAGTTGGCTTTGAAAGTTAAATTATTACATTTTCTTAAGTTTTCAGAAACGGAGTTATAAATAAAAAATATTTGATATTGAAAGGACCGTCTAAATAGTTCAGTATTTAATACAGATGGAGATAGTAGATCCTTGAATCTTAGATTTAAGTTATGAACATCACTTCGAAAAGAAATTTTCTTAGTGTCGAAGGCACCATAGTGTACTGAAAGTCCAATTCGGTCTATATTCATGCAAATAGAAGTACTTATTCAGCAGAACGTTCGGCCTAAATTGAGTGTGGTTAAAAAAGTCCTCAAACATCGAATCAGAAAATATTCTCTTATTGGTATAGTAAATATATTTATTATGAATTGAGAGATCAATAGCTTTCCGAGGGAATGTCAAACGTCAAAATTTCACCATTCGTTCACAAGTTACAGCGTTTTGAAAATTTCCTGTGGATTCTAAAAAGCTTGGTTTCGTCTGTAATAGGTATAGGAGACAGTCCTAAAAAACACATTCCTTTTATTCTACGGCCACTGCGGTTTAATTAATGCACCTATCGTTAGTTTTAGAATGGTCTTTACACAAACTATCAAATAACAGCCCTGAAAATTTCATGAAATATAAAGTTGACATGGGATAAGTGAGTGGAGGGTAGGAACGGCGACAACTTGTATGCAAACTTTTTTTTCTAGCGGTAAAGTATACTTTTCCGCACGCATTTTAGTTCAGAAAGCTCTAATATTCTGCATGCTTTAACTTTTCCGCACGCAAAGTATTAACTATTGCATTTTATATTTTTTTATTCAATACTGCGTTAATAACTAGAAAGTAACTAATAAACTTGTTCTATTTATTCTGTCTAATTAAATGATTTTTTTCTCCGCCTGTTCGTAAAAGAAACGGTGTTCCTAACACATGTGGAAAGTGATACTTTTTCGCACGCGATCGCAGTTCGTACATGCGTTAGGAAAAAAACTCTCTAATCCGGAAATTGATAATTTTGAAAATATTACTGGTAGGATAGAATACAATAATGCTGCTGCACACAAAAACTTGTACAAAAATACTCCATTTGGTCGGAATACCATTTCTACGTGGACCAAGAAAGCAGCAAAAAACAAACCATACCTTAAGAAGCTCTGGACCCGTATCTTTGAACGTATTTCATGTGATGGGAGTGGATTTGTTATGTTCGAGCAGTATCTTCGAAATCTCGAATGTTCGACTTGCAAACGAATGAATTTATCAGTCGTATGAGTCCCACATGGGAGTGTGCGTATAGAGTATTGTGCAGAACGTAAGAAAAACAAATAAACATAACCTGTGGTTGTAGCGTGTAGATCATAGCAATCATTATACTCAAGTTTTTTAATAATACTACTGAACAAAAAGTAACGCAGATGAAGCTGCTTTTTAAACTACTCTTCACTACACATCACCTACAAAATGACACATAAGATCTACCAACTTGTTCGCCAGTGTGTTTGGAGAAACGTTCGATTCAAGTGAAATCATTCATACGAACAAAACCCATTCGACGTTCTCGCGAATAATCCAACGTTCAAAGACCGGGTCCTGCAGTAACTATTTTGGCGAAGAGTGGAGTTGGAGAAAAACAGTTATTAAAAATAGCTGGTCACACGTCTACTGGTTCAAAATGACAGCATGACAAAATAATGAAGTAAATGAGAGGAGTACCTACACCTAAAACCTAAAGAAGATGAGTCTGGGTCAGACCTTGGATTGTCGGTTCTGTAATTTGGAGGACGAAACTGCTGAGCACATACTATGCTCTTGCCCAGCTTTGGGCAGGATAAGGTATAACATATTAGGTTCTAGTACCTTAGAGCCCAGCGACTTCAAAAAAGTATCACCAAATACAACCATGGACTTCGTCAGAATCACAGGCTTGTGGAATGAATTGTAATCCCTAGGGGTGAGCCACAATAGACTCAACGGGGGTCGCAGTGGAGGTGGCGAGAAGGCCCCTCTCACATAGAACCTAACCTAATTTACACATAAAAGCTTCAGAAACATTGGAAATGTCATGTCCAATAGCGTCTGCAGAAACTGTGCAGCTGCCAACGGTAATAGAAGCGTCGAGTCCTGAGGGAGTTCAATGAGCAACTTCAACGAGCATTTCAAATACCATTTAGGCCCGGTACTTTCACTTTCAAATATATTTCCAGTATCTGGTAAATAACAAACTGTCAGATAAATAAATCAGCATTTGCAGCCTGGATGATAACTTATTTATGTACTTTCTAGTAAAGTTATCCGACAGATAACAACCCAATGGTTGTAGCATTAGTCACTCCCATATGCGAGAACTGCCAATCTAAACTTATAAAAACAACTATATAGGCATCTTAAAAATGCTATCTGTTAGACATAAATAAAATATTATTTTACGACTAGCGTCAGATGAAAAGTTAATTGGAATTTTTAGAGGTTATTTGGACTTGTTTCAATATTTCGATTTTGATTGTGATCATATATTTTGTAATGAATACTTCATTTATATCAATAATCGAACGTGTTGTGTAACTACTTTGCTCCTTATTCATAACCATAAACGTCGAATAAATTATCCTGCGGATGAGAGTAATTTATACGAAGAACACTATCTGTAAGTGGAAACTTAATTGTCGCTGCTCTATAAATTGTACTATAGGTTCTATCCCTAAATCTTCTCTTATACGTGTGTGTCTAATTCTGTCATTCCTAGTAACTCCTATTATACGTCTCAAATATTTGATTTCAGCAGCTTGTATCTTACTTTTCTGTGCATTTGAAAGATTCCACAATTCGCATCTATATGTTAATACTGGTCTATATATTGTTTTGAATACTTTGATTTTTGTTTGGTTTGAAATCTCTTTTCTACTGATGTAATAATTTGTATCGTTCGAAATATTTTAATTTTTCCTTCTTATGTGTATTTTCGCCATTTTGTTATTGTGTTTACCTAATTTGTATTGCCAGAAATAAAGACATGTGACCTTTTCAAATGTATATTTTTCTAGTTTTTTATTCAGGAAATAGTCATTAAAATATATTTCGTATGTAAAATTCATAGAAAATCATGAATTCCTGTTTGTTGTCCTAAAGAAACATCTTTCATGCATTTTATTGTTATTTTCCCCTTATTTCGGACAAATAACAATAAAAATGCGGTCCAGATGTTTCTACGGCAACAAACCTTCTTGCATGATTTTCAGCAATTTTACTATATTCCTGTTGAAACTATCTAACTCCATTAATTTAAGTCCGTCCCAGCATCGTTTTCAGTCCGGTTTTTTTTCACGTTCTAAGTAAACTGAAAATTCGCTGAATTAACACGATGATAAATAGGAGCTTAAGTGGGTATACGTGAGAGGCAAAGCAGCCATATGGAACTTTTCTTTTTTTTTTACTGCTACACTTTAAAGCATTGTAAGAACCTTCTCAAATCCTATTTAATTACCGATAATTATTTAATTATTCAGTTAGGTATTAATTAAAATGTTAAAGAGCCGCCGGCGTGCCCAGCTCTCGATGGTCTATGATAAAGAAGAGATATGAAGAGATAATTTAATTTTGATTTAATCGGCTTTAATTAAATTCCGATCTGATAAATAGCAAAAATAATTTACAAAAAGCACCAGATCTTTTTATGGAAAATAGAATTAGAAAAGCTGACTTTGACTGACTAAATGAAAAAAAAAACAAATTTTCTCTGAAAATACTGAACACAGTCAAAATATTTGATCGAATATGATATATTCGTCTATACAGTGTGAGGCAGATAAACCATCTATTAGAAAGATAGTGTTTGAAAAGTGAAAATTGGTTTTGTGAGATTTATAAAAGTGAATTTTTTAAATAATGAAAATTTGCCATATTTTTTCTACTTCTGGTTATACCAGTAGTTGTTTATAACTTAGTTTTTATGGGACACCCTTTATCATATTTTTCGATTTTAGGAATATTTACGTTATTTTAAACAATTTTTGTTGATAATTTACTATACCCAACTTCTAGCTTTAACCGTTCTTGAGATAACATTTTTTTTAAAGAAAACTTAACTTTTTCACTATCAGCCCTATTCTGTTACTCGAAATCGAATAGTAGTCGAGTAGTGGAATCAGAATAAAAATCAGACGCGAGGAGTATATTCTGTAACCTTTTAAAATGTCTATCATCGAGATGCTGAATGATTTTCCACAAAAAAGCAGTTTTTTAATTTTCTTCACTGTCAAAAATGTATATTATTGTGATGAGAATTTTGATTGGAGAAGAAATTCAAGAGGAATTGGAAGTGATGAGATGCAACTCATTTGTATCGATAAGTTTTACAGCATTTGTATAGAAATAGAATTATTTTATTTGGGAATCCTGTCTGTTTACTCCCTTTTGCTAACCTCATCATCCCCATCCTCCTTAATAACTGTACATAGATAAAAGTAGCATCGTATTAGTTCGAGTTCCATTGATTTTTGTCCATTTAGTTCTACTAAAAAAATCTTACCTTTGCAGTGTTGTCATTTGCATAAACTTTGATTTCCCTTCATCAACTCTATATCTGCTCAGTTATTTTTCTAGTTTTCAGTGTTCCCCAGCTGTTTAGTCTGTTTCTTAGCTTTTATTATTATTATATATTGTTTTGATATTTCACTTATAGATACTTGGAAATTTATTTCAGGTCACTTTATTGGACCTCTATTTTATTCTCCATATTAAAATAATGGGTGAATATTTAGAATGATGCTTACAACAGTAGTAGCCTTCATATTAGGTCCTGATGATGTGGAATGAATTATTATAATCATCACTTTAAATTTGTATATCACCGTTCGCTAATAATACTAAGAATATGTTGATTATTAAGCGATGAAACAATATTTTGTTATGAGAAACGTATAAATCTGGATTTTAATGCTGTTCGTATAACGTGAGATATCTCTGCACTAGCGCGATCGTACTTTAAAATAAACCAATCATATAAAAGTAAACTGCGTGTTCTACTTAGAGATATGGTAATGCCACTTATTACTATCGAAGAATAAGCAATCCTAATTATAAAGAACCCCATACTGTTGATCCTTAAGGCACTATCGAGAGCTAACATGAACCGAATGAAAATTCTACGTTTCCATAACCATAAGATTCGGTAAAATGACTTCTTTCATCACGACGATTTTTACGTCGAGTCAATAATCAAGTCATCGTTTCAGTACGACGCCTACGGGTATTAACGAGAAAAAAAAATAACAGAGATAAAAATGATTTGAAAGAATTTTCGGATCACGCTGTCGATATAATAATTTCCCAATTTGTCGAAATTATTCCACGCCATCTTCTTCGGTAGATCCGTTATAATTGCCCGTTGAGCTGATGATTCAAATGGTACTACCTACAAACGCGTGATGTTCTTATTGATATAATTGTGTTAGCTTTCATAAAATCGTGTTTTAAACTATAGTTATTGTTACTTCTTGTTGGCTATTGTTTGTTTTTGTTTAACACGCAATTTGCTGCTGTCAAAGTTATCGGGAATAAAATCCTTTCAAGGTAAAAGAGTGCAACCAGGGAGATGCAACAAGAGTGTATGGGACAGGAATCAAATACAAAATTTGGCAAAGACTCCAAGCATCTTTCAAGTGAAAATTCTTAAGACATCTAAAGGAAAACAATGGATCTGTAGAACAGAAAATGGGAAGAGAAAGGAAGCAAATAGGGTAAAGACTAGAAATGAAATAACTGAAATTGAAGCCAGAATGGTGCTCCTCCGCACATTCCTCGCAGTACAAGGATGTATTTGAATGAAAACTGCCCGGATCCAAAAAAGTGACCGCCTCACAGCCCAGAATTAAATCCTGTTGATTATTCAATTTGGGGAATTTTCGAACAAAATTATAGACAAAAATTTCAATCAAAGGCATTTTAACAGAACACGATATGACAATTTAGACTAACACTACGAAATGGTACTTGGATATTTATGATAGTTTTTAACATCAAACTTCGACTTCTCTTTGATATTATGATTATACAGTGACTAAACTATATTAACAACAATACCTGACACCAGCTTGAAAAAAAAAATCTCAATTATATCTCTGGTAATTAATTGCCGCGAATAAGCTCCCATGTTGAGATCTGATAAGACAGGACGAACGAGTGACTGCTTCATTAAATATTAGAAGATGTACGTTACATCATATTACAGTGGCATTTTTATCTCGTCTATCATTGCTACCAACGATAAAACCTTTAAACATACTAAGGTGATGACCGAAGGAAGATAACAATTAGGCAAAAAAATTGCGTGTAATTTTTACGTTAGGATAAAATAAGTACGGTAGTTGAATAGAAGAATGTAATAAGAAAAAAATGACAAAAGAAGAATAGGTTACAAAATTTCATTAGTTTTTTTTCAAGTGGAATGTCATTGATCTGAAATAATCCAATTTGATGCCAAAGAATCATTTATAACTGTAATTTATAACTTATTTCAGCGGTCTTGGAAACTCAGTTAGATAATAAGACGAACCATTCATGAGTATACAGGGTATTTCGTTTGAAATTGGATTTTATTACCCTCAGAAGTTGATCCTTTCTAAAATCTACGACACAGTCGGACATTTTTCAGAAATGGCTAATTTTCTTAATATCAAAACTACATTTACAATTTAATTCATTTAGTCGTTTAACCCTCTATGTGAAATAATTAAATGTTAATTCAAATATACAATCATTAGCTGATGTTTCTTTGCATTTTATCCACACCTTTTCACCACCTTTCAGGATATATGCATATACACTGAGGTGACCTAAAAGATCAATTGTGACCCCTTTATTTCGCAAAGTTCCCGAGAATTCTCAGAGACTAGTAGTTCCTTTAGAGATATTTTCCGAAGGAATTTTAGGATATCCACAGGCTTCAGTTTAAGTGTCTCTCCTCTATTCAGTAGTCTCCTAGGTGTTGTGCCATAGTATTCTGTATTGATATGTATTCCGCAAGTATGTGAATGGAGGTTTCTTCTTCCATACCAAATAATCTACATTCTTCTTGCTCAACTAGTTTGATCTTTTTGAGGTGCCCATTCAGGACTCCTGTCAAAACTCTTAGTGCAGTCTTACTCTGGCGTAGGCATTCATTTGTTCTCACTTGGTTGTGCTTCCCAGGAGAATCCTTGATTGTCTTAGCTTCACTTTCCAATGGTCAGATCTGCAAATCCGCAAAATGATTACGGACCCCGAAAGGATGTTTCAGCCCCACTGATTGCTAGTTTATCTGATTTCTATTTCAGTGTATCCTGGATCCTGGATGTTGTTCATTGAGTTTTTTTAACCATTCCTATACCATTGAATTTACTGTTTGGACCCTTACTTTGTGGAGTCTACGGTTACAAATTAAACTGTTTCTAATTAATTCCACTGAAAAAATTATGAAAATTAATAATTATTTCGATATTGACATATCATTGTCAGATTGACATAAGTTACATTTGATGTGATGCCTACTTGATGTTTTATATTTTGGCTAGACCATAGTGATCTATCTTGTGATTGACTTGATACATATGAATAGAAACAAGGAGAATATATTATTACAATATTTTGTAATTTTAATTTTGAGAATTGACAATTGACAATTGTAACAATATTTTGAATAAAAAAAAAATTAAATCAGGGTTTCTATTAGTTCAGAATTTAATGATAAAATTTAATGACTTTAAATGCAATTATTAATTTTTGTTTTGGTCTAGCTCAGATACAAAATAGTTAAAAAAATATGAGAATTATATTCCTATCAGGGTGAACAGGTGGTAAGATTATAATCTTCAAATTCGTGCAATTTTTCTTAAAAGTCCTTTATACTATTTATGGTAATAGAATCTCCAGCATAAATAAAATACCAACAAACCTTCAAATGACAATTTATTTTTTTAGTTGCTCTCTAAATGAATATGATGACGTCAGACGTGACGTAAACACATTAAAAGTAAAATAGAACAATAAAAGAAATAGATAAACAGAACTAAATACTACTATATCTTAATTTAAATAAGACATACTTTATACTAGTGAGACAAATGTGAAATAATTAATAAAAAAAATCTTAAAACATAGAATCAATATTTTTTTTTATCTATGGTGCTTCTCAATAACACACTTATATTGATTCTATGGTTTATGTCATTTGTCAATAAAATTCTATGGTTAGAATCACAACAAATACCTTTTTAAAAAAAATTAAATACAATCACTGATGAAATGTACCTACGCAGCACTATTCAAACCTTCTAAGGGCTTAGTGAGAAACCCTCACTAGCAACAGCAGACGAAGTACAGGGAAAATAGTGAAAAGACCTTCAAGCCTCACAACAAGAAGACGATTTTTATATCTACTTTGGTATCAAGTGGATAACTATTATGTTTTTTCCAATTCCAAAAACCAACTGGAGACAACGGCACTTCTTTTGAACTGGATATAAATCACCAAAAATATAATAATGAGTGGTATATTTACCAAACACAAGTTTGTTCAAACTCGTAAAATTTTGCTACCACGAACTCTGCTACATTTCCTTGTTAATGCCAAGGAAAACTCGCTGAGGAATAACTTTTCTTTTCTCTTTAAAATTCACCAACCTTCCAGTTATTGCTTTCAGCAATTCAACAACCCTCTTTTCTTTTTTTCCCCATGGTAACAACACTAAAAAGTTCTGGATTGGATTACAACAATTTCCATTGGTAAGTTTTTCACTCTTAATGTTTATTTTCTGACCTTTCACAGATTTCAATAGATCCCTCAAATTTCATGTTTCATTATAAAATTAATTAAAAAAATTTTTACTTGTGACAGGATGTTATAAACTTGGTGAATAAATCTAACTGTTGTACTAAGTATAATTATATTTTTTCAATCTAATTGCATTAAATGTAGTTTATTATGAATTTGTATAGTTAGAGTTGTCTTAATAATCAATTTTATACAATTATTTATTTAAAATTTAGGTTATAGATACATTCTGTTACAATATATTACAAATATTAAACCTTATGTATTATTAGCCATATGGGGATACCCTGGATATCTTTTTCCATTTAAGATCAGTATAACTGTGCAATGATATAGGAAACTAAGGAAAACTATATCTTCTGATATTTACAATTGTTACATAAGAAGACAGTTTAATAGTGGAGAGCTCCCTAGATTTATCTGTTCATTGACGACCATATTGTGGGTCTTTTAATTGTCTACTATTTTCTAATTCTTCATGGAAATCTAGTTCTTGTTTCTTATCACAAATATGTAGTACTTCTAGTTCTGTGTTAGCTGTTAACGATTGTTGTGTCAAGTAGATGTTTTGCGTAATGGGACTTCATTGTGTCTAATTTCAAAATTTTGACTGGTTTGACCAATATAGACAATATCCTAAGAGAACAGCAGTAGAGTAGAATAGAGAAATGATCCCTGGGGAACGTTCTATTCTATTGCCGTCAAAAATTGATAATCTGGAAGCATACAATAGAGAGACGGCATTACAGATTTTCAAAAAAATATGTTTATCAAGGCGATGCATATGATTGAGTTTTGAACTTTTTATGGACAATACTCATGAACTTGTTTTTAAGCAGATCCACATTTTCTGGAATTTTGTTGAACTTTTCGGTTAAAATTTTAGAGTACTTTTAAAGTTTTGGAAAAGTTACTAAAAAATCTTTTAAAATATAAAAATTTATAGATGGTGGTCCATAAAAAGTACTCATCAGTCGATCTAAAGAGATACATTCAAATTTATGATTAGAAAACCCATGAGTCCATTTAAAAAGGACTATGACTTATTAGGAATAGGCAGCGAATGGAAGAGTATAAAAAGTAGCATTATAGACTCTGCAGAAAAAGAAATTGGATTACAACAAATCAAAGCATCCAAAGAATCGTTCGACGAAGAATGTAAACTGACAAGCGTAGGGAAAAAAACAAGCAAGAAGTGAATGGTTGGAAACAGGGAAAGATGAAGACCTGGACGAATTCAGAAAGTTAAAGCAAAAAGCAGAAAAACTCTACAGAAGAAAAAAATCAAGTTGGGTTGCAGATCGAACAAATGGAATAAGTAGAAAAGAACAATAAGAATAATGGGAAACTCTTCGATTATGAGAGAAAGCAATACAGGGGTAAAAGCGCAAATGCAACAGTAAAAATCACAAAAAAAGAATGGGAAAAATAGTTTCAAAATGTATTCCAAAACAATTATATTATGGATGCAATTTATGAGGATGTAGCAACTGAAAAAGAAATCGGCGAACAGCAGTAGAGACCCTCTTTTGAGGAATTTATAGATGTTGAATCAAACAAGGCTGCAGGACCAGATGATATAAATAACGAGCTAATCCAACATGGAGGAGAAGCCTTACTTCAATGAATATATGACCTGATAATGAATATATGGACAGAAGCATTAGGCATTTAGTTCCGATCTTTAAAAAAGGAGACCCAACCAAATGCAAAAATTACAGGAGTATAATGCTGCTCAACACTACATACAAGATACTAACCAATCTAATGAAAAAATAACTAAATAAACAGGTTGAATCCAAACTAGGTCAATAACAATTAACAACAGGGATTTAGAAAAGGAAGATCAACGATAGATGCCATACACCTACTTACACAGTCAATCGAAAGGTGCTATGAGCATGACATAGATCTACATGTACTATTCATTGACTTTCAGTAAGCGTTTGATTCAGTCAACAGAGAATGGCTATTATCTGATATGTGGAACATGGGAATTTCGAAAAAGTTGATAAGACTAGTGAAAATGACAATGAATGACTCGACTGCAAAGATAATAACCAGAGACGGAAATACAGGAGACATTAACATTGAAGTAGGTGTAAGGCAAGGAGTCTGTCAACTACTCTTTTTAAAATAACACTAGATGGGGTGATTAAAGTAATAGACATAAACGGAATGATTAGCCACAGCTCCACACAAATCATAGGATATGCCGATTATTTAGCTTTAATTATCAGAGACAAAGAAAGCCTAGAAAGAAAGTACATTCAATAACTTAATAAAAGAGGCAGCAAAGAGAGGCATGGTAGTAACCAAGAGAAGACAAAATATATGCAAATTTCAAGGAAGACGAACAAGACAGCCACTATAAATTTGAGAGATTATACTTTTCAAAGAGTGAATCATTTCAGATACCTGGGAATATTAATTGAGAAGAACAACAGAAGTGCGGAGAATAGCCGGAAACAAAGTGTATTGGAGGTATCAGAAACTACTAAGGGACAAATGCATCAGTAAAAAACCTAAAATTAAGATTTATAAAGCCGCGATACGACCAGTAAATAACGTATGCCGGTGAAACTATGAGCCTAACTGATAAAGACGAAGAAACTCTCCTAGTCCTAGAGAGAAAAATCATACGGAGAATACTAGGGACAAAACAGATCCCGAATGAAGGGTACAGAAGACTATATAACTGTGAAATAAGTCAATGGTGAAGATATAGTCAGACATATGCAGGCGCAGCGACTAAGATGGTATGGGCATCTCCGAAGAAGGAATAAGGACGATCCAATAAGGAAAATCTCTGACTGCAAGCCCGCAAATCCCAGACCCAGGGGACGTCCCAAACTTAGATGGGAAGATCAAGTGATTAATGACCTGAAGAAAATATGAATCCGTGACTGGGGTAGAAAAATTGAGGATAGGAAGGAATGGAAAAAAATTACTAAGATGGCGAACTCAAACCGCATGCTGTAGTAAGCAGAAGAAAACACAGGGATTGATCCACCGTACAAAAGGGATCAAAAGAGCTCAGGAAGAGCGGCCTATACTCCGACAACAGGAGTGCTGGCTTATACATATGTATAAATGACTTATTATAATTGTAAGACTAAAATACAGAATAGCTATTCCAATAAGCCTTTCCAACGAATTCAAAACTTCATAAGAGGAAGTGACGGAGGTGCACTGCACTAAAAGCGATTCCATAGAGGTCAATTCTAAGCTAGTATGAGGCACTCGGGAAACTACAACCAGGTGAGAACAAATGAATGCTTAAGCCAGAGTAAGGAAGCACTGGGAGTTTTGATGTATGTCCTTACACTGCCGCCTGAATGGGCACTTCAAAGATCTCAAACTAGTGGATTGAGAAGATTCTGTAGAATGGGATAAAAAACTTAAATTCACATTCTTGTGGAATGGCACAACACCTAGAAGACTGCTGGAAGGAAGAGGGGCACTAACCCAAACTGAAGCCTGCGGATTCCTTCGAGAAATAGGTCTAAAGCAACTAGTATTCCCTGAGACTTTCCTCGGAAACTAAGAAAGGGAGCACAATAGATATTTTAGCTCTACGTGAAAGTCACCCCACTTCAACGGTTTTCTAATTATGTTACTTTCTTTCCATTTAGACAAATTTGTATTTCTCACTATTCCCTGTCTTGGAGACAGTATATATGTATATACCGAGTTCGATTTTCAACACTTTGACATATCTAGAAAAAATATAAAAATAATAAACTGTAAATTCAATATGGTATTTTTGAGTCCGACTCTGTGTGAAATGTATATCATAATCATGAATGATGTTCAGTTGAATGACTTTCTCTAATTTATTATATAATAAGTGTCATGAAACAACATGGATATTTGTTGTGATAACATCGTTACCGTCAATTATGTTCAAGGAACTTCATCCGTTACACTTGAAATACTTTCCAAGACAACCGTAGAAGTCGATATATACTATACGTTCAAAACGGAAAGTTCTTTAAGCAAATAAGCGGAACGAATTTTAATAATTTTACCAACGTACCGGATTGATAAAACTCAAGGGTTTTTAGTGAAATACTTTGTAATGAATTTATTTCACGAAAATATTGATGTGGTGCCAAAAATTTGGAAGATAATTCGAAGATATATTGACCAAAATTGGTAAACCGAATGAATTGGTAAAATACGAGGTATTAAATGGCCACTAAAGTCACCAGACAAGGAACTATTAGATTTATTTTAACAAGGCTTATCAAAAAATTGGAACGAATTGTCCTTCGCTGGCGATTCTTTTTCCCTGTTTCATAGAAACACTTTTGGTTGTGTTGAAGCCAAACAGTGATTTGATGAGCGTTATGAAAACCCCGCAATCGGGAAATCGAATACTAGCATGGAAAAATATACAAATTAGTTTTAAAATAGTCAAGTACAGTTGGGAGAGGAAGCTGACACTTTCAAGATATCAATAGGTAGTGAGCTTAAAGTTTTACACGGAAATTTGAGCGTAAGTTGCTTTTGAAGTGGGTGCTGAATTTGTTCACACTGAAACAAAATCAACAACGCGTCGACGATTCAGAGCGCTCGCTGTGCTCTTTAGAGCTACTCAAGCGAAATTTAAAGGATTTCTTGCGTTGGTAGGTGACAATAACTGAGATATAGATCTACCACTACACATCTGATTCAAAAATATGTCAGTTTAGTGGAAAGCAGCCGGAGAAAGCTGTCTAAAGCAAACAAAATCTCAGGTGAGGTTATGGCAACCGCGTGATATTTTGTTCATCAACTATCTTAAGAAAGGTAAAACTATCTATAGCGATTATTATATTATGGCGCTATTGGAACAAGAGTAAACGATGTCGCATACTACGCTTCGAATTGCTTCCTCCTCTCTACCGTACCTGCCAGTTCTGGTAACCATGCTTTTTTCAGACATCTAAGAGATGTTCCAGGGGAAGAAACTTGGTTAAACGAAAAAGTGATTGCCTAAGCTGCGATCAAAAACAAAATGCTCTACAAAAAAGGCATCCAAAATTTAAAGAAGCGAACGAATTATCAACGTTGAATACATTTATTGCACGTTTTGGGTGTTGTAATTTACCCACAACGCGTTCTGTTTGAAAAAATCTTCGTGGGTGAATTGTTATATCCATAACGCGTTTTGGACAAAAAATTCACGGCGATTTCGGGTAGTGCGAATAATAGGAGAATTGCAATTGCTTTGAAATCACATCCAAATTCATCATTAAAATATGTAGTAGTTTATCGTGTTCCACCTTAAAACCAAAAAAAATTAGAACGTTTTTTTTTCATAAAAAAACATGCTTTGTTCAGATACCATCTATGGGATTAGCGATTTAATATGTGACGGTTATTTTGAAGAAGCTTATGTACCTACTTCTTCCGTTTTATAAATTTTTCATCGTCCTTCATGCTTCGAAGATTCTTCATTCATAATTTTCTCGGAACGTTCTCGCTTCGAAACGTTTAATTAGTGTGCGTTATACATCAAAACGCCACTTAGGTTAAAAACTAAAAAGGGATTTAAAAAAATTAATTGTAATCATTATAACGAGCACGCGAGTTTGTTATTTTTGGTACAGTAAGTTTGATGAGTAGTTTATTAAATTATTATTATTATTATACGCGTAGAGAATATTTGGTTTTGGTTTAAAAAGGAAATTTGTTTAAGGAGTTTATTTTTTTTTGTACAGAAAAATAAAGTTTGTTAGGATTTTTATTAAATCCAGTGGATGCTTTTCAAAAGTTTTTAAAAAATTACTAGCGAGCCCAATAGATTTTCTCCTTGGCTTGATGCTAATCGGTCTAGCCGGTCAGAATTAGTTCAGTGCCAACTCGATTTTAGTGCCATCTACCGGGACCAATTGTGAATTTAAACAATTAAAATCAGTCCGGCCGCTTAGGAGGATTTGCATTACATACACCCGTCACCTTACTGCGGGTTCCAGAACACACTGGAATGAAAGGAACTGAAATAGCAGATGAACTAAATGAACAAAAAACAAAGGTACCCTCCTTCGAGATATTTAAAAATATTCAAAATGAATAATCCCATTTTAAAAATTCCTCAAAACAATAAAAAACAGATGATTTTTTTGAAAAATATTTCGAACAGATCAAAGACAGATGAATTTTTTTCAAGGAGTATTTTAAATAGATGGACGATTTCAAAATAAATATATACTTAAATGATCTATTTTTGAAAATATTTCAAATACAGTAGAAAAAAGATTTTTTTCTCTAAAAATATTTAAAATTTTGATTTTTGATATTTTTATGGAATAATAAAGAAGCAGATAATCTACTTCCTAAAATACACACAGCCTCAAAATATAGGAATATTGCCTTATATTGTAACATTTTCGGCTAATTAATTTTTTTATTGTTTTATTGTAAATAGTATGATATAAAATTACTGTTAATAACCCAGTTTAGTAGTTACTCTGTGTACAAATTACATTATACCACTTTTTTTATGTATAAAAGTAAAATAATAATATTCTGTAATTAAAAAGAATAAAATTCTTGCGATCAATTCACAAAAAACACTCGATTTTAGTAATTCGTATGTCCTCCTCGAGCATTCAGAACAGCCCGACATCTGCGTGGCATACTAAAAATTAAGTTGTCTATGTCTGCTTGAAGAATAGCATTCCAGGCGTCCGTGAGAGCTAAAAATAGAGTTTGCGGATTATTCCTAGGTCTTCCCATAAGTAGTACTTCTCGCTGGAGCATATCCCATACATGTTCTATGGGATTGATATCCGAGGACTGCGCCGGCCATTGCGAAACATCATGAAGTCCATTGCGAGTCTGGAAGTATGCGGACGAGCATTATCGTGCATAAACAAAAAGCCAAGATCTATATCTGCTGAATATGGAATGGCAATTGGTTGTAGGATGGTATCACGGTACGACATGCCCGTCATAAAACCGTCCAGTAAAATAAGATCAGTTCTTCCGCCAACACTTTGATTGTACCACCTTGGTAAGCCTGGACTTCTTGGGCAATTGCTAAACGGTTTATACGGCCTAGCTCTCTCCAAACACGTACTCGTCTCGAGTCTGGATAAATTCCAAATCGAGATTCATCACTGAATAGCACGTTAGCCCAATTGGCGTTTATCCATAAAATGTGTTCTTGTGCCCACACTAAGCGGGCTCCTCGATTTCCTCGCGTTAGTGGAGGAACTCTCTAAGGGCTGGCACGTAGGTTGCTCTCAAGCAATCTACGAAGCACTGTATCAGCCGACACTTCCACATGGTGAACTTCTTTGAGTCTAATTTGAAGCGCAGGAGTAGTAATATTTCGATTTCTTCTAGCAGTCAACTGCAAAAAACGGTCTTGTCTCGGGGTAGTGATTCGACCACGACCCCTATGACTTTCCGCTATATCACCTGTGTAACGGTCGTACCAATTTGTCTAGCAACGTCTACTTGGCTCATCCCAGCTTCAAGCAGACCTATAGCCCGCATCATTTCATCGCGAGTTAAATGCATTCTTTTCATGATTGCTAACACTATATACGACTTTCACAAACTGTAAACTCCACTGACAACAACAATTAATCCGTGATCAATACTAACAAAGCAACTGCTCATTAGACATCACATACAAAAAAAAACAACAAAAAATATAGTGATAACGAAAAATATCAGAAAAAAGTAAAAAATTATATACAGTACACAGTGGCGTATTTTTATTTCCATTTCGATGTACAATAATTGATTTTTTTTACATTTTCTCCGACTTTAGTTACAATATCCCTAGATTTTGCGGTTGTGTGTATTTCAATTGGATTGAAGCATCAAGCTATTTCTGACATACATATAGATTCACAAGTTTTGCATCACCCAATATCTCCAAAAGTAATTTTTTCTTCAACAAGAATGGATTGGAGACTAATTAATTGATTAGTTTTATGTGGATTTTTGTAAAAATTTTATCATCCACCAATAAACTTGTTTTAAACATAAGAGTATTTTTGTAAAAAAAATAAATTTTCAGATTGATAACTTATTTGAGAATGAGTATTTTCACCTCTAGAATCTATGTAGGCTTGGAGACTCCTACTCATACTGTTCAACAGATTTCTGATTTGCTGTTGCGGGATATTCCACCATTCCTCCTGAGCGGCATGAACAAGCTCTTGTACACACCTAGGTGGATTTCTGCGTGCTGCTACTGCCCTAGAAAGCATGTTCTATTGGATTCATATCTGGCGATAAGGCGGGCCAGTCCAAACGATTGATGCCTTCGGTTTCTAGATACTCATTTACAGCTCTGGTGCGATGAGGACGGACGTTATCGTCTTAAAAACGAAAGCGTTGCCAACAGCTACTCGCCATAGTCTCACGTGAGGATGTAGAATCTCCCCGAGGTATCTATCACCAGTAATTGTTCCCTGAACATGGATTATTTCTGTTCATCCGTTGAACATAATCCCAGCCCAAAACATAGCACTGCCTCCTCTAAAGGGCAGCTCAGGGCGAGCATGGGTCGGCTGGGCTGCTCTCGTTGACTCTCTCCACACACGTATTCGATGGCTATCATGTACCAAACAAAATCTTGTCTCATCAGAAAAAAGTACAGAATTCCAAAGTTCTTCGGGCAAGACTGCGTGCTCTTGGGTCCATTGTAGACCGCGAAGTCTGTGCGCAGGTAGTTGTCGGAGTACTCCCATTGGTCGACGACATCTCAATCGTGTCAAAAGTATTCGTCTCCGTAATGTAGAGACCGATACTGAAATTTCCAAAGCATGTCTCATATTTATTTGGAGTGCTCGTAATGCCATGGTCGGGTTTCTCCGGATCGCCAAGTAGATATTGCGGTTTTGCCGTTCATTGGTAACAAGTCTTCTACCGCTCCTAGGTCTGACAAGAAGAGAATTGGTCTAGAGATAGTGGTTCCATGTACCACTTTGTGATCTACCAACTCTGTTAGCCACGAACCTTCGAGAATGGCCTTCTTCAATTAGACCTATTATTTTGGCATGGTCAATATCATGTTGGCAGTCCAAATAATAAAATTCAACTGTCTTTGCTAGCAAAATTATCGTACCAAAATGTACCCTCCAACAAAAAAATTGTAAACATGTATTTCTTGCCAAAACAAAATGTATACAAAAACCCTTGATATTTTTTTACTTGAAACTAATCAATTAATCAGTATCCAGTCCATTCTTGGCGAAGAAAAAACTACTTTTGGAGATATTGGGTGATGCAAAACTTTTGAATCTATGTGTATTTAAAAAGTAAGTAGATGATTTATTTCCTAAAATATTCAAAATTAAGCAAAAAAATTAACTTAAATAAATTATTTTTTTCTTCAAACATTTTAAATAAAAGAAAAAAATATTTCATTTAGGAATATTTCAAAAAAAATATGGATACCTATATAATTTCTTTTTCCAAAAAATTTAAATGAAAGAGAAACATCTTTTTTTATCTCAAAAATAAATCACCTAAGCTTAAAAATATAATAAATTATTAAAATTTTGAATGAAACTGAACCAGCTGATCTACCTACATAATATTTTAAATATCAGGTGTATGCGGGGGGTGAATGGTGTCATCGTAATCTTTCGAAATTAAAGAACGTATCTTGTATAACTGTCATAGCTCGGCGCTATGAAAAGCCACACAGATTGCAACTAACTTCAGGTCACGTTTTTCAATAAAACAATAACTAAGCTCGTTCGACTATTACCAGATTGTATAATACTATGAATTCTAGGGCAATGGCATCGGAATTATAGAAATAATAGTATACTCAAAGATAAATATTTGTCTTCCTCTAATTATTCCTCGATTTTTTTTTCAAATATAGAGTATCTAACAATCAAAGGCGTGGATATCATCGAGAAGTTAGATGCGAATCATCTATAATTTTCACAGCGCACTACAAATAATGACTTTTATAGGCACATTTTTAATATCTTGTCATTTTTGTAGGGATCTATAATATTTTTAAAAATAAAATAAAATAATATAATATGCTGTTTGCTGATAATGTAACTTTCTATATGTGACTAAATTTTCAATATGTTTTAAGTAGTTTTTCAGTTTATCTATTACGAATTAACATATGAACAATCGAATCATTATATACTCTGTTGTTCGTTATTCGTTGTTCGAAAATAAATCATTGATATCACATACATGCGTTTTTCTACTCCTGTTTTATAATATACTTATTAAAAGACTAAAATCTGTATCATAATGATATTCATTATGATACAAATTTTCATTATGATACAGATTTTTAAGCCAATAGGAATGCGACATTCGCACAATATTTAATATAGCCATGGATACCTGGTTGACATTTCTGAAATTAATTATATTAGGTGACACTTAATTTGACAGCTGTCAAATAATTTTGATTTTCAAAAGTAACTATATATGATTATTTTTTTAACTTGTCAAAATCTGACATTTTGGTGATTTTAACCAATAGCAATACATTATTCTAGCCAATCATTCGGTATTATACTGATAAAACTGCTTCCTCATCGATAATACCTTGTTTACATTGAAACGTCAAAATTTTGAAAAAAATAATCTTCCCAAATACAACTCGTTCTTCAAATTTTATCACATAATTTTTTATTTTCATCACTCAAACTTGTTTATTTGAGGCAAAAACATTGAAACAAACCGAATTTAGATAAAATCACGAGTCCGTTAGGACTCGTGATTTTATCAATCGGTTTGTTTTCATATTTTTGCCAAATAAACAAGTTTTCGTGGAAAAGAAAAAATTATCGATAAAATTTGAAGCATTCGTGGTATTACCTTTGATAATTATTAATTAAATAATTCTTATTAATCGGAGTAGAAAAAATATTGTATGCAACTTTCATGTAATGGCCATTAATACACTCGCATATTATATAGGAAACTCGCCTGCGGCTCGTTTCGTATCCTACAACATGCTCGTGTCTTAATGGCTATCATTACATGATCGTTGCATAAAATACTATTATAAAACGTTGTTGTCGTGTTGTTCGTCGTTTCCATGTCTTTCATCGTTGCTTTTAAATAACCAAATTTTATATCTTGTTATTCGTGATTCGCAGTTCCGCCAATGAAAACTGAAGTTAGTGCCACGTGACTAGATAATTCATTTGCTGTTGAAGAACTGGAACTGAATACTATCTTACTTTCTTAATATATTGATACAAATACGAAAAACAATAACAACACCTAAATAATCTGTAACGTCTATTTTTCTGTCGTATGACATGCGTCACCTTTGTGTCCAATCCAATTTCAACATCGCCAACATAACAACGAAAAACGAATATAAATTAGTCGATTCGGGAACAACTGTGAATAACGAATCGCCAGCAACGTGGAAGGCACGGCGAGCAGCGAACAACGGGAACAACAGAGTTTATATGTCCGGCTTTACTCTTCATAATATTAGGTTAGATAAATACCAACCCACGTACGATACTATCAAGTTCCATTAAAAAAATCACTATATCAAATAATAATCGCCTATTAATTGTTACTTCGATTGAATCTTAATTAATAACAGGAAATAAAC
The DNA here is from genome assembly GCA_947563755.1 of Lochmaea crataegi. Taxonomy (NCBI): domain Eukaryota; kingdom Metazoa; phylum Arthropoda; class Insecta; order Coleoptera; family Chrysomelidae; genus Lochmaea; species Lochmaea crataegi. Next base: position 71,233,948 of record OX387423.1, read on the forward strand.
AAAAAACGCCAACGGCATCGGTAGTTATACGCCAATCAGAGTCGGTTCTTCGGACTCTGGTTGCGTGAAGGCAGGTCTCGAGTTACGGCATCGTAATCGGGTGCGTAAATCGCGCACAAGCTGTCGAGAGTCGCGCCTTTAGAATGGACCCACATTGTGTATGCATCGCAAACGGCAAAAGCGCGCAATTTAACAGCAGAGATCTAACCATTGAAATGCCATTTTAAATTGGACTGATTGTGCGATATGAAATAAGCGCGACACTGTTTGTGTGTGTGTGTGTGTGTGTGTGTGTACTCTTATACGTTCCTCATTCCTTCTTACTTTATTGTGTGATGTTTTATTCGAATCGTTTCCTTGTATATCGAGAAAAAGTGACGAAAAAAACACTAGTGCGTTGAAAATCGAACTCTTATGTGTAGATACAATTTGGAATTTTTTATTTAGAAAAATGTCCGCTGTTAACAACTTTCAACTTAACCCATGCTGGAGAGCAAGTATATAATATATAGGATTAGCTAGCCAGGAAGGCTGCTACTTTTAACCGTTTTGCGGGATAGGACTTACTTCCTACAGGAAGGAATAAAAAAACAGTAGAAAACCTCTGGAAAAGTCTTTCAGGACTGTACCATTTATTGGAAACAATCAAAAGAAAAACTGTCAAGCACTAGCAAGAGACATCTAAAGGTGGGAACAGACCAAGCAAACATTGTTGTGCAACAGTGGAACAACACTCGAGAAACACACAAGTTTACACAGTGTGTACGTGTTGCGCAACAGTTGCACAACAGTTGTGCAGCTGTTGCCGAACTGATGGTCGGTGTTCGCTCCCGAGGCGGTACTTCAAAGGAGATGTTGCCGAACAGTGCGCACACAGCGTCTGCAGTGTAGACGCGTATACGGGTCAATTTTACATTTTAATAAGTAAGTAGTTTATTCCCATTCGAGCAGTGAGTCGAATCGTATCGGAAGAGTATTCATAGGCTATTGAAATGTCGAACTGGATCGAAGAGCAAACTCTGATCTTGATAGATCTTGTGAGAGATTTTCCGAATATATGGAATCCCGGAAATGAGATGTATAAAAACAAAAACAAACGTACTGATGCATTCAATAACATAGCTGAAGCTGTAGGGCTTTCGCGGGAAGAATGTGAGCGAAAATGGAAAGTTCTGCAAAATCAATTCAGACGAGAATGTATCAAAAGTGCCACAAAATTTGGCCAAGGAACAAGTGAATTGTATGTCTCCCATTGGTTTGGGTATACACATTTAATGTTTTTAAAAGACAAGAATAAGCCGAGACATACGAGAGATACTCAAGTCGAGGTAAGCGAGTAAGCATTATTTTTTTTATTGCGTTTTCACAGAATCATTATAACATTAACACAAACAATATTATTTTTCATTCCATTTTGTCACAGCACGGCACCCTTCCAGTGGTTGAAAAATAACGCGCGAATTGTTCCCGAACCTCATGTGCTACTCTGGTTGCTTTTCTACCCATTCTCTTTACATTTAAAAATGTTCCTGAGGGTTCTGGTTCGTTTCGCCAGGATCCAGGAGTCAAAATTCCGGAGGATATATCTTCTTTATCATAGGTTCCAGGCGGACTGTACGAAACTAAAAAACTAAAACTAAACTAAAAACGCACTCCACGCGAGTAAAGCATCTTCTTCGTCGCTCATGGTGCCTGCCTGAACGAACACTGGACAAACACCGGAGAAAGCAGGCTGGTCGATGTTGCCCAACAGTTTGTCGAAAATGTTTTCTCCCCACGGAAACAAGTTAGCCAACAGTTGCCTACCTGTTGTTCAACTGTTGCACAACAATGTTTGCTTGGTCTATTCCCACCTTAAGAAGCCTTAGTGAATTGTAAACTCAATCACCTGTGCAACATGGAGCTTAAGGAGAAACACCCTGTACTTACTTACTTTGTGGAATCTACTCATATTACTTTTCTAAATAAAACTAAGTGTTTCTAATTAATTCCACTATTTGATGAAAAAATTATGAAAACTCTAAGATATTGATAATTATTTCGATATTATCAATATCTTAAGCTGGGGAAACATCTGAGAAACGTTGCCATTCGTTCACATTCGCTGTTATTGCTATCATTGCTGTTCGCTCGTAGTCATTCGCGGCAACTTTGTTTGGAGACTGGACACATTTACCAATTCCCTGTTCATATCTTTTGCAAAAAAACATTTTCTAGCGTTCCATTAATTCGTGAAGATTAGTTGACGGTGTGGATTGATTGTCTGACTTCTGGTGGTATAGCTTCTCTGAAGTTTGTATTCCGTTTAACAATTTGTGGTTCAATCATTTCCAGAAGGAAACTGAAATCTTCTCGAGACATTCTGGTAAAGTTTTAAAAAAAACGCATGATTTAAATCGCCTAGCAAGTTCATACCATCATATCTTGTTCTACTTAAATATATAAATCACTCATCTACACAAGTCTTTGTTTTCTCTTCTTTTTTTCTTTTCGTTGCTTTATGATTTTATTGATAATGATGTACGAGGCACAGGCCACTGACTAACTGATTTTCACTCATATCTTTTCACAAACGAAAACGAAATCAACCTTTCTCGTCGACTTGTTGCGAAGTACTGCAAATTATTTTCGACACTGCCACATGTGAATGCCTAACAACGTTCGCAGATATTCGCAGCTCAGGTTTCCTTTTGATCTTTTCTGTTTTACCGACAGACGATGGAAAACGTTCGTTCGCTGCGAACCAAAAGTTATTCGTTGCAAATGACTGCAAATTACCATCTACACTTCACGAACGAAGGCAAAATAATGCGAATGAATGGCAACGTTTCTCAGATGTATTCCCGGCTTTAGAGTTTTCATAATTTTTTTATTAAATAGTGGAATTAATTAGAAACACTTGGTTTCATTTAAAAAAGTAATATGAGTAGATTCCACAAAGTAAGGATCCAAACAGTAAATTCAACCCTTGTACATAATGACAGAATGCAACCCTCGCTAACTGAACACTTCTTCACCTGGAAAAACCTTAAGTGGAAGAGTGATCAATCCCTCTTCCTCTTTGATACTCCCGCAAATCCTGCACTCCGTAGAAGAAATAGGATTAGGGGGTACACAATAGACCTAATTTGGCCGCAGTGGTACAACACCCCACTTAATCCATTCATTCAAAAGCAAAAATTTACCATACTTTCCATATCTGTAGTTGATCGTTTTTTTTTAATAAAAAAGGAGACCTGATGTGTATTCTGTGTCGTGGTTGCTTGGTCTTGTGGTGTAGTCCCAATAAACAATTTTCGTGACTTATAGTAACTGATATTTTTATAAAGTATTTATAAAGGCTACACAATTATATAGGGAAATGCTTTGAAGTTTTATTGCAACACCTATAGTAAATTAGGTTTATTAGGGTTTTATGCCATTACTGTAAATTCTAGATTTATAATGAAGTGTTGTAACTATTTATATAACTGTGTTATAAAACTTGAAGTAATCGTTACCTCAATTTATATAACAAATTTATATAAGGTTTGCCGTTACTTTTGTAATAAAACTAATGGTTTCTGAGTTTTATAATAGCATCGTTGTTTGCCTTTTTAAAACTTGAGATACTTGAGTTCTTTTATAAATATGTTATGAAACTTTGGGTAACTGATGTTTTCTCTTTGTGTTCTCAGTAAAAACTTAACCTAAAATAGGAGTGGTCCGAATCGTACTTTATTAACTGTGTAGGTACTATTAATAGCTGGAAAAAAATCAAGTAGAGCAGTACATTTTGCCGGAAAGTTCTTAGGCGTTTCTCCAGAATAACACAAATAGTGCCAGCATCTTTTGTTAAATTAAAAAGTACCACTTTCGTTAATCGACAGGTATCTTCCAGTTTCACTTTATCAACAAATGGCACAGAAAAGAAAAGTTTTGATAATGAAATTGAGACCACAGCAAACTCATCAGTGTTTTCTGAAAATAATGAGAATGCTAATGACAATGATGACTACACAATGAAATGGCTAACAGAATTTGAAGATGCAGAACAAGAACGTATTCTTGATGCGGAACATGTACAATTAGAAGAAAAAAATGATATATTTATAAATGATTTGAGAAAATGGGCAATTAACTATGATATTTCACCAATAGTTCTCTAACCATCACTTGTGGTGTCACTCAACTAACACTTAAGAATTTATAGTAGTCTTAAAGTTTTATAGAATCACCATTTATGGATATATAGTGTTACTTTAAGTTTTATAGTATTACCAACATTCATTTTGTGGTAACTTATTTTTATAAGAGTGTGTATCCGCCATGATAATTTTCTAAAACGCAGATATAAACAAGAATAAAAAATTAAATATTTAACATAATTTTGGAAAACTGACTTCAGATTGGACTCTTATTTTACATTATATTATAAGAGCTTATGATTGATTCAGTTTTATGAACAAATATAAAATAATTAGAATATTACTTTTTAAAAAAAGTAATAAAAAAAGTAATATGAGTAGAATCCACAAAGTAAGGGTCCAAACAGTAAATTAAAATAATTAAAATAATAATTTTTTTAAATTTAATAATAATTTTTTTAATAATACATATTTGAAAGGCCAATGAATTTTTTAGAAGTGCCTTGCTAACATTTACAGTAAAAAATGATTGGCAACATCATTTTGGTCTAACCTTATGTGTGGAAATGATGTGAAAAGTATTAAAGTGCACATAATATATCACATCATCCATCTTAATATCATATAAACATGGAGACAAAAATGAATTACTATACTGCCTGATGTTTAAAATTGTGGAATTAACAAAAAGAAACATAATTATAATAACCAATGTATGCTAAAAAGCGAAAACACATATTTGAAATGAGACAGATGACAGCTTGACAAAGAAATGATTTAGTAATGGTAAGGTAATAATAATAATAATAATAATAATATTTATTCAATTCAATGCACTTTTACATAAAAAATCATCAATATAAACACATATATAAACACAAAACGTGAATAAATATCAGATATCTCAAATAACCAATAGATGTTTTTTTTTAGATACAACGTTTATGTCCAGGTTCACTTTAGCCAGAGCTAGACTGTGTTCCTGAACACAATGGGAACTTTGGTCCTTTGAGATACATTAACCTAATAAAAGGGTAAATGTATAGTTATAAAAATGTTAGATACTAAACATAAATATACTTAAAATTATGCAATTAGAAAATATTCGTTTGATAATAAAACGAATGTAATAAGTTGACTTATAAATGTATAATATTAGTATTGATTTTCGTAGCAGTGATGATTAATCAATAAAAATTTGGATTGGAAGTGTACATGTGTCTGCTAGCCCGGTATATCTACAATAGAATTTTGACCATTGATGTAATTAGCCAATCTGTTAATTTATTTTTGAAAGTTCTTAGGCGAATTTCAAGTTTCAAATTTATTGGCAAAAAATTGTATAGTTTCTGTCCCACATGTAGGAAACTACGCTGTCCAATGGACTTCTGACACTTAGGGAAAACTATATTGAAATTTTCTCGAAATCTTGTTGGATAAATGTATGTTTTGTTAATATCTATAGAGTTATTTTTCACTAAATATAGAAATGAGGTTTTGTAGAATAGATTTCTAATATTCAATAGGTTGGTATTTTGGAAAAGCGAATTCGATGAAAACTGTCGATCTAATTTATACATTATTTTGATTATTCTCTTCTGTGCTATTTCTAAAGGTTTAATATTATTAGAGTATGCACCACCCCATCCGATTATGCCATAATTTAGGAGTGATTGAACCAAACTGAAGTACATGGTTTTCATATTTTTTTCGTCTAGTATGAAAGTCATTTGTTTGAATAAATACATCAATGATCTAAGTTTTTTAGTTAAATTTTGAACTTGAAGATTCCATTTTAGGTTATTATCAATAGTTATACCTAGGTATTTTGTGCTGGTTGAAGTCTGAATGTTATACGTATTATTTCTGAATGGTAGATGTATGTCTAATTGTTCAGAGTTTGGGAGACCATTTTTATAATTTGAAAAAGGTAGATATACTGTTTTATCCATATTAATGGTGAGAAGGTTGTCATCAAACCATTTTATTATTCTTTGTAAATCCATTTTTAGTTTGGTTTCTACTTCCTCCCATGAGTTTCCATCCAAAAAAAGTACTGTATCGTCGGCATATGAGATTATTGTTCCTTGACATTTTAAATATAGCAGTTCAGGCTACCAACAACTCTATAGGAAAAGTTTATAAGAGCAACCAAGTCAGTAATAAAACTAAATATCATTCCATCCTCTTCCTAGAAGAAGTGTTATAGAAAGTTTTATAAAGTACCGGAAATATTTCTGTTACTTTTAGTTACAGACTTATAGGTTTTATAACGTTACTAAATAAAGGTGTTCGCAACTCTTATAAATTGCTCCATTTAAGTGTTGTAAAGGGTTTATAAGAGTTACAGAAATATTACTATGCTCAGCTTATATAAATTACAGGAAAATGTTTATTGGGGTCGTAAGTGTCCATTCAACTTTCGTATTTCCTTTTATTTTGTGATATCATTTTATACATACTTTTTACGAAAATATCAATTTTGAGGTTGAGATGCAGTGTGGTGATAGTAAAAAATCTTCATTATTATTATTTTTTCGACATGAGGGGATTGCAGGTAACGAAATGGCGGACCAGTTAGCTAAAGAAGGCTCTAAAGGAGACTTCATAGGTCCGGAATCGTTTTGTGGAATCACAAGAGATTGCATAAGAGAGGAAATCGGGAACTTGCTAGATAGGGAACACCAATTCAAATGGAGGGTGACACAAGGGCACCTTCATACAAAGAGTTTACTGAACAAGGTATACAAGGAACTCTCAACCAGGCTATTGAAACTGGGTAAGAGACATTTGAAGACAGTTACCGAAGTGGTTCCAGTCACCAGTGCACCTTGAGGAAACATCTGTACAAAATGGGCAAAGTTAGTGAACCTATGTGCAGGATATGTGAACTTGATGATGAAACACGTACTCACATACTCTGCTTATGCGAGAACTTACAAGGAATTAGACGGAAGCACTTTGGAGAGGAATTTATACAACCATCACAACTACTGAAAATCCCTCCAGTCAAACTAGTGGCCTTTATAGAAGATACTAAGCTTCTGGAATGAAAGTAGATAACATGGGAAATGGTACAAAGATTCAGTTCAAGTGCCTGTGCTGATGAGCACAACCCAAATATATGAATGAATGAATGAATGATTCGACACCGCGTAAAATTCGTAAATCAGAAAGTGATTGGTTAATATGACTTTTTCGAATCGCTATAAATATTGCTTTATAGTTTTAATAAATTTTATATCATAGATATGACATTTTCAAAAAGTTAATATTATTTCAAGATTGAATTAATCGAAGAAATCTTTGATGTAAGAATATGCAAATCAATCTAATTTGCAATCGTATAAAAAGAAAAGTTATTATAAATATAATTTTGGATAAATTTTATTATTCTAATAAAAATTTATGTTGCAGAATCTGCGGTTTAAAAAGACACCGAAGAAACAGATGATAATGGTAATGAAACGACTAGATGAATTAAATGGCAGAAATCTCGTTTTAGTAATATATATGGAGTATGCAGAAACATTTTCACATGGTTTAAGTGTTATTATTGTTCTTTGTTCATTCATGTGCAACGGTAATAATGTTAATAAAAGTTTGTATATAATATGTAAGATTTTTTTTCAATTCATCCTGAAGCCGTCTTGAAAAAAAATGCATTTAACCTAAATTGATCTTAAGAATAGCATGTAATGCACCGCAACGATGTATCATGGACTAATTGAGGAAGTATTGTAGATGTTTCAAGGATTATAAAAATTCCTATAAACATCCTGCAAATGTCCTTAGGACGTTGAAATGAAATATACTGAGTGTATTTCTAGGCATTGATTCCGATTCCCCGGGGACATTTCAAACAAATATCCTCAGGATATCTCGTATATCCCAATGAAATATCCTTAGGAGATCCAAAACACATCCTTGTGCTGTTTGGATCTTTTTACCTCTAGGTATCCCTAGAACCATATAACTTATCCTGTACGGTACGTTGTTTCTTGAATTTCTAAGAGATATTTTGATAAAAACTGTAATTAAATGAAATGTTCTATCAAAAATGCCAGTTCTTTTTAAAATAACAAAGTAGTCTTGAAAGTGGCATTTACGTCGATTTAGTGATAAAATTTCATAATTGTTGCAAAAATGGATTTTATTTAAACAACACCCTGTAAAAATGTGATATTCGATGTTTTTGAAAAAAACATTGATAATACTGATAAAGCAATAAATCTGGCTACATTGCAAATATCAAATGCCACTCTAAAGAGGTATAATTCAAATTCTAACTACGTTAAAAATTATATGTTTCCTTTTTTATAGATTCGTTTATAATCTAATAGTCAATCGAATAAAATTGGTGATTTATGTTTATTTAATATCTTCGTATATATTAAAAGTAATCAAAGTTATGGGAAATCTAGCAAAACCTCAACAAACCATCATAATTATTATATTATATCGTTATTTGTTCTAGGTAGTTATCGAATTAAACTTCGCTATCACTCGACTGCCTCGATCCGAATAAGGCTTAAACATAATAATCGAAATTATCTTATTTTTCTTTCTTAGACGTTTGTCTTTGAAGATTTTAACTGTGGACTCCACACGATACAACCGGCATTACTTTTTATTGCACGGCAATAACCAGGGTCGTACTAAAAAACTTTACATTCGCTTAAAAAAAATTGTGGACTAAAATTTAATTGATAAATGCATCGCCCCTCTTCCGACGATTTTTTCTCTATACAATACCTATTAAAAATGAGTACTCCAAACCATTGGGGCACTTGCAGCTGGACAGCTCTGATTTAATTCATAATATACGTACAATTTTCGTTGTACTTTCAGTTTTGTTTTTCAAGAATCTAGATATAAGTTTGGCTTAAACTTGAAAAAAATAACAATTTTATATTGAGTTCATTAAAAAAATAAGACATTAAAAACATAAAATTAGTTCTTGTTACCCAGCACAATCCAACCTTCACTGACAATCCTTCAAATGAAGTCAACAATTTAAACTGATCATTTCCAATCATATTTTACGAATTTAAATTTTCTATAAACCATCTTTGTTTAGGGTCACTTTGATCACAATCACTCAATACAAGCTTACCATCACTAACAGTAAGACACTCTCCACCTGGAAGGTTAACAAACAATCCCGAATCACGATTGAAATGCCATTGTTGAATACCATAAACTTCATCGCAAGGATACAACCAGACATTCTCGTTAAATTCCGGATTGTAGCCAACACAACCTTCGTCCTTCCTAATTTCCTTTTTCTCCGTATAATACCAAAATTGGCTTCCTCCCAAACTAGTTTTATAACATTTTTTTAAGGGCACCAACGTGTATAAGCCCCCCCAACTGTCTAAACAGTACTTTTTATCGATAGTACCTATTATACCGTATCCTAATATGTTGCTTGGTACGAATTTTTCAGGATAAACGTTTTCCAAGTACCATTTAAAAGATTTACATTTTAAAGATTCTCTAAGCTCTTTTCTATCACTTACGTCAACGTCAAATTCGTTGTTACGTCCGATTCTTTGATAATAAAAATCTTTATAATCATCCAACCAAACTTCAACGACACGTTGTAAATTTTTCGATGTAACTGACGGAGAAATTTCGTATGGGAAACTTTGTCTAAATAAATGTCCAACTCGCGAACAAGGTATAATTTCTAAAGTACCACCGCACATCCAAATTTTAAAAGAAAGTTCCAAATTTTCCCCGCCCCATATTTCAAAACCGTCATCGTACCTTCCTATTTCTTCGAAAAAAGCTTTACTTATGGCGAAGATTCCACCAGCCATGGTGGGAGTAAACACCGAGTCAGCTTCATCGTACCTTTTTTCAATTTCTCTTTGCGGAATATGATGCCAGGTGAAAATTAAATTCCAATCGAATCCTCCTACGTATACATCTTTAGCAGGGATGTATTCAAAAGTATCAGAATCAATTATATCTATAACAGGACAAGCTACAGTGGTATAGTTAATACGGATTCTTTCTAATAAAGGTTCTATCCAACCAAGAGTCACTTCTACGTGTGAATCTAAAAAAGTTAATATTTCACCTTCCGCAAAATCACTTCCAACTAATCTGGATCTAATCAAACCTTCTCGTTTTTTATTCCGGACTATTTTAATTTTAGGCTCACTTTCAAAGTAACTTTCTAGTTGTTTCAAATGTGGCATGTCGGAAAAATCGTCCACGAGGATGATTTCTTTTAAAAGTCGAGGTGAAGTTCGGTCTAAGACAGAATAAATTGATCTGAGCAATACTGACCAAGCTTCGTTGTAGAACGTTATTATCACCGAAGTACTGGTAAGATTTACGTCGTACCGGAAGGGTAAGGTGCACCATTCTACTCTATAATCCGGTAAAGATCGATGTAGGCTGATTGAATCACTTACGTATTCGTTGAATTTGTAATCTGACCATCCTTTTTTGATTTTGGAAAAAACTTCTGGTGATAGATCAGTCGGGATTGTCACCGGCTTGCCCATTTCTCCTACTCGTAATTTTCTAATTACTTTTACGTTTTCGTCGATAAGTTCGTTTTTGTTGATGATTATAAAGTAACCCCATATCCACACTGTTATTATAAATGCGCAAAATAAAAATAATGATTGTTTTTTTACGAATACTGTCATCATTTTGAATTTAAAATAATACTGAACGATAAGTTGTTGTAATGCATGTTGATAAATTATTATCTCAATTTAATTCAGGTAGATTAAACTTGATTTTTAAGTGGGTGATTTCATATCAGTTCATATCTTTTATTATCGTTTCTTTTAAATGAGACAGTTGTGTAGAATCAATTATTTTATACAGAATGTCCAGGAACTCTTCTGCCAAACTCAAACTACAGATAATAGATGTGATTTTATGTCCATCATTATAGTTTTTGAATTTAATGTAAAATTTGTTAAAAAACGGATGCACCCGTTGCCTTACCCACGTTGAACGCTTGTGACGCGAGTTTGTGGTAAACAATTTACCACAGAAAAAGTTTATTAAGGTATTAGTTACAACATATTTAAAAATCTTGTTTATTATGCATTACCAATTTTTGTTTATTTGCAGGTTGTTTAAACGACATACAGCACCTGTTCACAGAACACATTTTTTGCACAATACAGCACAAATTAGCTCATTTTCAGATGACAAAAGTGTGAAAATATGGGACATTCCAACAGAGAAAACCTTAATCACTTACATACTGATTATATTAGAGCAGGGACAACTTGTGCTGCTGTACCAGACAATATAATATCTGGTAGCTACGATCATAAAGTTAAAATGTTTGACACTGGAACAGAAAATGAAGTTTTGACAGTTGATCATGGCAGTCCAGTGGAATCTTTACTACTTCTACCAGCAGTAGGAATATTTTTATCAGCTGGTGGTTCAGAAATTAAAATTTGGGATAGTTTAGGAGGTGATGGACTGCTAGGTAGTGTATCGCAGCATCACAAAACAATTACATGTCTTCAATTGGCTTCAGATAACAAGAGATTGCTATCTGGAAGTTTAGATAGACATGTGAAGATATATGAAATTGCTACTTTTAAAACTGTACATACATTAGACTTTCCAAATGCTATTTTGAGTTTGGGGTTTCTAAAAATGATGACACCCTGGTTGCTGGACTAGTGGATGGGTTAGTGTTTATTAGTAGGAGAGAAGATGATCAAGAAGAGAAGAAACCTACAAAAAGAGTATCATCTTATCAATTTATTAGTCACACTCATCAAACATGACCACCATTTGCGAAAATTTGAATATTCAAAAGCACTACACACTGTTCTTCTACCATACGTAGCTAATAAAAATCCACAAGTTACAGTTTCATTAATACAAGAATTAATCCGTAGAAGAGCTTTAAGCAAAGCTTTTCAAGGAGGAGACAAAAAGTCTTTGTTACAAATTTTAAGGTTTTTTGTTAGAAACATAACAGATTGTCGTTTTGCACGAGTTCTTATAGATGCAGCAAACATATTTTTAGATACATATGAAGATACATTGCTTCGTTGCCACCTGAAGTTGGCAAATTGTTCATTGAACTAACAAATGTATTAGAACGGGAAAGTGAATTGTCTAATAATTTAGCAGCATTACAAGGCATGATGGGTATGCTTCTTGCTAGCCAGGTAACAAATTCTGCAGATTCTAACTTTGAGTGATAAAAAAGGACATAACTTGGTACCTACAAAACAATTTTGTTTCAACAGTATCATGATGTTTGTGATAATACTCATAAATAAATTTTTTCTATTAGACATTTTGTAATATATGCAAATGCATACATATTCTTCTTCTTACCCCGTCCTTATATATTTAAGTTACTGCATAGAGAAATATTTTTATTTCTCTATGGGTTACTGTATAGTAGAGAAAAGTCTGTATATTGAATATTGGGCATAGTATAAAATGAACAAGGCTCATAAAAATGTTGGTAGACTGAAACAAAAATCTGGATATCATAGGTAACTAAAATAAGATTGAAAACATTTGAATATATTATGAATGTTCCAACCAAACGCGCCATCAGAGGTTGGTGCCTACCAAGTCATCAGACCTAATGGCCGAATGTCACAGCAAATAATACACCAACTAAGTGGTGTATTCTTTGGTCACAGTGATTGATTGAGTCCAAGCAGAGAGACGAGACAATATTTCCCCGACTGGCACCCCCCACTATTTATAATTTCTGTCTTGGTTAAAACAGATCATTGATTAATTTATCGAGAAGAGCAAGGAAAATCATTGAAGAAGACATTTTTTCGACACTGTATAGCTTCTTCAATGATTTTCCTTGCCCTTCTCGATAAATTAATCGCTCGATCTGTTTCAACCAAGAAAAAATAAGGTTATGACCGGAGACAGCTATACTTGCGTCTAGCCTAGGAGAAGGGCAAGGAAAATCATGTTTCTTGCCCTTCCCGATAAATTAGGTGGCAAACGGATCATGAAATGTGCATGCGGGCTACAAAATTAAACGGTGAGTACAGTTATGACTTTCTAAATATTGGGGGGTGCCGGTCGGAGAAATAAGCTCTACAGTGGCAAAATAAAAAGAGAAAGAGAGGACTTCAACGTGGTATGCCATGCTGAATGCTTTGATTCTATCTTTTTACGACGAGTAATATGTTGTACTTTTTGATAATTAGTTATAGGCCAGTCATCTTATACATTTGAGTGAGAAAGTGAACGAAGACACGAGATTTTCTTTAGGCTTGTTGGGGGTGTCAAGGAGAGCCTATTTCTGAGTTGTCGTATACATAGACGTTAAGCTAAATTAGGGAGGGGTGGGGGAAGGTAATTTTGCGTTTTTTCACAAAGTACCAAGTTTAAAATGTATAAGAATCAGTTTTTTGAGATATAAATAAAAACTGACTTAATTGACATAATAATCACATCTAGTACTCACTGTAGTTTGAGTTTGGCAACAGAGTTTCTGGACCCCTTTATACAGTGATGGGCAGATGTGTGGAGCCAAGTAAATATCTTCAGAATTATAAGATATATCGAAATGAAATTTGGTTGGTAGGTATAACAGTAAATTGCGTATTAGTTTAATTTTTTTTTACAATTTTGAACTTCCGATTTAACCGAAAGTAATGTCGATTTGAAGATTCGTAATGAATCACCCTGAATATTTTTTATTTCAATGCCATTCGAGATATTAACAAAAAGTATCTGAAGAAACGAAAAGTTAATGAAAATCATTGTAGCAGTGACAGTAGTTGTCAAAATAAGTAAGTAACTAGTGTTCGAATTTGAAAGAAACAACGCAACATCTCCAAAAATTGAACGTCGGAGTCGGTGTTTACAACAACAAAATCGTGGGACCTTTCTTCTCACAAGTGATTCTGATACTTTAGATACTTTTTTGGTAATAACTGGGTTGGCATTGAAATAAGAAATATCGCACCCTATATTTTTCTAATCGTAATCAAATGCTTTATACGAAACTGAAATAATATACAGAGTGCTTCATTACAAATTTTAAAATCGATGTTACTTTCGGTTAAACCGAAAATTCTAAATTGTTGAAAACAAACACGCTATTTACTGTAATGCCTACCTTCCAAATTTCATTTCGATATAAATAACCATTCCGGGGATATTTACTTGGTTCCACACATTTGCCCATCACTGTATACATACATGAAAATGGAGGTTGAATTGAATGGGTTTCTTATGCACTTATTTTCCAGCTTTGGTTCTCCAGTGACTACTGTTTCATTGCAAACATAAAAAATACGCCCAGGTTGGCTTAAACGAAAAAGTGCAAAACTGAGGTCTAAAAGGGCATCGAAAAGTTAGAAGAGCGTTGGAATGAATGGATCAACTCTTGAAGAATAGTATGTTGATAAATAATGACTCACTATTACTTCAAATATTTGAAAAATAATTAAGTTATTTCAAGATTTTGTTATAAACATTTTTACTCATCTTTTTTTATTTTATCTGTAGATATAATTTGCAATCTCCGCAAATAAAGAGTAATCTGCGCTGAAGAATTTGCCCGATCGTGTAATAAATCGGACAAACAACTTTTATTGTCGAGTCGACTCGGATATGTTAAGTCGGTAGTTTTATCACTTGAAATTACGAAACACGGCAATATCATCGGCAATTTACCCGTACTCGTAATTGATATCGTTATGCTCATTTAACCTAGAGATTAATTTGTTTTATCTAATTTGTCACAGGCATTCGAAACAAGAGAGACAAATAAGTTTTCAGCATCCGCTTTGGACTAGCGGGAGCGATCAATCTCGGCAAATAAAAAAAAAAGAAGAAGCTGCATCACCGCAGGTTCCACTAACTACTCCCTTTTGTAAAGTCGATAAAGTACATATAAAATTGCAGCTACATACAACACAAACACAAGGAAATGAATACAACTTTATAATGTCAAAATTGTTTCCATTAAATGAAAACAGAATAAATTTGAATAGGCAAGATGATTTATTTTGAAAAATGTTCAATGATGTTTACACGCATATCCTTTATCCGAAATAAATGTTATTTTCGCCAAAAAAAATTTTAAAGGAAAAACTTTTTTGCACCAAAACGTTAGAATAGCGAATATTAGCCACAAGATACTTCCTTATGGCAGAATACGACCTAACTATGAACAACGCCTTGCTTTCGCCGAACTAACTCCTTTTAGTGAACGCAGACAACGTGGTGACTTGATTGTATCATTTCAAGTTATATGAGGGTTGTCTTTTATATTTTGCATATAAAGCTAGAAAAAACAGTACTTAGATAACTTTTGAACACTATTGTCATTCAAAGTATTCTCCACGAAGAGAAATGCAGTTTTGCATCCTTTGGAACCAATTTTGGAAGCAGTTATTACACTCGCTTGTTAATACATTCAAAGAGTTTTTGAAGGCGCTGATTGCATCTTCTGGGGAATGGAACCTTTTACCACGCAGTTCATTCTTAATTTTTGAAAAAGAAAAAAAGTCGTTAGGACTGTATGGAGGATGGTCCAACAATTAGATGTTTTCTTGCTTTAAAAACCCAATTGTTTTTCGAGCTGTGTTGCATTGTCTAAGTGAAGGATAATTCGTCGTTGGGGGTTGATTTTTCGAAACTCAGCAATTACTTCGAGCAAACAAATCGATATGTACCAGTCAGCAGAAACAGTTCTTTGATCTTGTAGAGGAATTGTTGCTACGTGACTCGCTTTTGAGACAAATGTCGCCACCAACTTCGAGAACGAATAAATTTCGACGGTTTTGGTTAATCTTGGAACACCCAAACAGTCGACTGACGTTTGTTTTCAGGTACATAAGAGTATATCCAGGATTCATCAACATTGACAATACTGTATATATTTTTTGAGTTTCCTGCGTTAAGCCGGTTTAGAGTTTTTTTACACCAATTGACTCTAATTGCTTTACATAAGTAAAATTCATGTAAAACTTTTTGAATTGTTTTCTTTGAAATGCCCAATGAAGCTCCAATTTCACGATATGTGACATGTTGATCTTCTTGGATCAGCTTACGTACAGAATCGACGTTTTCCTGGGTGACTGAGTTTGTTGGTGGACATGTTCTTGGATTTTCGCTAAGATTAATCTGTCCACGTTTAAATTCTCCATACCAACGAGGAGTTATCGACAAGGCATTCTTGTTGAGACAACATTTTCTCGGCTTAATTTCATTTTTCTATTGACATCATTTTAAAAAATTCAGCTTTGAACGAAGAGGTCTGAGACTTTGGCGTTGAGTTGACTAATCATGACAGTTAATTTTGAGATTTGATATTTGTTGAAAGGCACCAACTAGGTTGTTATATGCAACACTTAAAACACAATCCTCGTATTTAATACATTTAGTGTTAATATGTCATACACTTTCACTTTAAATCCTGATATCCATATAAGTTGAAAAAATAAATGTTTAAAACTAAAAATAGACAAAATTTTATCTTTAACGGAATATTTTTATTCTGGAATAATTTACCTAGCAATATGGTCTGTTAACCAATAACTTGTTTAGCTTTCTTGATTATATATATATTTTCATTTTTTTTAATTTTACAAAAGCTATCGCCTATTTATAGCCTGTGATACCGATTGCAATATTGTTTATTATATGAGCCTCATAGAACTTCGATTCTCAGCTTATAATTTATTGTGTCAACAATAATAATAATAATCTAAGTTTCAGTGTTCGTTTAATGCAGGTTTTCTCCTTATTTTGAAAATATTTTTGGTTTAAAAGCCGCTCAAATTAATAAAGTGCATCGAAAACAGTTTTAAAGTGTTGTCTTGATTCCAGGTAAAAAAATCCCGTTAAAAGTGCCGTTGATGAAGATTTTTCTTCTATCAAAAAGATGCCAAATGCGAAAATAATATTGTAAAGTTGTGAGAAGAGATGAAGATAACTTTATTTTTACTTGGATTGCAAATATATTTTTTAGTCACCGTCCTGGATTATTTTTGACTCTTAAAATTTCACTTCCTTAGGTTGAAGACTACAAACAAAATATCAACGTGCTAACTTGTCGAAATTATAGACTGAGGTGGCAGACAGATTTTGCGTTTTGAAATTTCGAATAATTTGTAGGCGATTTTGATTCATCATTTTTTATAATTAAAAAGGAGTTAGACGGTAAAGATTTGATAAACAAAAATTGGATGATTCTCGAAAAAAATTGCCTTAAGTAATTTAAAATTATTACGGATTTTTCTCAATTTCACAGTCCATGTCCTAATTTAAAAGAATCTTATAGCGGTCCCCAACTTTTTTAGTTTAATAGGGGGTAAGTTGGTTCAAAATAAATGGATGGAAGATAGATTAGTAAGAGAATGGACAATGAGGAAATGTCAGTTGAAAAATGTAAATATAGACAATTTCCAAATTAATTTTAACAAAACGTCTTTTCATTCAAAGTTCACTTTAACTTTTGTTTTCAATATTGTTGCAACCTTCTGAGAACTACGAAGTGGCGTTCGAAACAGCTTTAAATTACTTTCAAATTCCACTGTTTAAATGTATTTTACGTTTACCGTTTTTTAACCATACACTATGGTCCAAAATAAAGGAGTACATTTTTCAATTGGAAATATTTTTTTTGTTTCCAGTGCGATTCATTTTCTTTTAACAGGAATAATTTCCCAATATATCCTAAATAAGTTGCCAAGTTTGGACAAGGAATAGATTTACAAATGGAATAAGTTTTAGCTAAATTTGAACAGATTTTGGTAAGTAAGCTATCCCGAATACTTCAGTAGAAACAAAATTCTCGTAATTTGTTGGATTCGCAAAATATTGTTGTTTTCTTATTTAATACCAGGTCTTCAACGTGCCTTTGTCGTAAAGCGAAAATTTTGGTGAAATCGAGACAATATAATTTTCAAATATTCTATTGATTGTTTTTTTTTAACATGGATACTGCCACAAACATCATAACACCTTTATTCGAATTAAAAAGGATCCTCTAATACTTCTTAATACTTTGGTTATTTTTAAGTAGCCTTAAATAACTTTTTCATTCGGCAACCATATTTTTCCAATATCTTCCTAGCGACAAAATACATCTTTCCCATCGTTTCTGTTTTACATTGGCGGTAAGTTTTGTTAGATGTGTCTAGAGTTTGCTTGACTTTCATTAGTGAAAATGTCAATATTCAGTAAACCATGACAATTCCACTCATGTATAATAATTCCCATTTATGAGTACAAAAATCGTAGTTTGCTATCGGCTAAATAGGAAGGAACAGAAATGCAAATGGATAAAAAAATCGGATAAATTACGTCACCGTAGCAACACTAGCATTTACTGTTCGTTTATCAAGCGTTGCGCGGCGCATCAGTTTGACAATTGTAACTGTCAAAAACATAATTAAACAGTAAGTATGTCGAGATTTGGAATTATTTGCGAGGCAGAAATAGTAAGGGAGTAAGTCATTAATCCATTTGGAATCAATTTAGCGAGTTTTGTAAACAACGAAAATTCAATTTGGAAACCGAATAGTCAGTGAAAAATGTGGCAGGAATATTGATGGACTGGTGCTTTAATATGAAAAAACTAGACCAATTGTATATAATACAGTATCCGCCAAAATAAACAGTACCGAAAATAAAAATAAAAATTAATTTTTAATTTCTGTAATGTAAGTGTTCAAAATGTTCACCATTTCGACGCAAACAAGCTTCAATTCGATTTTGTAAGTCAATAAACATATTTATAAAAAGTGGTTGATGTAACTGCCGAAAAATATTTTGTATTCTTTCCCGTAGTTCGGCAATATTCGCCGGCGGATTTTCTTTGTCCTTCATTATGCCCCAAATGTATGCGTCAGGTGGCGTCAGATCAGGTGAATGAGAAGGATATTCGAAATCTGTTCCCCGAGAAATTATTCTATTTTCCGCATGAACGAAAATAATGCTCTACCAAAAACACTTTTTCTTCCGTTGTTAGAACCATTTTTAAATCAAATTTAACTGCAACGTACTATTAATATATCAACTAATGACAATTAAGTCAAATATGACAAATCCATATTACATGAACAACTCCACACCACTTTCTGTTTCGGTACTGTTTATTTTGGCGGATACCGTAGTTGTGTTTTTAACAATTGTTTTTTCTATACATTATTCTTCTACGTATTGTTCTTTCAGTTTGTAAAATAAAGTTTGATTGAATTGAGTTTTCTATATATGGAATTGTCTTACCAAATACCGCGCGAGCTCAGCTCTATAGCAGGATATTTTTTGTGGTTGTTTTCTCATACTTACTTTCATATAGGTAATTTAACTCGATCTGTTCTGACAAAATCACTCAAGCTATACGCTCTCGTTTAATTGCCAATGAAATTAAGTATTCGAAAACAACCACAAAAAATATCCGGTAAATGTGAGCTCTTGTGTATTACCCCCCGACTATTCAAGTTGTCATGAAATTTGTTTATTACCGTAAAAAATTTATGGTGCAAGAAATATCGTTAAAGAATTTCCTCAGAAACATTGGCAAATTTGAAGAGTAAATTCTTAAGCAACTTGGCTAAGCTAACCAAATTAGTTAAATCGCAACAATAATTATCTCGCGTACGTCGGTTCAAAGAAGATTGCCGTCTTATTAACTATTTGAAAAAGGTTTCCATCCAAAAGTTACTGCCAACGTAAGAAATAAATTAAAAATGTAATTTATTGCTAAGAAAGTTTCGTTCTCCAGAAGATTTTAGAAAAATATTGTTTTCAGATGGAAAAATGTTTTTCTTAAGGCCGCCTTAAAATAATAGGGTGAATGCTGATGTAGTTACAATTTAAAACAGAAATCCTATTAGAGCATACATAATTCAATGTAATGATGTCTGTGGCAGTATCAATGTTGGAAATAATGTTTTTGAGAAAATATTGTCTTGAATTTCACAGAATTTCATTTTTTTTACTTTTTGCAGAAGCGCGTTCAGTTATGTAATAGTTTTTGCTGTTTTATAGATCTACTTAGCTTTGTATATGAAATTCTAGTACTTTTGCTATGACAAAAAAGCAGATCGCACCTCTAGAACAACAATGATTCAAGTGCAAAAAAAGCAATTCCTCAGAAATGACGATTAAAATTTTTTATTCCTAAGTTTTTATTAACAGAGCAACAGTAATTTTTCAAAAAAACAAGAAAGCTATGATGTACTAACGAAACACGTGCAGGTTGCTCCGATAGAGGGTACCCTATTTATGAAAATGGAGACACGATGCACCTTCCCTCTAGCACACCAGTGCGTACTATAATTAAGTCGTTGTACCATTGAAAATAATGATCATTTTTAACACGTTTGCGATAATTTTCGAATTTTTTACACTTGCGTCATTGTTCTTCTAGAGGTGCGATATTATGTCGATCTCTCTTTTACTGGTTTTAGTTTTTCCCCTGTATAGTTAATAAAAAATATTTTTCATCTCTAAATGAGAAAATCGAACATAACTATTTGCAACTGCCTCGTATAATAAATAAATCGATAAAAGTGTATCGAAAAGCAAAGGCAAACGAACTCATATTTTTTACTTTTTTCAACTTTCGCATATAAAGCATACGACTGACCGATACTCACGTAAGTAAGTACATGTAATAAACAACAGAAAGTTCACCCAATGCGGTTTCCGCGATACAGAAATAACATCACTCTCTCATATATGTTATTATTTTAATGTTGCCTACGTTCTCTCAATCTCCACTGATACTGAAAGCTAATGCTCATGCAATACACTTTTCGAATCACCTAGTATATCTTTTACTTTTCTTACCTAGAAGGCGAAATTGCCATATCATTATTCATTTGATGTGTTTACGTATTTTCCACTAGATTTGGTACATAATATACACACTAACGATAAATATAAGGTTTTATATGTGTGAATTGAACGTGGGATTGTTCTATACAGGTCGCTTGTTTGTTATTTTAATAAAAAATTGTTTTTTTCGGAATAAAAGTCGAATACATCACTGTTGAGTTTCTTTTTAAATTATTCTAGCTTACCTGCAAGCGAATTCGTTTTCACCAAGACACAATTCCAGACATTCTTGACGCGATTCAACCGTGTGTTGACTACTGACATATCCTATCAATCTATGGTTTTGCACTCGATCTATGCACCAAGCTCTTTCGCAGGGTTTTACTCCAAGGCAACTTTTCTGAGCGTAGATTGTAAATACCGGAAATTGGGATCGGGTTAGAGCACCTGAAACAATAAATTTCATATTTCATCAATATAATACATACATAAGTATTCACAATAAACAACCAAATAACGTAATTTGGATAAATGGCAAGATTGCTTCAGGTCCAGGCGATTGGTTGGTCTTTCCCTGCTCTTCTACAAATGCCATCATAAGTAAAATAATGATAAAAAAGTAATATTAATTAAACAAAGTTACAGGAAAATTAATAGTTTCCACCAACGAAAACTACATTGGAAACACTTTAAAAAACAAGCACGTAGCAAGTCCCTTAAAGAAGAGATATGTGACAAAAAAGTCGAAGCACTACTAAACTTTAGTAAAAATCGACAAGTCTTGTTTTAGGACCCCCTTCAAAAAATAGAATTCTACAACGAATATCTCAGCTACATATCCTGCGAAATGCCACAGCGAGTCATTAGATATTAGATCTTATGAGACAAATGATCAGTAATCCAACAACTAGGTCCAGACTGGAGAAAAACTGCAAAGAATCCCTCAACAGACTGGCAAGAGACAACAAAGTGTCTCTAATATGGGTGCCGGCACATGAAGGGATTGGAGGTAATGAAATGGCTCTAAAGGAGACTTCATAGGTCCGGTACCGTTTTGTAGAATCACAAAAGATTGCATAAGAGGGGGAACCGGGAACTGGCTAGATAGAAACACCAACTCAAATGGAGGTTGACATAGGGGCACCTCCATACAAAGAGTTTACTGAACAAGGTAGACAAGGAACTCTCAACCAGGCTATTGTAACTGGGTAAGAGACATTTGAAGACAGTTACCGACCTGGTGACTGGACACTGCACCTTGAGGAAACATCTGTACAATATGGGCAAAGTTAGTGAACCTATGTGCAGGAAATGTGAACTTGATGATAAAACACCTACTCACATACTCTGCTTCTGTGAGGACTTACAAGAACTTAGACGGAAGCAGTTTGGAGAGGAATTTATACAACCATCACAACTACTGAAAATCCCTCCAGTCAAACTAGTGGCCTTTATAGAAGACACGAAGCTTCTGGAATGGAAGTAGATAACATGGGAAATGGTACCAAGATTCAGTTCAAGTGCCTGGGCTGATGAGCACAACTAAAATAAATGAATGAATGAGACAAATTATTTTTGGAGACGCAAGACTCGGAGGAATATATGGAACTCATCCAATGGAATTGGGAATTTGTCTAGTGGACGGTACCAGGGATGGGTGGATTCAAAGATGGGGATAGAGTACAAAAAGCCAATGGCTTACACCAATTAATAAAAAGGAGAAAACGATCGGCCACTGAGATACACACCACAGAGATACGTGGTTGATAAACCCACCCCTACACAATGTCCTATATGCCTATACCACACATCTCTATACTCAATATCAATTACATCGAGGCGAAAAGTGGACACTGTGGCATCGAAGGAAAAATTGCTAGCTTAAGAGGGAGGGTTCATCAACTCTATATATTGGCTTGGAGCTCGCCCTAGTGGTTGGCAAATCTACCATCCAGGGATACATACGGGACTGGGTTAAACCAAAAAACAAGGAGAGAGGTGGGATGAAGCCTCTCTCATACACCACAGGAAAACGTTTATTAAAGAAGCATAGAAGTACACAGCTGAAGAAGATGGGGGGTCTTCTCACTGGTCACAGTTAAATGAGATTACACCTACACAAAGTGGGGCTATACAACGGATAACTTTTCTAACAAAAATGTAGTAAATAGACAGAAACGGCCAAACATATACAGTGCGAGGCATTAGACCTCAGAAGACTGGCAATATTCGGAGAGTATAGGCTAACTCCTAATGCATACAACGGCCAAGAACGAACCTGTACAGACTGGTATAGGGAACTAGAGTAATGGAATGGGTGTTGTGAAGCTAAACCTTGAAGTCATGAAAAATCCAAGAGGACGAAGTGTAGTTGGCGATACGACCAGTATCCAATAAAAAGACAGGGATAAAATTGACATTCGACAGATGTTTCTATCGTAGGAACATATTCCGTTTGGTTTGAAAATCGACTAAGTGTTTCCAGTAATAAAATTAAAGAAGTGCAAATTGAATCTTACCGTTCACCTTCCAATTTTTCCGTGTCGAATGTCGTTTTATCCTATTATATATAAGTTTAATGGCAGAAATGTTTTTTGGTTTATATGGTTTATTAAATAAAATAGCCGCAAGCGTTTATTTATTATTAGTATTATTTTTTTGTCATGCTCGAATATCAGTAAAACTTTAGGAACAATCACTTATATTACTTCCTTGTCCCAAATATAGTAAATAAAAACCACTAAAATGTATTAAGTTGTTCAATAACCTGATTGAATTCGAAGAATGCCACAAACAGTATTTCATACGTGCCTCGAGATTAACCGCTTCTCGTTATTACTGGAACTTTTTCAATTATCAAGAGAAAAAAAAAGCCTCGATATTGTGTTTTTTTTCTAATATTCTTTGTTTGGTGGGTAAAATGTTTATCAGATCAACCACAGTATTTTAATAACTTATAATATTTTTTTAAAAATTGCCTTGGATTTTCCACCTCTATTTTCTTCTTCTGTACGCGCTCTCTAGATTTATATACAGGGTGATTAACAGAAGAAAGTATTAAAATTCAATCAAGTGCTGCTGTCACGTGACATTAAACACCAATAAGAATTCTAGGTATCTATCTTCGATATCTTCATCATTTCTACTAATATTTGTTACAAATAGTTTAATGGGATTAATCTCATCACTTATAGTAGAAATCTTATCGGAAGAATCAACAACAGAAGCTTCAGGCGTTGCATTGAGACATGATTTTCCATGACAATTTCCGCATACAATGAAGTCGAATAATCCGATTTGCATCGCATTCTTTCGTATTATTAAAAATATTATCTAGTGCAGATGGTAATGGGCTTGTAAAAAATGTTATAAAAGATCTTCCTGTAGATAATTATAAATTTACTTTAATTTACATAAAAGGTGCTTTTTAATAACACTTGACAGGCCTGAAAGGCATGATCCAATGAAAAGAAGGTATGATATCGCGCATGTGAGAGTGATGTCACTGTCACTGATGTCTAATCTATAATCTGTATCTGCAGCCTAGAAGCTGTCTGAGTTTGTCGTGAAATTTGTATCACGTAAATAAGTATTTGCGTTTTAAAATCCGTTGTACTATAGCAGGTTTTAATGCAGATATGAATCAAAAAAATTTACTTGTCTGGACTTCAAATTTCTCGTAAAAACATTAATGCCCGATTGCACTAGCTTGACTTAACAAGTAAGCCAAGCTTAAAAAAATAAGCTCGCTGCACCGTTTCCTGAACGAAGCTTATATGCTCGAAATTTTAAGCACAACTTTGTTCATTCAAGTGAAGATATACGGTATTGTACGTAAGCGTGGGTTTACTAAGCCAAACATGGTGCAATGAGAGATTGGAATTATCAGTAAGTTGCACTTTGTTAAGCCTTACATTCAAGATAAACTGGTGCAATCGGGCATTATATAATATGTATATTCTAGCAAAAGGTCTTATTTGTAAAAACCTCAATCTCCCTAGAAAGTTCTTGTGGCAGGAATTTTAGCATCATCCGCGATCTAATTATTGTTAAACTATTTCATGCTAGTTTAAATACAATCAATTTTGGTCTGGCACATAAGTTTTGATGTTCTAATCAATTTTGGTCTGGCACAGAAATTTTGATGTTCTAATCAATTTTGGTCTGGAACAGAAATTTTGATGTTTTAAGAGTTTCTATGGATATTTTTTGGGCTGTTTTTACGCTAGTGAGGTTTTTTCATATGATTTTGATTCATTTTTTATGAACGGTGGGTCAATTCTTCTGTAGCGATACTGAGGTTACATTTTTGATGTAGAGTTGAATTGGAAAATATACGGGGTGAAGATATTTTTACCCGAAATTTGAAGCACGCTAAAGGATGTCAGCTGTTGCCATATTGTCCAAAATGTAGCACCATACTTTATGAAGATTTTGTTTTTTTTATTTACGTTATTTTCTATGCTGTTAAACAAGTTACAAGCTTTAAAGAAAATTCTTCAAAGGCAGTAGTCTCATGTTAAAATTATCAGTGAATGTTTTGGCTAGCTTGCAGCACTGATCCCAATCCTAATGAGCATCTCTGGGACCAACTGCAGAGTCGCATTCGTTGCCTGTTCGCGTTGCCTGACAGACTACAAGATCTTCGAGCTGCGCTACAAGAAGAAATCGAATGCAATTCCTAATCCTATCTTTACTAACCGTATTAATTCGATGCCCTGTCGATTAAATGAAGACATTCTGGCAAGAATCATGATTTTACATTTTGACTCCAGTTGATATTTCAGCTGCTGCATCCTACAGATTGTTTCAAATTTCCATATTATCATATCAATGTCTGAGTCATATATAACGCGAATATTTTTTATATATTTAGATGGTCGATTCTAGATACATATAACATTTTGATTTCGAAAATTCCTGTCCAAAGAGTGAAGAAACATTCGTATATTGCACTCGAGTCACTCGGGGAAATACCGGTCTCATCGTATTTGATTTGTTTATTTATGTTTCTTGCATTTCGTTAATTGGAAAATAAACACTCTCAACGATATTATTAAAATAATCGGGAAATGATTTTCACCGTAAGCAAAAGTAAAATCTAAATTGTGTTCGAATAATAGATATTTATTCAACTTTTTCAACATAAATAACAAAAACATAGTTGTAACGTTACAACTGTCTAATTTGTTAAATCAACACGTTATAAAATAACAATACGAATTGAACTTTGCAAGAGGTGGGTACTCGTGGAGGATAGACTCCGTTTTACATAAGAAGAAGCCGCTTGAAGTTCGCCTTCCCTGTTGCGCACGAATCAAAATCGGCCTTGAAACCTTGTAACGACCGTTTCATGCCATTGGCAAAAACCAAATAATGTGTTATTTAGGCTGCTCTAAATGACCTAAAAATGGCGTTGATTTGAATGTTTATGTTTGCCATGATGACAAAACACTAAGTAAAATGTCACTTGTAGCACTAGTGATAAAAGTATTTTACTTTTAACAGCAGTGTCATAAAATGGCATTTTACACACTGACATGGCATGCGTTAAAAATTATACTTTTACTGACGTGATACTTATGCTAGAGTAACGCCCTCTAAGTTAACTTTTCTTCATCGACAATTTTTATAAATCGTTGTGAATTGACACTAAAATGAAATCAATTAATAACAAATTCTACAACAAAAGTACTCGACTGCTTTTATAAACTACATTTGCATCGTCAAGAGTAAATACAGAAATTAATATAAATAAGCAAGTAACTAAGATACCTCATTTTTATATGCAACCAAGGATTATGTCATATTAAGATTTAATCAGACACTTATAATAGGTATACATGCTATCTAAAAGACAATCTAACAATGGAGGATGAAGAGTAGATACCTCTCTGTTTATTTATAAGAGTGTATTGAACGTCTTTTTATATTTTTTAATTTCTAGTGATTCTAAGAAATAGTATGATAATTTTAACAACTATGTAGAAGTGCAATGGTATTATTCAATGTGGGGTGATCATTTGATTGAATTAAATGTTTTGCACAATTTGACTTATATGGATGTTTATTTTTAAACCAACTAAGAGGTTCACTATATCTCAGTGCAAGATATATTTTTGTTTCACAAATATAAACTGCATTACAATGAGACGTGATCTCATTAATTGAAATATGAATTATAGTTATATTAATCGTGTTTCTGAGTATTTTCGGTTTTATACCTAATATTCATAATTATTCATCTACAATTTGTGGAAATGTTATAATATGTATAATAGGTATTTATGAATGACACCCAACTTTCATTAGTTGATTGTAGACGTTTGTGTCAAATCAAGGTCAAAATGGACACAAGTATAATAAAATTCAAAGATGTCGAAGTAAAAAATTACAATAGATATCGAAGAATACATAAATATTATTCAACGCTTTACAACTATCTTAAAAAGCGATATCTATTGGTAACGCGCTTTACTAAATACGACAATTTTACAGGAAACTGTAATAATTCATAAAAAATTACAGATGATAAAAGTGTGATGAAATTTCGGTATAGAGGAAAAAGTAAAAATGGGCCATTCGTAACTCCTGTAAGTGAAAAACATTATTCCAACCATTGACGTAGAACTAGAAAATATTTACGTAACAGAACATCTTCCAACTCAATATTGATAGAAACACAAGAAATAGTCGTTTGGTGACGCCAATTTTTTTTGGAAATGAAAAACTGAGAAATCAAGGAGGATTTAGGTATATGAACGAAGCGTGGCTTGATATTGGAACAACCAATCGGCAAGTATGACAAGATACAACGGGTCCGGTGAGGTTCGCGACCCTCGGAATTTTGCAACGATTTTTTTTATTAGATAGATCTAATGGTATAGAACATTTTAAAAGAAACAACTTCTTGGATCATGCGCGTTTGAAATAGAAAATTGCAATTGAAAGTACTAAGAATCCGCCATTTTTTAAAAATTTTGACAATTTTTGATAATTATGTCTAGATATCAGATGGTCACAAATTTTAGATAGAGCGGTGGATGGACAATGTTGCCAGTTCTCATTTCCGTATCTCGTGACGGCTTGGAAATACTTTACATAAGGTTTTAGATCTTTTCACTATAAAATGTGTGGTACATTCAGAATTTATAGAGAAAAATCCAAAAAAAAACAATATTTTTTCACCACGACCACTATTTGGACAGATATTTTATTTAAAAAATAGTTAAATACTTTATATTCAACATGAATTTTTCCGAGATGAGGATTAAATATGTATGTATAAATGTAGACATAAAAAACAAATAATACGTATTACACATGAAGTTTTCCAAAAAGGGGAAGGGAATCCAACACATAATCTAACACATATCGCTTCCCGACCAACTGACACAGATCAAAGTGTAACCAGAACCAAAACCTAACCTAACTTACATTAACCAAATGAAACTCAACAATGTAATAAACTAGAGAGGCTAAGCTCCGAAGTATCATTTCATTTATTTCAAAGTAATAATATATATGAAGAAAACTGTGCGATCCAGCAGTAAGTTTGTTATAAACTCTTATATTTAATGTAAGCTATAAAGCAAATCTATGATAAACATTATATTCTAAGGATGTTTATTATTTCAATTTTTATTATTATAAATGCGAATCATTTTATATTTTTATATATTCATGTAATCTATTACAATGCAAAATTAGTTCAACTAAAAGAAGATAAACACCATTTGACAACGCCGCTAAAACTATCACCTGATCACACAACAATCTTAATTTGTGAACAAAATTAAGATTTTAGTGTGTAAATTTATAACCTATAAGTGTCAAGTGAAAATAATTATGCTTGAATATATTTCCAAAAATTGGCAAAATTTAAGTATTTTCTTCCGTTTTTTTTGTGAAACTTTCTTACATTTAGTTCAAGATAATAACTTTTACAGTTTAAAGTGAAAATGTTCATCGTAAAATAGCATTAAATAGTGTTAAAAGAGTATCATTTTTTGAACTAAATTCGTGATTTTCAAAACAATTACTGAATAATCCAGTGGAATTGTTGTGCTAACCTGCTTTATTTAAGGTAAGCTATCAAACAAATTTAAAATTAACATAAAATTCCGAGGATCACGAAGTCTACCAGAACCGGTACAACAATTAAAAATTCACGACATGCATTTGTAAATGGACTTTAGTCCATGCAAGAAATGAAGAAGGATTTGTTGTAAGTGCTGACATGAATTTTCCATCTAAAAAATGTGGTGAAGATTACCATGAAGAGATGGATCTATTTAAGAAAAGAAGACATGTTAATGCCGAATCTCCCAGAAAATAAAACTGATGTGATTATAGAGGACAGATCATCTTATCATTATAGAATAAGCTTTCTCCACGATCATCACAGAATTTGACAATTCTGAAATCAAATTTGATTACAGAATGCTGAAATTCTCTCTCTTGAGATTGAAGAAATATTCTGCAACACCTCTGCCCCCATGCAATTTAAATGTATTTACATTTATCAATAATAACATTAGCCTTGACGCAGTTGATTGTCATCATAGTGTCAAAACTTGAGTAAGTGTCAAAATTATTGCTGTCACATTGAGTGTTTACCTAATATAATAATTGTGATTGAGTTCTGTAATATAAATTATCTTTTGTTCATTTCCATTTAAAATCTTTGATCGTGGAGAAAGTATGGTCTGCTACTCGGTTAGAATGAAAATTCGTGATGCTCGTGGTTCCTCACGCTCGCCTTCTGCTCGCGCTCGGAACTTTCCACTCGCATCGAATTTTCATTCCAATCTTGTTACAGAATATACTATTCCCAAACAATAATAGGTGAAACGAAAATCAGTCGAAAAATGATTTTCTGAAAACTGCTGAAGCATTTAAAAGTATTCATGACAAATATAAAATTGAGTGCATTGCCTGAAAAATACAGTGATCACACGAATGAACAATACCGCGTAGATGTTCACATCTTAAGACTTCCACCATATCATTGTGGAATGAACCCAATAGAAATGGTGGTGTAGAGTGAAGTAAAAGGGTACGTGTCCTCTGACAACTCAAGTTTCAAACCAAACGACGTTAAAACTTTGAAGGATACGAAAAAGTACAGAACAATGGATATTGAGAAAGTTACGTCAGCTATGTTATACAAATCTAGAACAATTTTTGGAGAGTAGACAACATGCAAGAAATAATATCATTAAACGATGACTCGGAAGATGAACCAGATTATGAAAATGAAGAATTTACCATTTAAGGTAAGTATCGAGATTAATTGAAAATTGTATTTCTGGAAATTTTATTAAATATTAATAAATGTACACATTTGGTTAAAATTATTAATGTAGTTAATTTTATTATTCAATAGTTGTGATTAACAAACAAATTATCTGAATTATAAAAGTATTACGACCCTGTATTTCATTCACGAATATTCCGATTTTATTTGAACATACTTTAAGCTAATAAGATATTTCGGTGTTCTTCGTAAAGAAGGCACTACTTATTTTACAAAAGTAGCAAAACTTACACTAGCAGTAGGATTGGCAAAGCTGATATCCTATACCCGTGTGTATGTGAATTCCACTATAATAGCAGTGTTTTATGAGAATTCGTCAACCGACAGATAAAAACTTTTGGCACCGAAACATCTTTTGGTTACTATCGGTTAATTATAAACTGACGGCCATCGTGTATATTGCCAATAGGTACATTAAAATTTTAATTAACAATAAATGGTGAAGAAAATGGCAACGTAACACCTTATAATCTTCCTTTAGTGATTATTTGTTAACAACTAAAGAGAAAAAGGTGGGAATTAAGTATTTTTAAAATCCACCGTTATAGAATACCTACTAAAAACTTAATTACTTATAATGAGATGCGTATTTTAATAGAAAACTTTGTGCTATGCCTTTAATTGATTTATGTAGATTCGCATCCGCCATACTTTATGTTAAAATAAGGTTGCAGTTCCTTACATCCTTTTAACATCAATCAGTTCAATTTAATATATCATTCACATGCATTAGCTCCGATCTATGATTGGTTAAATATTTTTTTGTTTTCACCCGCTCCTGTTTATGGAGGTGCTAAATGATAAAACTTTTTTATTTGTTATACCGTATATTTCATAGTTATTAACCATAAAAGATTTTTTTTTCGATTTCCTTTGAAAATACATTTCTATTCTGCATATCACGGTTATTATTCACCATGAGAAGAAATATTGATCAGCCGAAATATAACATTAAATATCATTAAATTCCATATACAGGGTTGTTCAAAAGTAAATAACCAAGTAAATACCTTTATAACGGAAAGGATGTTATAGTCGAAGAAATACTACCGGGTCTAACCCATAAGAAACGCTAAAATCGAATACAGAGAGTGATTGAGATAAACCAAAAAACACCTAATATTGAAATATTGTAAATTTGATGTCAATGAATACCTAGGTATATATCGCTGGCTTAAACGGATTGGGTCAGTTGGCCGCCATAAGAATATGGGAGAAAATTTGAGTCGAAGCAGATGTGGTGAGAACTGTTTATAGACATCTAGATGTCTCAACGAAAATTCAAGTCTCTACTTCAATGACGCCAGTCTTTTCTAGTCCCTGGTATACTCTTCGATGTATTTCCCATTTTTATACAGAGATTCTGAGCATTTGTAAAGGTAAAGCTATTGTAAAATGTTTCAGTTTTCAACTTAACGTTTCTTTCCATAAATTCCATCTGAGCTTCTTTCTGTTCTTGAGAAATATGACCTGTTCTAACCATTTTTGGTAAAATTGAAGACAGAATTAGAATTCTCTTGAACCACAACTGAATAACTTATAACTTAACTATACAGGCTATTTCACGGCGAGCTTACACTATCTATTATATTGGAGACTATTCCCACGATTTCTATAAAAATTGGCATAGATGGAGAAGAAGATATGGCGAATTTATGTAAAATATTTTGACATTTTGTCACTTCCAGTTATTCCGGAAGCGTTATGTTTTTTAAAATCCGTTGAATGGATACCATCGGTACACCTAAATCTCTCGCACCACAACGTAATGACTCTGGATAAGCAGCGTAGTATCCAAGAACATTTAATTCATGATCACTATTCACTTTCCTAACTTTTGCTTGAAAACAACCAAAATGTGTTAAATTGTTTAATATTCTCTTCACTGAATGATGGCTGGGTCGGGGTCGATCTGGATATCTTGTATCAAATAAAACACATCTTCTAGAAACAACTCTGTCACATTCACCATGTATTAAAAGTATATTCAGATAATCTTCATTGTTTAATTCCAAACGAGCCATTTCTATTACTGTATGATGCGATTGACTTCAAATAATGACAATTATTAATACTATTTAATTATGACAGGTGAATACACATCCTGCTGAAATAATTAATATTTTCAAATACATGTTAATATATCATAAACGCTTGAGATTGGCTATAGGGAAGTGAATATAAACTGCCCTTATTTTCGGCCTTAGAATTAAGTAAAAGAATAAAAATATTGTTGTTTCTTTTAAAAAAATGAAGATATTTAACATTTTTGAACTTTCATAATTTTTTTGAAACTTTCATCATTTTTTTAACAACCCTGTATACAAAAAAGAAGTTTTTGACATATTACCAATTACCTTGATCGTCCTACTAATCAACCCGATAATATGTTTTTTTTATTTGGTATTGGGGATGTTACACAGAATTTTCAATAAAAAGGTCTGCACCTGTCAATTTTTTATTGAAAAAATTAATATCTCGATAAGTATACATTTTAGATATGGGGTATTCTACACAAAGTGACATTTAGATTTAATGTAGAATCCGAAAAATTAATATTATACAGGGTGATACATTTGAAATAACAAAGTAGTCGTTCAATTTCGGTATAAGCGGAAGTGACATGTACCTATGTCAAAATATTTTCCATAAATTAGCCATAACTTGTTCTATATCTATGCCAATTTTTATAGAAATTGTGTTAGTAGTTTCCAATATATACATAGTGTAAGCTCGTCGTGAAACAGCCTTTATAGATAGTTTAGGCTCGTCGTGAAACATCCTGTATATGTTATGAAATTCGACATTTGGTGATGCGGCAAGGTCATCTATTACTATCGACACAGAAAAATCGTCAGTATTTGGCAGCCTGACAAATAAAAACTACGTTAAAATGACAAATTCAACAGAAATACCAACATCAACACCAACCTTTAAAGTGAAATATATTCTTAGTTAGGATGGATGCAGTGCTTTAACACAGTGTTGTCAAATTAGTCACACGAAAGATATTCGTTTACATAATCGAGTGGTTATAAATAGGCATGCGCATATTTTTGGATGAATATGAGATACTTTTCGTGTAAACTCGAGAATAGCACCCCTGTTTTTTTTTCTTTCTCTGTTATTTACGTATAAAATGTATGGAACAAAACTTACTAGATTTGGGCACGTCGTAAATCAATATCAATTGACAATCGTCGGAATAATTTTAAACAGTCTCAAACATTCCATCCGATATGATGATATGATTTGTAAATTTGTATAGTTTGCAGCAATCAAACAAGACAAAACTGAATATTCAAAAAAATTGTCTTTAGATTGCAGTTGCAAGGCGGTAACATAACATACATATGGCCAAAAGAATTACCGTGTAAGGAAAGATGTTCATACGGAAAGCCAACGCTTTTTTCGAAAAATACATCTATCTTTTAAAAAGTTTAAATAAGTTAAGCCACCGAACTATCTTCAGAGGCATTGGGGATATCACCAAAAACTGTATGGATAACAAACAAAAAGGAAGACTCTTAATGATGTCGAATTCAAAAGAACTTCCTGTGAGAAAGTTCCGAGAAGAAATTCCTGATGTGCAATGAAGCAAAAGAAACATTATTAACTGGATACACAATATAGATTAAAAGTTTAAGCAACCTAATGATAGAAACATTTTAATGGAGGTTCTTGCGGTACGATCTAAGAGGTTAGTTTCCTAGAAAATATTCCGAAGAAAAAGGTAGTATTAACCAGAGGTTTTGGCTGAGACGTGGATTTTTAGCAAAGGTCAGAGGAGAACTGTATTAACTCAGTGCAAGAAAACATGCGAGTGCTAAAGTACCTAATCGTGTATGCAGGAGGAGAGGACGGTTTAGTTTTTAAAAGTATTATCTCTGTGCCGCTATTCTTGAAATTCCCTGAAATTTTTACTCCCCAGGGAAATGTTGAAATTTCTATTCTCACAAAATTTCACTCGATTTCAAAAAGCAGTATTTTTGAAATCAGGGAATAGAAATGAGTGAGGGAAAGAGGAAACAGTGTTGACTAAGTTCACAAAAATGTACTACCAATCAAAACGTACAAAATATTGACAGTATAAGTAAACTGTGCTGTTTTTGCCATGAATTTTAACCAAATAAGAAGAAGATGTTTTCAACTTCAACCTAACCTTTTTTGCTTCGCGGCATTTTTAGTTGTGTTTTTGGTTTTGACCATGGAGGCTAGATAGTTTTGTCGTTTGTCCATTGTGTCCATTAAAAAATGAGTAGTCAATAAAAAGTAACTAGTGAACAAAAGAATATTATGATAGGGTTTGTCAAAGAGAAACCCGAAATGTACATGGGGAGAATGTTGTAGCGGATTTGTCTGTGGAAGAACATCTCTTCCAATTTTCATCTCTTCCCAAGCCTCCTCAAAATCATCAATCATGGCATCATGCCAATGCAAAAGTTGGTTGAATTCATCCATATTGCACTAATTTACCGAAAAACACTGAAAAGTCTACAAAAACCAAGAATAAAATATCCCTATCATTGACAAAAAACAAGCCAACGCTAAGTTTTGAGGTTAAATCTAAATATTTTCACATTATTTTAGCTTTTTCTCTCAGTCATGACCAATAGAATAAAATTCCCCTAGGGAGTAATAATTTCCCTCATTTTTCGATAGAAATTTTTCAAGAATACGGCATTTTAAAATTTGAGGGAACCACGTCCACTTTCGATCATTTCCCCTCTGAATTTCTATTCCCACAAATTCAAGAATAGCGGCCCATGTGTCAAAAACCAAACCAAACGCACCTATCAATTTATATTGAAATTCTGAAATAATTCAGTAAAATATATGAAAAAATATCTTGGAAAAATGTAAATTCCACCACGTAAAACATTTCCTCGACGTAGGTTTTTTTTCTTAGTCTTTTTGTTGAATTGTAACGCCCTTGGAGCAGGAAATGCTGTAATTGTTCACACACTTCAATTACAAACGTAATATACGGTCGGAAATCTCATAATGAATGACAGCCTCAAACCATGTAATTGAAGGTATTACTTTTTTCTTTTTGTTTCTTTTTCGTTTCTCTAATTGAAGTGGTTCCCTTTTATTTGATATAATTAACAAGCGGTAATAATAGGTCACCGTGTTAAGACGTTGTTTCATTGCTGTATAATAACTTTTCACAATTCCATTTTCTCCGTTTCTCATTATTACATCGATCGAAGAAAATGAGGTGATTTTCAATGGTTTTAGAATTGAATTGAATGTAATCAGAGATTCGATTGCTTCAGGCGTGCTAGTACTGACAGTTGAAGAGCCGGATATAACCCGCGTAGTTTATTCAAATTATTCATTGTTGGTTGATAATTACGTGCCAATTAATAATTTATAAGATTAAGATTCTGCAAAGCTTGCCAAATCCAACTTTGAATCTTTAAAAATGCACTCAGAGCTTAACATTAAAAGGAACGTGCATATTAATGAAATAGATTCAGTATTTTGTAACATTCTTCGATCTGGGAATAGAATGTCTAAGAAGCTTCTCACCAAGGCTAAAAACACCCTCAGGTTCTAGTCCTAGTGCATGCTCTAATTCATCTGCTGAGATTGTAGAAAAAAACAAGCCTCACATGTGAAACCAAAAATTATAATAGACAGCCAAGCGGCTTTAAGACCACTTAGATCAGACGTTGTAACGTCGAAGCTGGTATAAAAATACCTGAAGACTATCCCCAATAGAAGGACTCAACGAATTGTCTCTTATATGGATTCCTGGCCATTCTGGTATGGATGACAATGAAAAAGCAGACTCGTTTGCGAGGGAAGGTGCCGCAGGTGGTTTTATCTGAACAGAACTTGCTATTGACATCTCATCAAGTTTTGTCAAACAAAAATTAAATACCTGGACTGATAAAGAGTTTTAGATTGGACCAATCGAAGGACATTTTACATCATTCGGAGAATGTTACCAAACAAGACTATAGCAGAATAGTGAGAATTGGACTGTTGGAAGATACGACGTGCCGTTTTTGTCTGGAAGATGATGGAACAGAGGCATATACTTGGTGCCGATTCCACCGCGACCTGAATCAGGCTTCTGATGTCTGGAAGCGCCTCTCTCTTGTCCTCAGACCGGAATATTCAACCATTAAACTAATCGGCTTTGTTAATAAGCTGGATTTAATGGGTGAAATATGAAAAGGTGTAAACCATAATAGACTCTTGCGATGGGGAACCGAATGGACTCCCCCACTTGAAACCTTATCTTATAGGGTATTTTCAGTAGTCCTACAAGCGGTCTTATTCCATTTTTTTAATGTCCAACTGAAATTGTACGGACCATACCAAGAAATTTCAGTTCAAAACCACCTCAGAACTCTCAAGAATTTTATGTTCGCTTAAGAAACTCGTTGTTAAACGAGGCACATTTGTCAATATTCGAACACGAAGGCAGTTAATAGGTAATAAGTGGGGGGAAACTAATTTTTCCAGTTTGCATTTTACGTTGGACTTTTTTTTTAATTCTATCTAATTTGCAAATACGATTCAGTGCGACCAGGTATGCGTATAGTTATCGGGTTGTTCCCACGACGATTTCGCAATAATGTGTAGAATCAAACAGAAAGAAGTAAAGAGTGAGCGGAGAGTAAGAAAAGTATATATGCGTAATCAGAAAGAAGATGACTATCTGGCAAGTTCGTAGCGGCTTCCGATCTTGAATAAGTGAATGAAGTACTCGTAAAATAACCATTCTTGATTTGAAGACGACAGCTAGAACAGACTCCAAACGTTTACTAAAAAGACAAAGTCAGGAGCGTTACTTGGAACATCAACTTTTTTTGGTTTTCGTTTATCATCGCTTTGTAGCTGTACAAAATATGGGTAAGAAGAGGTAAGTTTGCTATTTTCAACTTTTGTTAAATATTAGCTAAGCCTCATGGAAGTTTCGTTTGAAGGAAATCACTTACAAAAAAAAACATTTTACAGACTAAATTTCATAAAAATTCCTAGCATATCTGTTTTTTTGGCTAGCAAACGTTTTTTTTTCTCGAAAAATTTGTTTTTGGAATTTTTCCTCAGCTTGGTCTAAGGGAAATACAGGTATCTAGTTTTATTATTTGCATCTTATTGCTTGGTTGTCATGGATAAGCAAGAACTGCTGAATATATAATAAAATTAATTTAAACATTTCAGAATTAATTTGTATTTGTTTCTTCTCAAGATAATATCGAAGCGATAGTGATATTATTAAGGTGATAAAAGATATTATGTTACCCAATAATTTTAAATCTATTTTAGGTAAACCTATGAACGCAAAACCTTTAATGAAATATCTTAATGAAGCCACCTACTTTAACGTTCAAAAATTGTACGATGTCGCTAAAAATCTGATTTGTTAAAGCGGAAAAACTACTGATCTGTGACAAAGGTTGAGAAAGAAAATTTGCATTCGATTTCGAAGTTTTTACATTTTTTTCATATGGAATACTAAGATTGTAAGGGGATCGATTGGACCGGTTGGCCTTATTTTTTGTTCATACCCTACATCTATTTTCTAGTCCAAAAGATCTAGGCGTCTAAGAAAGCCTATTATCCGTTTTGGAGCTAAATCTGTAACTTGATCATGCTTTAGGAAAACCTGTTCCAGTTATTTAAGGCGTCGCAGAATCTACATGTTCCACTGCCCACTTTGCCCACCTTACAGAGATGGTATCTGAGAGAGCAGTGAATTCCTGAGAATAATGTGAGATCAGATTGAAGAAGTTCCAAGTAGAAGTTCGTAATAACCTTTTTGCCTGTCTTTGGCCTGGAGTATTTTTCCAGTAGGCTAAACGAAGTTCCTTTGCTCATTTTCCGACTTCTTCCACGATGCTGCTTTTTGGGATATCACAAAATGGTCCAGGTCCAATAAAAGGAGTACCAGCTTCTTCTTTAGAGAGATTTAGTTTTAACATACAATGATTGGTTGAGTTTTTGCGTTAGGTTTGTTGATGAAAAATTATTGTTGTAAATAAGTTCCGCCAAGTATAGTTAATTAAATTTAAAAAAAAAAATTTCAAAACTAATATTGTTATTTGTAATCCTTATGTGAACAAACTTTTTTATAACTTTTCCACTATTCTGAACTTTCTATGAAATTGAAAGTCAAATCTTCGATTTTTTTTGTTGAATAATAAAAAATGGCCATTTGTATTTCGAGGAAGAAAAGTGCCCTCTCACATAATGCAGTGAACATTCAAGGGAGAAAAATTCTCTTTACTTCCGTTTAATCCTGATGATTTTCTCTTTTACCCTCAATAATGATTTATCCTCTTCAGCCCATTGCTTATATTATGGATATTGTTTTTCATACCATAGCGAATTTCCGTTAAACAAAACTTGACCCAGTATTTTCTTTATATTTACGAGAGCATCCTTTGTGGAAATGGGTATACGTAGTAGTTAGTAGTAGCTAGTTTTTTATCGACCAAAATTGTTAGGTTATTTAAATTTATCAATTTCTAGTACCTGACAAGAAAGCATGAAACCGAGTGTGTAGAAATTATCACGGATCTTTTCAATAGATCTCCCTGTATATTAACGTATGATTTTTTAAATTATGCGACAATAAAAAAAGTTCCAATCCTATTTATTATTTAGTGTACTGCATTAAAAAATTGTGAACCTACGCTACTGATCTAATTTTTAAATATTTCTTTTTGCATCTCATCAGATCAGAAAAACGTTGAATAAAAACAAAACTATTGACGTATGTAGTTCTGTTTAAAGAGAGTACGTCGCTGTAATACTTACAAGTAACTTTGGAAAAAAAGTGTATAGAATACTGTAAAAAAACCGATGTAACGGTGAAAAAAAATATCGCTCGTATTCAATCGTTAAATGAACATTTGTTTGGTTTTCAACAGTGTTAAAATTGTTGTAAATAGTCAACTAAATGTTATAAAACATTGTTTACTCCGTAAACGAAATAACATATGGCAATCATAACTATTGATCAAATACTTTCGTATTCTCATGATGAATATTTCAATACTTCAGCATGTCTAGCTTCTAATTAGTCATATCCACTGGTGATGAGAGAAAAAAGATATCCAACTTTGTAGAATCTACATAAACATTTTGCTTTAATGTTACTTTCAATTTCTACGAATACAGGGTATCCCATGACTAATGAGTAAAAACTAGCATATCCTCGTAGGTTCAGCCAAAATAATTTGGTAATTTTTATAAACATTCTCCATTCCCTATCTTTGAAGTACCTTGTAT
Organism: Lochmaea crataegi; assembly: GCA_947563755.1. Classification (NCBI taxonomy): domain Eukaryota; kingdom Metazoa; phylum Arthropoda; class Insecta; order Coleoptera; family Chrysomelidae; genus Lochmaea; species Lochmaea crataegi. The sequence goes on from OX387423.1 coordinate 71,273,437, forward strand.
TTCGCCGGTTTATAGCGTTTATGGTTTTGCATTCGTTATTAGGTGTAATTTATTGGAAGTATTCCAAATATTTTTCAATTTTATTATTTGTATCGGGCTGTAGAAAAAATATTGTATGCAACATATGCATAAAATGACTTTTTTCACTCATGGAACTTTTCCATTCATGAAAAATGTAGCACTTTTTGACACAGTTGCATAATAGCTATTTGTGCAACCAGTTGGGCAAAGCACTATTTTTCGTAACTAGTTGAATACGATTTTGTATTGGTACAGCATAAACTAATGATTTTGAGTAGCCCCAAAAATAAAAATTGCATGGATTGCAATCGGGCGATCTTGCAGGCCAATTGTATGGCCCTCCTAGTCCAACCCATCGATTTCCAAACGTGATGTCAGGATATTGACGAATTACTCGACTAAAATGAGTATGACAACCATCGTGCACAAACCATAAATTCTGCCGTGTCATTAGAGGAATGTCGTCCATTAAATCAGATAAATTATTTTGAAAAAAGTAGAGGTAATCCTGTCCTGTCAAACGGCTAGGTAACTCTACTGGTCCCAGTAGCTGATTGCTGATTACACCTACCCAGTCTCTTTTATGGCGTATGGACTTTCAGCAATGTAAGCATAATGATGTACATTATGTGAATTCAAAGTGAAAGTGATAGAGGTTTTCTTAATGAATAATATTCCGTACAAAGGATTTATAAATTACAGGATACATAGCCGCGAGTCTTCAAGTACTAAACTCCGGCTTGGGACAGGAGAGCTTCTGGATACCCTGTATAATTGATCTAACAGCTTACGTGGCTGCAGTGGGAATGCGTGACATGACAAGTCATGTGAAAAACACACCAGGAACTTCGAATTAGGTAGGCCAAATAATAATACAAAGTTAGGAACTCGCAGAATCCATTATGTTCGTAAGCGAGGAGGTAATTTAAAATACCGTGCTCTACGATTAGACACTGGTACTTTTGCATAGGGTGTTGAAGGCTCGTATAATAGATGTTGTTTACAACGTTAGTAATAATTAATTGGTACGTACCACGACTTTGGTAAAAACCGCACATATGACTATTGCGGATCATAGATCCTTTGCACTCATTACAGAGTTCTAGGCATTTGAAGTTGGAGTTTCAAATCCGTTTTTATTTTTTATTTTAATAGTGTACATTTTAGAAGTGGAAAGGAATCTTCAGTATTGCCTTGAATCAAGGGAAGTACCATTCGTAATGGTTAATCATCCAAACATATTTAAGGATGACAGTCCGTGTTTTCATCTCCAACATTTCATTTCTATGTATTTAGTTGTATTGAAGCACTTTCTTACATTGGTCGTTTTCGGATTATTTTGATATTATGTTCCCTAAATCCAATCGAACGTGATGCCCCCTTTTCCTACTATGTTTGCAAATACCTGATGTATAGAACTTCATATCTACAACGTAGTTCTCTTGTGTTCATTTATTCTGATTTTAAATGGTCCAGGTGTTTCATCCAGTTGTTGAGTTTTAAAGGTTATGTTGGTTGAATTATTTTTGGAGCTTGCTTCTTATTGCACGACATAACACTTTTGAGAAGGCTAGTGAACTCGTAAAACGTGTAACCGTTACGAAAAGTCCGTCACGCAACAGTGTTGCCAGATTTCTGGAAAGGCTCGTGAGTCGTGTAATGTTACAAAAAGCGTACGTCACGCAACAGTGTTGCCAGATTTCTGAATAATCCACTAATCCAATGAAATTTAAATTGAAGCTTGCTTCTTATTGCACGACATAACACTTTTGGGAAGGCTAGTGAACTCGTGAAACGTGTGATGTTACGAAAAAGCGTTCTTCACGCGATAACTCATTCAAACGACTGTGCGCAATATCTCTTGCCGCACTGAAAAATTGTTATAAATGGTCAAAAATTGTCAAGATTAAAAAAAAATGGTTAATAATTGCCAAATATATTAAAATTTTTGAAAAATTGTCAAAAATTTTTAAATATGGTCAAAAATTTGGAAAAATTATCAAAAATTGTCAAAAATTGTAAAAATTTTGAAAAAATGGTTAATAATTGCCAAATATTTTCAAAAAATGGTCAATAATTGTCAAAACCAATCAAAATTCGTCAAAAATTGTCAAAAATGGTCGAAAATGATCGAATGGTCAATAAAATTTTGAAAAAATGGTCAATAATTGCCAAGTATGTTAAAATTTTTGAAAATTTGTCAAAAATGATCAATAATTGTTAAAATTCGTCAAAAACTGTCAAAAATGGTCAATAATTGTTGAAATTTTTGAAAAATTGTCAAAAACTGTAAATTTTTCGGAAAAATGGTTAATAATTGCCAAATATTTTCAAAAATTGTCAAAAATTTGGAAAAATGGTCAATAATTGTCAAAAATTGCCAAATTTTTTTAAAAATGGTCAAATTTTTCGAAAAAATGTAAAAAATTGTCAAAATTTTGAAAAAATGGTCAATAATTATAAAAAACTGTCAAAAATGGTCAATAATTGAAAGGTCCGGTGCAAAAACCGGTCAACTCCATTTTTCTAAATTTGTGGGAAATTAAAAAAAACGTCATACATTTTTAAATTGCTTGTATATAAATTTATTGGTAATTTAGAAAAGGTATAAAGGAATAGTTCAAAGTAAAAAAAATTGATATGAATTTTTTACAAACCGAAAAATAAATTAGAAACTCTTGGATTTGACCGTTTCTTGCACCGAACTTTTCAAAAATAAAAACTAAACCAGAATATTTTTTTCATTATATTTATTTATTATCAAGACAACGAAAACTATCTCTTCGGAACACCAGAGAATGTTTTGCATTGAAACAAAAAATAGAAATACTGTAATACCACATTAACCCACACACAAAAAATAAGATTACAAAAAAATGTGTTTCGACAAATAAATATAATACCTATATAAATAATAATTTTCAGTTTCATTGGCGTCCTCCATTATCTATTTATATTTCGTTATATATGATGGATTTGGCTGATTCTTGCACTAAACGATGCAGAATAAACTGCTTTATATGATGCATAAATAAACTGTTTGTACAAAAAAAGTGGAGTTGACTGGTTTTTGCCCCGGACCCTTCAATTATTAAAAATTCTAAAAATTTTTGAAAAATTGTCAAAAATGGTCAATAATTGTCAGAACCTGTCAAAAATGGTCAATAATTGTTAAAATTTGGAAAAATGGTCAAAAATGAGCAATAATTGTCAAAACTGCCAAAATTAGTAAATAATTGTCAAAAATGGTCAATAATTGTTAAAATTTGAAAAAATTGTCAAAAATTGTCAAAAATTGTCAAAAATTGTCAAAATTTTGAAAAAATGGTCAATAATTGCCAAATATGTTAAAATTTCTGAAAAATTGTCAAAATTGGTCAATAATTGTCAAAGACGGTCAAAAATTGTCAAAATTCGTCAAAAACTGTCAAAATGGTCAAACATTGTCAAATTTTTTGAAAAATGGTGAAATATTCACGAAAAATGGTCATTCTATTGGGCATAAGAAGCAAGCTTCTGTCGGCGGTCCGACGACCGTTCACCTTTTTTTATTCTTGTTATTATAATCATTATTATTGTTATTATTGGGTATTAAATGATTCATTTTATATATTTCCAATAAACAGTTACCTTCGTTATCAGGATGGTATCATAAGTTTTAATCCAGGTTTTCTCATGATTTATTGTTGGAATTGTTGTTAACCGAAGCACACTTAAATACGCAAAACATCCAAACTAATTAAAACATTATTTAAAAAAAAAAATAATCACAATATCTCACCAAAAATAATAATAACCGTTCCCAGAACATGCACTTCGCTAGATCCGATTTCTAGACTATGAGAATGTTTTTATTTTTATTCAGTATATCTCCTATTACTTTCTCCCACGTTTTTCTTGGTCTGCCCTTTTCTTGTAATTTTGTATTTTCGCTATCCAAACTCTTTTTTCTTGTCTTTTTCCGTTCATTCGTTGCAAATGTCCCCACCAATCTAGCTGTATCCCTTCTATAAATTAAAATGTGGACTGTACCTCTAGATCTTTTCTTATATCTATATTCCTCAGTATCTCTCTCCTGGTGACTCCTATAGCTCTTTCAAGATATTTCATTTCTGTTGCTTGTATTTAACTTTTCTGTTGTTCTGTTAAGACCCAAGATTCACATCCAAATGTTAGTATTGGTTGATATAGCGTTTTGACAACCTTTATTTTTCTCTGCATTGAAATTTCTCTTAAATAAAGTTTATTCGTTTTCTGAATTGTATTATTAATATCAGCGTCTAGTGTCCACTTTCATCCAATGTTACCCCTAAATATTAGAAATAATTTACTTGTTCTCTTTTTTCTCCATCGATGTAGGTGATTAGGTTTTCTCTGTTTTCTCCTATTATCATTACCTTTGATTTATTCTTGTTTATTTTCATGCCATTTTCTTTCAATACTGTGTTCATTTATGTTTATTTGCAAGTCTTTTTCACTTCCAGCCAGTAATTATTTATTGTGAAAATCTTTTTGCAGTCTCAAACTTTTTTCTAGTTGTCGAGTCATGTCAGTTAGTGAAAACATTAGAAATAGAAAATGATTCAATGAATATTGTACTTTAATTCCAAGAAAACAAAACGACCACACGGAACATGAAAAAGATATTTGAAAATGCCCAGCACCAAAAGAATCATTCTGTTGACCTGTGGTATTCACATTCTCTATTTAGCAAATAAATATCAACAAATACTAAATCGGTGACAAAATTGCAATTTTGAAATATTTTTCACTTGTTACACCCTCTACATTAACATTTGTATCTAACTGTAAGCTATCTTTGAGAATATTATGAACTAAATTTTCCCTGTTCGTTCAAAAACAATTACCTATACCTTTTTTCGATTTTTATTTTTTGAAAAACATCAAATATAGTACTTACCAGGCAAAGTATCGGCGTTGGAACTGAACAGCACACATAAACCAGTCTCGTAGTTAACACTTTGACAACTTTCATTTCCTTGACAAGTTTCCAAACAATCGGTCAACATTAACGTTCCCGGTATGGAATCCAGAACGTTTCCGGGGGCCGAAAAAACGTTACCGGTAATCAATTCGAATCCTATCATTTCCGGATCACAGTCGTCAAGAGGAGATGGGGGTGGGAGAGCTGCTTTTTCCGGAGTATTGACGATGTCGGTCTCCGAGTCAATGGTTTGACTCAGGCATCCGTAGAGCGAGAGAAAAAGACATGTTTGAAGTAACCACCACATTGTTGAATATATTGATCTGAAACAAACGAAATATGCTATAATTAATCGAAACATTTGGATATTTGTTGTTGTATATCAGTTAGGTTTGTGGCGAGTGGGTATTCACACTATAGTCTAGTCAACATGTGCTTTTTAGGTCAAAATTTTTAGCCCGCCTCGGAAAATTATGATCGAGGTGTCATTCGATTCGTCATCGCATCTAGAAACTTTTTGAAAAATTTGGAGTTTTGCTTGCAAAAATTACAAAAGTTATAAACAATTTAGTAAAAAAAGGGGGTTTTGTTTTTTGCGAATCTCTCAAAAAGTATTCAAAATTTTCGAAATTTGAAAAAAGATTCAAAAAGAGGAAGAAATTTCCTAAAAAAAAGTCCTACCTTCCGGAACTCTAGGACCAATATTTATAATTTTTCTAGAGGGTTGAAAATACGCCCGAAAACGGGAACTCTCGCTTGCGTAAGCTCCGCCCACTTCGGACCTTTAATAAGAAAATATTATTTAAACTTATTAAATATGAAAATTAAGAAATGAAAAAATTCAGGCACCTACAGGATAGATCAATGAACAATAATCCGACGATCAAAAATTTTTATCGCGATTTTTCAATTAATTGTCCATTAATTAATTAACAATTTTTTGTAGCACGAACATCAACATTGAAAGTGCGATAATTGTTAAACTATTAAACTGGGATTTTTTTCCTTCTATGGAGCTATTTTACAAAGGCTATAGAATAGATTCCCGTTGGAAAAATTGAATAATTGTTAATTTTCACTTTGTTATTAACAATTAACTTAAGTTAAAAAGTATCAACCTCGATTAAACATTAAAAAACATATTTTTCTTATAATATTGCTATTGGTCCGTTTTCTTATGATCATAAGCTACTTAAAAATGATTTTTAATAATTTGTATCCTATATTGTTTAAAAAATTGTTATAAACAAATTCGTTGTTTATAAGATAATCAAAAAATTTTTTTTGATAACATAATCTTTGATGAAAATTATGATTTTAAAAAAACCGTTTTAAAAAAAATTTTATTGCTTAAAAACGCATTTGTTAATTAACTATTTTTTTTACCACTTGTTATGAAAATTAAGGAACCATTTTTTTAAAATCATTATTCATCTTGCTCTTCGATATCTGGAATTTTTTTTTAATTCTTATTCAAATTTTAATTGTTTATGCAATAAACAATTTGTTATAAAAAAATTGAATTTTTTTTTATATTTTTTTTTACTCTAAAAAATACAGCAAAAACAGCCCAGTATCCGTTTTTGGAAAAAAAAATTTTCCTTTAATTTTTATAAATAATCGCCAAAAAATTATTTAAATAATAAAGTTTGAGCTTTAGTTTTGTTATAAATTTGTTGTTTAGTAACTAATTTAAAAAAAAAGTCTAGATGAATTTGTTGTATCTGCAATAGTTTATAAGTACTATTGATAATAAATAAAGAAAAGCAGGCGCGAAAGGTAAGTTTGAATAGAACTTCAAATTAAATAAAAAATCGAAAAATCAATTTTTTTCCAAAAACGGATACTGGGCTGTTTTTGCTGTATTTTTTAGAGTAAAAAAATACAAAAAAAATTCAATTGTTTATAATAAATTGTTTATTGCATAAACAATTAAAATTTGAATAAAAATAAAATATTTTTTTCAGATATCGAACAGCAAGATGAATAATGATTTAAAAAAAATGGTTCCTTAATTTTCATAACAAGTGGTGAAAAAAATAGTTAATTAACAAATGCGTTTTTAAGCAATAAAATTATGTTATCAAAAAAAATTTTGATTATCTTATAAACGCATTTGCGCATTTGTTTATAACAATTTTTTAAACAATATGGGATAAAAATTATTAAAAATAATTTTTAAGTGTCTTATGATCATGAGAAAACGGAACAATAGCAATTTTATAGAAAAAAATATTTGTGTTTAATCGAGGTTGATAATTTTTAACTTAAGTAAATTGTTAATAACGAAGTGAAAATTAACAATTTTTTAATTTTTCCAACGGCAATCTATTCTATAGCCTTTGTAAAATAGCTCCATAAAAGGAAAAAAATCCCAGTTTAATAGTTTAACAATTATCGCACTTTCAATGTTGATGTTCGTGCTTCAAAAAATTGTTAATTAATTAATGGATAATTAATTGAAAAATCGCGATAAAAATTTTTGATCGTCGGATTATTGTTCACTGATCTACCCTGTAGGTGCCTGAATTTTTTCATTTCTTAATTTTCATATTTAATAAGTTTAAATAATATTTTCTTATTAAAGGTCCGAAGTGGGCGGAGCTTACGCAAGCGAGAGTTCCCGTTTTCGGCCGTATTTTCAACCCTCTAGAAAAATTATAAATATTGGTCCTAGAGTTCCGGGAGGTAGGACTTTTTTTTAGGAAATTTCCTCCTCTTTTTGGATCTTTTTTCAAATTTCGAAAATTTTGAATACTTTTTGAAATATTCGCAAAAAACAAAACCCCCCTTTTTTTTACTAAATTGTTTATAACTTTTGTAATTTTTGCAAGCAAATGCGATGACGAATCGAATGACACCTAAATCATAATTTTCCGAGGCGGGCTAAAATTTTTGACCTAAAAAGCACATGTTGACTAGACTACTATGATCACAGAATTACCCACTCACACAGAAGCGACACTTTTGTTCTTATCAAAAACAGCCTTCAATATTAGGTGCTAATACTGTCATTTTATTGTTTATGGTTACTCTGTGAAAAGTGGACAGCCCACGCTACTTTCCACAGGTATCAATTTTGCATAAGTGAATGTGAATATTGTCACTTTTGCATTATACAATAAGCGTTTATCCTTAATCCAACCATAATTTGGAAGTAAATCAGAAACATATAAAGTTTGTATGGGTTAAAGCTCATTGTGGTATAGGTAATAATGAATGAGTAGATAAACTAGCAAAATGCACCATAGAAGAGGGTGAATTGACCAATTATAAATGCTAAAGAAAAGATATGTTTGCGTGGGCGAAATCTAAGGTTTTAAGCAGTTGGAAGGAAGATTATCAAAATTCAACAAAAGGATTATTTTATAAAAGCATTCAACCAGATATTCCAAGCAAACCATGGTTCCAAAAATCACAATTGGATAAGGTAGTGATATCGAAAATTTGTAGACTCAGATTCAATCACACGCTAGTTCAGCCTCAATTATAAAATTGATCTTGAAGATTCGCCCATGTGCGATTGCGGAGAGGAAGGAAACGCAATGAAGGAAACGTAATGAACTAAATAAGTTTATATATAATAAGAACAGTGAAATAATTAATTAAAGAATTAATTTAATCAAATAACTTTGAATTGTATAAAAAACTAAATTCACATATTATATGTAAAATCGGACTTGAGATTTAAATTGTTAAATACTAGAATATTTGTTTATATCCATAAATGTATATCTATCTCTATTGTGTAACCCAGTAAATCCGTGGTCTTCTTGTATGTTGTAGTCGCCAAGGGAAACCAAATCACACACACAAGTATAAACCAGAGTATAAGTTATCTATTCAAGTTTGAGGGTATAACCGAGAAATAGGCTTATTCTTCATTTCTATTGGTTGGTTTCGCGTAAGAATGCCAACAATTGCCGTCGCGTCTCGCGTCAGAAGATGACGAAATTGGGGAGATGAGATTATACCAATCCTAAGGTATTTAAAGTGCGATTTGGAATTTTTTTCTACCAACAACCCTGTTCCGTGGAATGGTACAAAAATATGCCAATTGGCGTGAATATTATTTCGTGGTTCAGGAAATTATCAAAATTATGGGTTACAATCAATCTACTTCATCAAAACCTTAGCTCCAGTTAGACAGTGCACCATTCAATATTGATCTGAGAAGAAATTCAGAAGGAAATATTACCGCAACAAGAAAATGCAATGTTGCCACAACATCAACCGAGGTTAAAAACGTTTACAATAATTGTGTTTTTTATGTTGAAAACTTTAATTCTCATTAATTTTTGTACCAACTTTATGTTACTTATGGTATAAGAATTTTTTTTAGTAGAAATGAGAATATTATTCTTATTACTGTAACGTCGTGAATGTCACACGAGAATGACAATAAAGAATCCAGATCTTTTCACAAACCAGTTGCCCTTCTGGCCGTCGTGACTATTGTCAAAATTGTTTCCACTTATTGCCACTCACTTCTGATATTACTAATGAACATTTTTTTGTGTAAAAGAAAAGAAGAAAATTATTGTCGTCCATTAAAATCATTAGGATTTCAGTTTTATTTTCGAAACAATCAGAACGAAATAAGGAATCTAATGACTTCGATCAATTACAATAGACCTCCTTATAAGATCGACAGTAAGATTTCAATCAAAATTGAGATATATGTAATCATAGTTTATAGCCTACAGCGGCCGGGTACACGGTTTTTTTAGTAGCTAGATTCTTGTGGCAACTTCGGGTTCTTTGAAGTTTACCGCTGACTTGACGGCCAGCTAATAACGATATGTTAATAATAGTACCACCACTTTATACACTGAAAAATCGGTTTGCGAAAGGGATCTTTCAGAAATAACATACTTTAACTTGAGATTGATCTTCTTATCGATATTAATTATCTTTGGATTTTGTGTTTATTTCGAAATATTTAATGACAACCGTACCGAACCGGTTAGGTTCGTTTTAATAGTCACGATTTTAATTTTCATTTGTATCAAAATTATTTTCAAACGAAATATCGCTTTGTTCTAAATGGAGAAATAAAAACGTTTTGGTAAAGTGGAAGTAATTTCTGAGGATTTGTTAAAATTTTGAGTCGAACCATTCCATCTACACACATCTAGAAAGCCTACCGTTTAAATCGAAATGTTAATGAGCATGAAGACAGATTTTGAAAAACTGCTCCACGATGTTTGTACGCATAAGCTTTATCCAAAAAAATGTTTTCCTACGATCACTACCCAAAGTAGGCTTTTGCATACTCAAATCTAACCGCAAAGTTGATGTTTTCCGCGAGCTGTCATAATTTGACATTATTGGCGCTCTTAAGCAGAAAGTAACTTTGGCGCACGCCTAATTTTATTTATAGATAAAAGAGAGCTAGTAGTTATTTTAATATAAACTGTATATTAAATAAATATTTTAGTTGATTTTCTAATATGCTACAAGAATCCAACAGTATTTTTCGTAATAATATAATGAGAAATAGGGAAATCTAAAAGATATCTGACATTAAAGTAATAAATATCTGACATTAATGTAATAAGTGCTGCCTACGTACATAGGTACACGAAACTGCAATCTGGAAACTGCTAAGTACAAACAATGGCAATAGTTAGGCAACACAACATACTTGCAAATAACTTACGGATTGTAAGAATCAAGTATGTCTATGTCAAAGAAAGAACCTAGTGCATTGTCACTGAAATCTTTTTTGAGATAGTTCTGTGCTGTGTAATTGTATTAATATTTTACTATAAGTCAGTAAGTACTTAAAAAAACAAGAAAAATAAGTAGGAAACACAACATACACAATTAATCTTTTGTCTTCAAATAGTAGGCTGAATATGTCAAATAAACTTCCAATATTGTAATGAAAGTAACACGTTTTTAATAAAAAATTAATTTTATTTTGGTGTGATCGTAGACAAAATCTGGTGTGTATTTCGAGCAGAAAGTCCTTTGGTAGTCTCGACAGGACAACTTTCTGTCTCGACTTCCAAAGTACTACTTTCTGCTCTTGATACACAAATAGCTATTCTTGAAAAAATAAACGTTTTAAAGGAGACATTTACGTTTCTAAAATACAATTAAAATTTCGCACTAAAACGCTAGAATAGTAATGTCGTCTCTAAGACATCATACATCTGTAAATACTTCAAATATTTCAAAGTTTGCAAATTAAAAACTTATTTTGATTACTAATTTGATTTATTTTGTGTGATGGTCATGAATTCTATAACGAGTAAATATCATTTAAACATTACAAAACCAGAAAATACGAACGACCTGAAGCGACATGCGTTTGACTGCGGAAAAGACTCTTTCAGCATATGTTGGGAACAATATTTCTCCTACGAACGGGCGGAAAATGGGAAAAACATCACTTAGTTAGACATTAAATAACTAGATACATACTCACAAATTTATTAGTTACCTTCCGGTTAACGATGTAATCAACAGTAGTTATTAAAGCAATGTTTAACAAAATTTCAATAATAATTGTAAAATGCAATAGTTAATAATAAATAGTTATTAGTAGTAGAATCGTGCGCCAAAGTAGAAATTCTGAACAAAAAAAAGTATACTTTTCCGCACACTCGTAGTTTGTGTGTGTAAAATAAAATTTAATGTTCCAACGCACTTGAAATAATGACTGTGGCAGAAGTAAAAGTGGTGACAGCTCTTCAAAGAATGAAAATCGAAATCGTTTTCGCGCATGTCCAATACTTGGTAACTTGACACGTTTTCTAACCTATTCAAAAAATTAGCTCTATAATCGAGTTGCTTCACAGAATTATTTTTCAGAGACTTACTGTTATTTTTTTTAAAACATCTACACTGCTTCTAGTCTGCAACACAATTGAACGCGGGGATACGAGAACAACAGAAGCACCTAACCTACTTGTTACTGACAGTTAGTTAAGGCCTACACATAATACTGTAACCGTATCAGTCGGTTGTTCGTAACTTGGGCGCTAGAGAGGCCACTCTAGACAGATGCCGGCATGAGACTCATCTCAAGGGTGGTTCTACTCCATGTTAGTGCTGCACTAGGTATGTCAGAGGTTGTCAGACTATATGAAGCTTTAGGGCGCCACTACCTTTTAGACGTCGACGAGAGAACAAAAATGAATGTGAACAAAAAGAAAACTAAGGTGAAAAGGTAGAAACACCTTGTAGAAATTAAAATATTAATTTAAAAACCCGCACACGTTCCCCTACAGCTCTTATAGCCAAGTGGAGGAGAAATTAAAAAAATAAATTAAAACATTAATTTTATTTCAGGAACGAAACAAAAATGAAATGAAGCCTGTACTTTTTCTGGTACTCATCTTATGTATTTTCTTCGGGAAGGGTGTGCAGTGAAGTGGACCTGGAGGTATCCCAGTGGTGTTTCCAGAGAGGTCCTTTAGGTATCTTTGCGGGTGTCTTAATACTACTAGCTCTTGAGGGATGTTTTTGATATATTCTCCTTGAGATATCTTAATGATATCCTAGCAGATAATGGTATCCTAGCAGCTGTGCTTACCACAGCGATTTAGATAAAAAATGTAAAAAATATGTAAAAAAGATAAAAAGGTAGGTCTTGCCTCGAAGAAAGTCGATAGCTTTGCTCGTGGCGTTCGGAGGGATTTTCGCTAGCAAAATGGAAGCGGTCGTTGGCAGATGTCAATTGTCTTATGGTCAGGGTTGAAGATTGGAAGTGGCTAATGAGACGACGAGCGGGAACTAGAGAAAGGTTTACGATATAAATTTAAAAGTCGAAACAGGTCGATAGACATGTTACAATATAATAAAGAATTCAAATTGTGAAAATGTACAGGATTTTAAAAAACCAAGTGATTAATGGAAAGTGGTAAATCTGGCAACTTAGCATATGTTCGATTTGAAATTGACGTTTGAATTTCCCTTAGTTTTCCAAAAGGCATGTTCTCTTCGAACGCGTTGGAATGTAAGTCGAACCAAACAAAAAAAACTTAACATTCTTCATGAATTAACGTTGAATAGATCCAATCTTTAATTTCACGGTATAATTTGGTAGATTTAAGCGAAACAAATCCACTTAAAACACCATTTCTTTTCGAAAAAAAATTACAATGGTCACGCGTCGAAAATGTAGTCATGTATTTCATGACTTGCAATATACATATATAAAAAAATAGCTACAGATTATTCTTAATATCCAAACTCTTTTAATGTATTTTTTTCTCAACGTGGCTATTATCAGAGATAAACTGCGCGATTAAGAAATTACAATATAAATCTCGAGTCGTTTGTGATGTTTTGATTTGAATTTAATTTTTTGTTTCCGCAAAATCATATAGTTTTAAAAGGTTTAATTTCGGAAATACAGAACAAAGGAAAATAGATGATTATCATCGAAAATAACTGTACTTTTTTCTAGCTACTCCCCATAAAGATCAATAAACTTAAGCGAATTTTAGAAGAACTTTTTCCACGCTGATTAAGGTATATCCAAAGTATGTGTTGAAGGCATGACAATGAGTCGCTTGGACTGTATGTTAGGCAATTCAAAGTTTTGGCGGTTTTTTTTCTTAAAGCGAAAGTCTAAAAAATGATCAAATCAGTTACTTTCCATCTCATTGTTAATTACATGTGGCAACGCCATAAAACAGGTTAGGAAGCACGTGAAATGTAAACATGCATGGAATGCGGTATGTGAATCCAAATATCCGAGAATGATGAGTTTTTTTGCTCGCAATATGGTTCTATCGCCAGATACATACCAGCCTCTTGAGTTTTTTGTGTCTTATGGGTTTCACAACATCCACTTCGTGACTCTTGAGTAGCCGTTGTGCATGAGATGGGTTTTATTCCACATCTCTCTTCGTTTCCTCGGCTGTCAGATTTAGTAACCCCCAAAGCAAATATATGAAGCTGATGAGTCCTCTCTGGCTACTTCATCAGCTTCTTCGTTCTCCTCGATGCCACAGTGTCTTGGAACTCATATAACAGCTATTTTGTTGTGTTCTGAGATGGCACTGAGTTTTTCTAGACATTTCGACAAGTCTTGATTAGAGCCTTCAGCGACGCCTGGCTGTCCTAGCATATTTTGATCAGTGCATTGCGTACTCACCTCATATAAATTCCTCCCAACCAGTGTTTGTTCCCAGCTAGACCCTTATTTGTGAGTTTCTACCCTCAGTGTTTATTCCAACATCAGTTCCTTCCTTGGTTTTGAATCAGTTTTCATACTAGATCCTTTCTCCAGGTTTGTCATCGATGTTGTCATCTATCCTTGTTCTTCGATCTTTATAATCACATGAACTAAATGCTGAAAAAGTATATAGGAGACATGCGGTCCATTGGTTTCATTTCTACAATGTTATCCTTTATTTTCTTGTGATCTGATCTATTGCTGGTATTTTATTAGAAGTCTTGTTCTTGAGATTATGTCAATCGAGGGTTTTCATAGCCCCCGTTATACTGAGACAAGTTTAGTCTCTATACCTTGCTCAACTTAGCCACGGCTATTTTTTGGGTTACCTTTGCCCTCCATACCAAAGATGCTTACAAATATGAATACTACGTTTGTTAAATTAGTCAGAGCCACATACATTTGCCACTTATGGTATCGACAGTACTACCTACACAGCAGTGTTTAACTTTATGTTTTTGAAAGAAAATACATTCAATTAATTATATAAACGCCTTAAGCTTTTTTCTTGACCCAACCTAATAGGATGATTATCACTTTACAATATTTTCTTTCTGTTCATCTTCATTGGATTCGAATTAACCTTTTGACTCGACTCTCGGTAATTATCATCTGTAAGAGTGTGTGTATACATCCATGTAATAATCATAAATGACTTTTTATTTGAATTGATCAGAATAAGCAGGGTCGAATCTAGGTGATATTGACGATAAAAACATGCTGCAAATAGACAAGAGTAAAAGCTGTAAGAAGAAGTAAAAAAAGAAAAACGATGTTCATTTGAATTTCCTACTTTGTGGGCGGGAAATAGCATCAGCCTCTAGTATATTTCAATTAGAATACTTCGATGTATTGCATACCTATTACATAGTGAAAACGCAGCATGTATAGTTAGACATAGACCGGGTGGTAGCTGTGGGGCACAGCCCCCCGTCAGTTATATAACAGCGTCAGCGGCGTTTATTATATTTTAATATTAGATTACTGTTATTAACAATATGATAGTGGATGGAAGCATTCTGTAAAATTTAAATAAAAAAAATATAAAATACCTTAGGAGGTTCTTCTTCCGTTCAAAGTGCATTAATTGCTTTTTATAGTTGAGCAATTTTTGTGTGTAATTTTTACCTCAGGTGAAATGAAGGTATTACGAAAGTAGACTCAATATTTCAAAATTTTAAAATCAATGAGAAGCGCCTCCATCTAATAATATTTGACATTTGTAAGTAACTAAGAAATATTAAGTAGTGGTCAAATAAATCAGGACAGAAAAACTGCACTCCAGGGAAGCATATGCATACCATGGGCATACATTTATGAGGAGGAACCTATCTGTCTCGGTAGTGCAATGAAGAGGAAGAAACATATACATAAACTCCTGGGAACCAAGGAAAACTTTCTCCAAGAAGGATCTTGTGAAAATATGGTTAAGCCTGTTACAGAAAACTAGACTCTCCATATAAACGATATAACCAAAAGCACAAGAAGCCTTAAGACTGAGGTGGCGAGGACTCTAAATATCGACTGGATGTATGGAAGTGATCAACACATGGTTTATCAAGCCTTTCTTTGGTTTTTTAAAAATAATGCTCAATCAACTAATTGATGCAGCACAAAATTTGACAGTAGTCTATTAATAGATGACAGTTGATGGGAGCAGTGCTGCATATGAATTTACTGCGCGGGAAATCTGAAAAGTTTTTTATTTATATACAGGATGTTTCTAAATTCATTCGAAAAAAATCAGGAGGTGATGGCCCGTATAAAATTATGATGGGACTATCCTATGACAAAATTTCCTCAGCCCACACCCTTCCCAGGAAGGTGCTGTGTGACATTGAATTATGTTTTTTTCTCAAATTTAAGTAAAGATGGAATTTGGAAGTTTTGTAATTTCCGTCTAACCACCGGTATTTTTCCAAAATTCCTGTTACATTATAAGGGGTGGAATTATCAACCCTTACTTTATTTAATATCAAATCTTTCTCTCGAAATTGAGTTTCGTGGTTTTGTGAAATAAAAGTAGTATTTAAAATCTCCTTACTCGTGAAGTTTTTTCCTAGAGCCAATAGATTCGGAGAAAAAAAAATACATGTAATGAATTTAGAAAAACTCTGTATATCCCTCGCACATTCTATGTTATTAATAATATCCTTTCTGTCGTCTGCAAGACTTAAGGTCAAAATTCCAATTCCAAGTGGATAAAAATGAATTTGAAATATTCTGCAGCGTATTTAGATACAAACAGACTAATAAAAGCTTCAGTTAATTTTCTTCTTCATAGTTTCAATTAACTCGAATATAAGGTGATATTTTTCCATTTACTCTAAAAGGTGCTTAATAAGAGCCATTAAGGTGATTCAGCTTTTCAGAAATGTCGCATAAGTACCTATGCTAGTTTTATTAAAGAAGAATTCACATAAAAAAATAATGCGCGCACCAGTGTAATATTACGATTTGCTCGTTGAGAATTCAATCCAACTTTTAAATGGTGTTACATACCAGTCGGTAAAACAGTAATAACGGTTTTTTAAATCTATCGCCAACTTAAACCCGAAGATCGGAAGTTTGCAGTGAATAACAATAGGCAGTACTACTAGAATTGCCACTGGCTGACCGGGTCTTATGTTGATTGTTACTGGCGGATTACGTTCGTAGTACGACAAATGTCCATAGTACGCGGTGTTGCCGATACGAAGGAAATAAAAGTATTTGCTTCGGGCGGAACGTGTTCCTGTAAAAATAATGAGAGGAATTTGCTACGTTTAGATTCTGATGATTTTATTAAAAATATCGTCGTTTTGGGTGTGTTGTGATAAGCCGTAAATTCTGTGCAGCTTCGTCGCAAAAACTTCCCTCATCAAAAATGACTATAGATAGTGGGATAGGTTACGTTAGTTTAGGAAAATCATTTTTTTTCGGGTCGAGATGGGAAACTCATGTTCCAATGGGTTCTGGACCCAAACAGTGTTGTACTCATCCCCAAGGGGATGCCTACCAACCAAACCCACCTCAAACTCGCAGTTACCCTCGCCTCGGAATAACTACCCTAGCATACTTCGAGACACACTCGCTTTTCGCACACTCTCCACCCACACCGTCGTCTTCCCCTAACTATCACTCCTACCTCTCATGCCATATCTAGTCCTTCTCTCCCCCTAAACCATGCTCTCGACTACGCCACTCACTTCCATCCATTCCTCCTTCGCACTCAACATTATCTCCACCATATTCTCCCAATACACCGCCTCCCCTAGTTTCCTCTCCGACTTCTTCAGCACTTCCTCGTTCCTCCAGCATCTAAACACGTGCCCCTCATCATCCCCCACTTCACTCCTCTCGCACAATCCAGTCTCTCTTTTCCCAATCTTGAGAAGGTACCCTACTCTCGACCCATGTCCAGTGAACACCTGTGTCAAGAAGTAGTTCACCTTCCCGAATTTCCGGTCCTTCCAATCTCTCCTATTCCCAATTGCTCCTTTTATCGCGCCCTCATACTCCTCCCACCTTTTCTCCGTTTCCTTCACCATCCATTCCTGTACTTCCTCTCTGATCGCACCCCTCCAGCGTTTATTGCTGGCTCTAGCCATCACGTCTAATGGGTAGGACCTTGCCAGCACCGCTGCTGCCAGTCCACGCACTGTCCTGTACCCCTGCACCACCCTCAGCAGTATCCCTCTCTGTACCAGCAGGAGTGGCCTAACCCTCGCATTCACCTCCGCTTTTTCACCCTACACCTCCGCACCGTACAGCATACTCTGCTCTACCGTCCTACCAATTACCCTCCTCTTCCACTCTCCCGGCCCTTTCACATTACACATCAATCTCCCCAGCCATGCTGCCCTCACTTCCCCTTCTCCGCCGCCTTTAACATGTGAGTTATAAAGGATAATTGGCTATTCAACTACACCTCTAGGTATTTCACAGACTCCTTCATACGAATTCTCCTTCCCTTCACCATCACCCCCACTTCCCTCGTCTTGCCCCGTTCCTTCACCAGTAACCCCACCTATCTCCTCCACAATCTTCCTACACATTCTCTCCGCCCTTTCTTTCTATCTCCGCCTCTTTCCTTGCCCTACATACCAGACATAGGAAAATCATAATAAATGACTCCGACACATTTCAAAATATCCTCCATAAAGATAAATATACATACAATATAAAAAATCTTGGACCCAACCTATATAAACTAACTATATTCAAAAATTTTTATGGTTACTGCAAAAAAGTTGGGATGTATGGAAAAAATAAGAAGATCATTAACATTTTTGAAAGGGATTTATCGATTTATCGTGAAAATTTTGAAAACAGCTAGTTGTTGCTTCACACGATTCCAACCATAAGATATCCGAGATACTTAATATACAATTGAAAGAGGAGATCACATCCTGGGTGCCCCCGGATATCTAATGGAAATGATCGTTGTTAGGTTCAATATACCTGTAGACACCAAAATCCCTCCAGCTTCAGCACTAAGGGCTTATTTCCAGGGTACGTTTAGCCGTGTTATTTTAAATTCATTGAGCGAATTCTCGTGCTAGAAGACCCTTAATGGTTCCAATTTTACTTGCACGACACTGAGCAGTCCATTTCCAGTGGGTAGATCCGTACAGGGGCTGGTCTTTAAGACTGTGGCATTGGAAAAAAGAATATGATTGTATCTTCAAGATAGATTAAATGTAAATTTGTACAAAGGTACAGTAATATTTTGAGGTGGTATAATGTTCAACCGTCGTACCCCATTAATTCCTATATTACAGAGTACGACAAGTGACCTTTATATTGGAAACGTTACAAGGTCCATTATACAATCAAATGGGGGAACATTTTATCTTTTTGGATGACTACGTCGGACCACATCGTGCAAGGAGGGTTCGGAAATAATTCCATTTGATTGACCTGCCATTTCTCCTGATATGAATCCCATCGAACATAAGTGGGATTTTGTTGCTAAAGCCATTCATTACTGAAGCAACCCACCCCGAGCAGAGGAAAATTTGATGGTTGTGGCAATAGAGTACTGGAACAATATTTCTTGATAAATCGTAAATCGGTTGATTGTTAAAATGCTAAGACGATGTAGAGGAGAACACACTGACTATTCTGACAATCTAATTCCAAAATTGACGTCCAAAGACTGAACTTGTTGAGAGTCTTGGACAGCATGCAACGAAAGTTTTCGCCATTGATCTTTGCGTTGGGTGGATGCTGGAGAACGGCTACTTGAACAGAACAATAAAAATATTTTCCGACAGCCAGGCTGCAATAACGGCACTGCTGCAATTCAAAACTGGTTTGGAATATTAGACTACTCCTATACCGATTGGATGTAGTCAATAAGGTTGTCCTGGTATGTTTCGAAGTAGTGAACCAACCTGCCAGGAAAGGTCAGCTTATAGGCCCGGAGCCCCTACTAGAAAATCATTTAAATCTCGTAAAGAGAACTAAATTGGACCAGGTAGAGCGCAAAGCAAGAGCCTACTGGAATGGGATACCAGTCTCAAGGCAAGCCAAGACCTTTATCGAAAGATCTTAAAATTAAAAGCAGGACAACGAGGAGGTCAGGTCTATAACTGGAGACTTTACTGGACACTGCAGGCTATACTATGATCTGAGCAGAATATGGCTAGTTGAAAACACCAAGTGTCGTTTCTGCCAAGAAGGTGAATCGGTAGAACACATTTTGTGCTACTGATGCGTTTGAGCGCCTTTGGGATGTAGATAGGCTTACAGTTTCAACTTCCTTGGAAATATTGAACTTAAAGGGATAATCTAATTTGGATCAAGGCACAATAGACAGTATTGTCACAGTGTATAGGTTTGAAAAGGCTTGTGAGTGGAACCATCTAATTATTACTACAGGATCATATTAGCATAGCCGACTTAAAATGTTATTTCGACTAAATAATCGATATTGACACATTACTATGATTTTATATTTTGTAATCTTTTTGAAAAAGTTAATCAAAATGTAATTTTTTGGGCTTTATGCACGCGCGGGCCACAAAATAGACTATAATGTGGGCAATAAAAATACAATAACGTACTGATATAAAATATAAAGCAAGTTAAATTATTCATAATGGTCTCACTTTCTGTGGTATTTATTTTGCACATTCATACTATTTACATAACAATAAAGCAAACAATGGCAGAGTAGGAATGCTTGCTCGAGTGAAACGAGTTACAAAACAGTTGATTCATTTTCACGGTTCTTATTTCATGTCGGAGAATTATAATAGCAGGAAATCGCTTTAATCTCATTGACCTGAACACTCGTTATAGAGGTTAACGTTCAGTTTTGTTTCGACGAAGAGCATCACTATCGTTTTCTACGCAAGATTGTTATTGAAAACTGGTCCAAGAAGTATGTTTATATTCGTATTTTTTGCGCTACCTTTAAGAATTCACTGTTTTTTGATCCAATAAAATGTCAATGGGTCCTTGCACCAACATCGTTATACAAGCAAAAAAAGTTGCGGATTTCTTTGGGAAGATTGACCAGATGGCAAGCACCTATAAGCAGAGTACACAGTAAGACGTATAACTAGCTATACGAAGAGTTGTAAATCGACTTCATAATTAAAATACCTCAACAGGAGTTGAACAGTTTTTAGTCTGAGTACTACGCGAATTAGACCACAAGGACATGGAAGAGACGGATTCACTATTACTGGACAAAGTACGATGTGCTCTTGAAGGCTCAGAACCTTTCTGTGGTATAGCGAAAGTACTGCAAAATAACAATAGCAGTGCTTGGATGAAAAAGCAGACTCAGTAAAGAACCAGCTGCAAAATTCACGGAGTACCTATTAAGACAGAATTGGCGAACAACCAGAACCCTGGTTGGGCTCCGAACAGAAGACCCAACAAACACATAAACAACATCGGATTGGTGGACAAAACCATATGCAGGTTTTTCCCAAGAAGATGAGGAAACCTCAGCACAAATACTGTGCTACTGTGAAGGCCTGATTAGGCTAAGGTTTTCGATGATAGGGGGGAAAACCCTCCCGATATACGGACGACTTGAGGTCTGGCTTATGGAGTCTACTTTTAAGTCTAGACTACCATAACATTGGGGCATACACAATATTAATCTAAATCTTAATGGGAAGTGAAATTTAAATGAGAAAATTGTTCCTTCCTTCAGAAATAGTCGTATAAATTGATATGCTAATTTCAAATAAATCATATTATGCAGAGTGGAATTTGTTGAAATTATTTATTTTTTCTTGGAAATTTCATCCTTTTTCCCCAAAATAAACTTAATAAGAGTTTATACACCTTTCTTCAAATCTGTATGAACTTTTTTTAAATATAGATCTGAAAGTTAAGAAATTATGCTTTTCTAGACTTTGTTTCACACTGTATAGTAATTTGCGTGTTAATAACCCCATGAATTTTTGGTTCACGAGCTGTTAATTCATCTTCATCGTATACCAATAACTTTTCGTGGTTAAAATTGACAAAAAAGTAACAAATTATCGGTTGATTGTACTTCCAATGGATATTAAACGTGAAATGGTATGCAAGAATTCGTTTTCTCTCTAAAAGTCACTTACGACTGACGAAATTGTAGCGTACAATCTTTTTGAAGACCTCCTATCACGCAACAGCCAATTATTAGAGAAGTTAAGGTATCAATTTAATGTACCATACAACCAATAGTCCATATTTACCCCAAAGCGACTTTTTACGACTTCCGCAAACGAAAATAAGAAGGAAGAAACTTTACTTTCAACAATTTATTCACGGGTAAATATCAGAATATTTTTCATCAAAGAAATCACAATGTTTTTATTACGCCTTTGTGTAACGCATTATTTATTATTAAAAAAATAATTCTATTTTAAAAGGTTTTTCTCGGCCGTATCCAATATCTAATATGTGTTGCGTTTGTATTATTTGGTAGCGAATAGAAGCTACATAGATTGGAATGTAAAATTCAGAGTTCGTGACTTAATCAAAACTGAAAAACTCTCTTTCTCTCTCCCGTATGTTATTCGGAGTTGTGTAAACGAAAATAAAAAATATGCAACGAAGAAACACCCTTTAATGACGTTAATGAACACTCTTTAAAGAAATTGCGGAATGATTACATTTTCCTTTGTCTGTAAAACATACCGATACGGTCTATTCGCCGATAGATCGATCTGTTTTAAGTTCTACTCAGAATTAGAATACGTGGAATTTCTGAAATAATAGCCGGACTCTACAATGCCAAGGGAAATCAAAATGGAATTATTAGATTACGGACTGTATGAAAAATTTGCAAAGAATGGTACAAAAACATTATATATGTTGTTTTATAGGAAAATTATGCGTTTTTATAGCCATGACTTGGAAAGAATAAATAACATGAAATAATCTTGCAAACATTTTGGGTCAGTTAAAAGTAATAGTTTCAACTGTAAATTTACTGATGTTCACAGATTAAGCTGTAAATTCTGTTAAGTTCACAGATTAAGCTGTAAATTTTGTTAATTCACAGATTAAACTATGAATTTTGTTCAACTGTGTGTTAAAATTTACATTTTCTACGGTAATTTCTGTGAAATGGCCAGTTGACAATGCGAATTTTGTTTTTTTTCCATTTGAAGGTGTGATTTTGTTAAATTCCCCGTTAAGACTATGAATTTTTTTAGATCACCAGCTTCAACCGTAAATTTGGAAAATCTGCAAGTGGAACTGTTAAAATTAATAGTTTCAACAGTTAATTTAGTTATGCTCACAGTTTCAACTGTAAATTTAGTGAAGTTCACAGATTCAGCTGTAAATTCTGTTAAGTTCACAGATTAAGCTGTGAATTTTGTTGATTCACAGGTTAAACTGTTAATTTTGTTGAACTGTATGTTGAAATTTACAGATTCAACGGTCATTTCTGTGAAATGGTGATTTCACCATGTGAATTTTATTTTTTCCAATTGAATTTTGGTAAATTTGCCGTTAAGACTGATTTTTTTAAATCAGCAGCTTGAACCGTAAATTTCGTAAAACTGCAGTTTGGTCTGTTAAAATTCATAGTTTCATCTGTAAATTTAGTGAAGTTCACAGGTTCTGCTGTAAATTCTGTTAAATTCACAGATCAAGCTGTGAATTTTGTATGTCTGTTAAAATTTATAGTTTCAACGGTAATTTCTGTGAAATGGTCATTTGAACATGTGAATTTTATTTTTTCCAATTGAAGGTGTGATTTTGGTAAATTTGCCGTTAAGACTATGAATTTTTTTGGATTACCAGCTTTAACCGTAAATCTTGTAGACCTGCAAGTGGGTCTGTTAAAAGTAATAGTTTCAACTGCAAATTTAGTTATGCTCACAGTTTCAACTGTAAATTTAGTTAAGTTCACAGATTAATCTGTAAATTCTGTTAAGTACACAGATTAAACTGTGAATTTTGTTGAACTGTATGTTAAAATTTACAGTTTCAACGGTCATTTCTGTGAAATGGTCATTTTATTTTCTCTAATTGATGGTGTGATTTTGATAAATTTGCCGTTAAGACTGAAATATTTTGGATCACCAGCTTGAACCAAAAATTTCGTAAAACTGCAAGTTGGTCTGTTAAAATTTATAGGTTCATCTGTAAATTTAGTGAAGTTCGCAGGTTAAGCTGTAAATTCTGTTAAATTCACAGATTAAACTGTAAATTTTGTTAAATTCACAGATCAAGCTGTGAATTTTGTATGTCTGTTAAAACTTACAGTTTCAACGGTAATTTCTGTGACCATGACCATGTGAATTTCGTTTTTTTCCAATTGAAGGTGTGATTTTGTTAAATTCGCCGTTAAGACTATGCATTTTTTTAGATCATCAGCTTGAACAGTAAATTTTGTAAAATTGCAAGTGGGACTGTTAACATTTATAGTTTCAACTGTAAATTTAGTGAAGTTCACAGATTAAGCTGTAAATTTTGTTAAGTTCACAGATTAAGATGTAAATTTTGTTAAATTCACAGTTCAAACTGTGAATTTTCTTGAACTGTATGTCTGTTAAAATTGGTTTGTTGAAATTTCAACTTTAAATTTGTTAAATTCGCCGCTAAGGCAGTGAATTTTCTTAGATCCCCAAATCGAACTGTCAATTTTGTCAAGTTTCCAGTTTAAACTATAAAATTCTCCGGATTGTCAGTTTAAACTGTGAATTTTGTAGAACCGCAAGTGGGACTGATAGAATTTACAGTTTAAATTGTGCACCTGACTAATTTCATAGTTCAAACTGTAAAATAAACTAAATTTACAGAGATCCTGTTAAAACTTACAGCTTGAATTGTGCACTTGACTAAATTCATAATTCAAACTGTGAAATGAACTAAGGTTACAGTTTGAACCGTAAATTTCAACAAACTCAATTCATAGAATAAACAGTCTAACCTGAGAAATTGGGAAAATTAAATGTTGTAAGCCCTTTCGTTCTTTTTCGTATCCCCAATTCACTTTTTCTCTCACTAATTATCGCTCATTCTCTTCTTCTTTTACTCCTTTGCAAGTTTGTACATGTAATTTTCAAGTATCTTATATCGTTTCTTTATCTAACTAATTTTGATAGATCATTCACTTGTCATCAGTTTTAAAATATTACTCTGCATTTTTTATTTCTTTTCATTCAATTGTTTTATGACCGCAATGTACAATAATACTCATATCCTCCGGTTTCTTCGACCGTTCGTTGGTCACATAATTATTTATTAAACTGGATGTATACTTATCTCCTCCGCAATGTCTTACATTTACGCCTGTACTAATAAAAATAGTCTATAATAATATACATTTCCACAAGCTCTTTGTCTTGGCTTCTGATCACATTTCATCGGCGTATCTTACAACTTTTAATGTTTATTTAATAATCAATCTATTTCCGTGGATTTAACATCGATTTAATCCATAAATAAATATCGTTATTATGAAAAATCGCAAACGTACGACGCTGGGTATTTACAGAGTTCTGGTCTAACTGTATATATCTTCTAGTTGCTGTTGTTGTTATTTTTTTTCTGTTTCTATTAACAAGTTGTCTTCGCACATACCTTCCAGCGGCAAGTACAGCAAATTTAATTCAATTTAATTGTAGAGGAAGCCGAGATCTTAGGTGGTTACGAATTTCAATTAAGCGCAAAAGTGTCAAGTATAGAACGGTAATTATATCAACGTATGGCTGAGAAAAAAAAAATTGAAAAGTAGTAGCACCAGCAGGTGACATACTTTACTTTACGTGTTCGTTCTTCCAGAACTTAAAGCAATACGATCCCAGCATCGTTTGTTCGAAGGAGATTTTGTATGATACAAGTAAAATTCGGACTGAAGCAGTAGAGATGATGATCTTCAATTTAAAGTTTTGGGTGTCTATTGTATAATCCCATCTCTGCGGGCTAACGAAGTTACCCACATTCAAACCTTTGGGTGTTCAATGATAATTTCAATAGCTGCAAACAAAAGATGGTGTCCACCTTCACAGTTTTTAATGTTCACTGCAAATTCCCATTTCTGCCGTCTTGCGAAGTTTCCCACATTGGAACCCAAACGTTCCAATGTGGGGTTGGAACGTTAGGGTTCCAATGTGGGGTGTATACTGATAACCCCAACCCGCTGCGGGCAGAAGATGACATTTAAACCTTTGAGTGCACAGTAATCATCCCAATAAAACTACAGACAGGACATGTTACCTGTGTTCACAGTTTTTAGTACCCACCCAAAAACCTCAATTTCTTCAGGCTAATATAGCTCGCTATGCATCTACTTAAAACATTAAAATTTTAGAAAATAATCAAATGTGATGCGCCAATATCGACTATGACCGTCTGTTGTCAAAATGACCTCATTCAATCGACATGGTATCGAATTAATAAGGTTAGTAAAAAGAGGTTTACGAATTGCATTGAATTATTCTTGTAGTGCAGCTCATTCTACAGACTGCCAGGCAAAGCGGGCCGACAACGAAGGCGTCTCTGAATGATCAATAGGATTGAGATCGGGCTGCAAGCTGGCCAAACCATTCGTTGAGAATTTTGAGGGTAGCTGATAGCTAAGGGCTGCTAAAGTGGTTCCTGCATGGAACTGTTTTTCGCCTACCAAATAAACAATACAGGATTTTATTCCAAAGTTTGATTTGTGACATTAAAAAATGCGAGGTTGGTTTTTCCAGAGACGATCCAAAAGCTAAGTGGCATTAAATGGCAAGCCTGCATGGCAGCCACAGGAGCTATGAGGAAGTCTTGCTGAACCTACCACCACTTCATGTCTTCATACTAGATACAGATCAGAGGACATGTGCCCATAAGTAGACTGCACGGTAAGATCTATAACGAGCAGCAAAAAGATTTGGACGAGCTTCGGGAAAAACTTCAAAACAGTAATAACATGCAATAAGGATGGAAGGAAGGAAATCCAAGGATTTCCTTTTAAAGCATCTAAATTCTTTAATAACTGAGATAATAACGTGAATAAGATACGAAAATGTTGCTAAAGCATGGTGCTGCTGCTGCATCCCATAGGGTGTTGGTAAACTATGAATTTTGTTCAACTGTGTGTTAAAATTTACATTTTCAACGGTAATTTCTGTGAAATGGCCAGTTGACAATGTGAATTTTTTTCCATTTGAAGGTGTGATTTTGTTAAATTCCCCGTTAAGACTATGAATTTTCACCAGCTTTAACCGTAAATTTTGTAGACCTGCAAGTGGGTCTGTTAAAAGTAATAGTTTCAACTGCAACTTCAAAACAGTAATAACATGGAATAAGGATGGAAGGAAGGACATCCAAGGATTTACTTTTAAAGCATGTGAATCCTTTGATAACTGAGATAATAACGTGAATAAGATACGAAAATGTTGCTAAAGCATGGTGCTGCTGCTGCATCCTATAGGGTGTTGGATATTTCGGGTAAAAAACTCTACATCAATTTATCGAGCATAGTATTTCTACAGAAGAATTGAACGACAATTCACAAAAAAATAATGGAAATCAGATGATTGGTTCAAGAGATAATCAGTTTTGAAAATGTGTCAAAATTTTGGTTGCCGAATTTTTTTGACGGTCAGTGTATAATGTCTAGAATTTGGTAAAAATATATTGAAAGTTATTGAATATCATCAAATGAGGAATTTAATTTGATTTCTTACAATAAATTTAAATAAAATTCACCAATATTTTGAAATTTCACCGTTTTGGTAATAAAATCAGACCGTCGCACGCCATTGCTCTACCAATTATTACTGTAAACAGCAATTATCCGTAATGCACGTGACATTTAATTAAAAAACAATCGAAACATAAAGCTTGCAAATTTATGACATAGTACTTATATTCAAAGAAAAATCTCGACCACTTTTGACCTAGAATTTTATGTCATAAAGAGCGGTAAAAGCCAATAGTAACGACAAAAAAATTGATAATACATTGTCGTCTCGGAATGTTTATGACTTACGGCTGTACTGTTAAAATTGTAAATCTGTTCTCTGTCATCTACGATCGATTATTGTCTACACAAGAGATTTAATCAACAATAATTTCTCAATCGTACTAATTATTAATTTTTTAAAATCTTAGTCATAAAAAAATTGGTCGGTTTAAATGCAGGGTGTGATTGATATACAAGGCTGGTCTCATAAGTCAGTGATTTCTTAAATTTCCTTTGCAGTAACTAAATGCAACACTGCTCTTGTTAACTATCATATATTAACAGTCTACTGTCAAAGTTTGAACTAGATGCTTCTTTTAGTTTGTTTTTGACCTATTAAAGTTTAAAATAGCATCTTAATTATAAACTTCAGTTTAACCTAAAGCACATTCAACCAGCCTCACTTGATTAAAATACTGTTATATTTCTGAGTAATCATTTATTAATTTTACTATCATAACATAACGATTGTTATAATTAAGATTATTCTAAAAGATTTAGTATATTTCCTTGTTCAGCTTGTTAACATCAGTCATTCATATTCTTTTGTCTTAACATGGACCATATTTGTATGTTGGAAAACTTTCAGTACTCTCCATATTTCCTCAATTTTAAACAGCTGCCCTCCTTTCAACCTCAAAATCTTAACCAACATTATGTGCCCCATTACATTCAAATTTTCCACAAAAGCCTGAACTTTTAGGTAAGCACAGCTCCTAGGACACACCTCCATGATTTTAGGGCACCCTGTGATGCCTTTCGGCATAAAATAAAATAAGGAACAAATTTCCTTGAAACTATTTTACATAAATCATTGAACGTTAAAGAATGCATAAATAAAACCCACGAGGTCGACAGGTACCGAGAGTCAAGTTCATCACGTATCTAATTAGATAATATTCAATAGTAAATAATAATATGAACTTGACCACAAATAAACATAGCTTAGAAGCAGACGATAACATATTATTCAGATTATAAAGATATTCAGATATTCTTATATTCAAGATATTCTATTCAGATTATGTTATAAGTAATCTACGATGATAGATACTTATAATAGGTTTAGTAATCATAGTTAGTCATATTTGTATATTATAAAAGTATGGTAATAAACATAACATATCCCAGTGCATGAAGTCGTAGTTTTATTGAAGTCAGATGACCCTCCGAAGGACCTGGAAGAACACCATATGAAGAGGCCATTCCAACAACGCATCCCAACATCACATGGCGATCCTGCTACTGACTCACTGGATATATAAACTTCAAGGACTAGACTTTTCAAGAGAGGAATTATCCCAGAAGGATCTAGTGAAAAAACTCTTGAGTCTGATAAGGATCAATCAATCAACCAGTCTAATGAGCCACATTCTAAAACTACTCCTGAGAATTATATAGAACAATATATGCTACATGAGACCAACATATCAGTAAGGGACAATTTGGATTTCGTTGCGGATTGGGTACAAGAGAAGCGCTGTTTTGTATGAGGGAATTACTACAAAAAAGCTGCTTACGTTTGAAACACTTACTCCATTTTTCGCATTCAACTGTCTTTATTCCTTCATTCTCTCTTGGAAGACGTTTTTAACGTCTCTAATTTTGAAAGCCTTGCTACAAACCCTTTCACCTACGACTTTTACTTTGACCTATTCCTTTAGACATTGTTTCAATGGCTACTGCTGCTCAACCACTTGACTTAACTTGCATTTATGGGTATCTTTGGAAAGGTCTAGAGCTGACATATGAGATGACATCTACTGGGCTAATGAATTACTATGTTGTCATGGCATAATTTGCTAAAAATTCATTGGTGTGTTTTATTTTGGTTTGTATCAAGAAAAAAGTTCTTTCATTGAATAAAGGAAGATGGAGAAAAAAATAAAATGACATTCAGGTAGACGTAAAAGATATAGGGAGTAAAAATGTGGAAAATAAAACGCAAAAACCAAAGTGAATGGATAAAATTAATAACCAAAAGAACAAAAACCACATTGAATTAAAGAAAATTATGCCGATTGATCCTGAGGATAGAACGGTTAAATGACAATAATCACGAAGATAACATCAGTATAAAATAAAACCAGATTCATATTTGAATAGCAAAAACAGCTGATGGATAATTTTTTCTGTAATAGGTGCCAGTCGTATATAATTATTATCGACACACCCTTTATGAGCTATTTAAAATCAAATTAACATTATCGACATACTATACAGTAGTTTTGTAACAACTGTCGTTTCGTTCAAACTATTTCCGTATATTACTATATAGTTTGTTGGTTAATAAGAAGAAATATTTGATGATACCTTCATATGCTCAGAAAACTGAATTCAATTACACTAGTCCACAAAATACTGCAGGAAGGAAGGTACTAACTAATTTCCAGATACCTGCTCACTTTCGTTATAAAACTATATTTAATTTGATTTTATGGTACAGCTACTGGAATGTTTATCGTTTTCATGATGTGCTAATTTTAAAGTGGCTTTGTTTGATGTTAAATAATACCAAGAGAGTGTGATGTTGGCAAACTTTTGTACTTCATTTTGATAACCCTGACGGAATACAAGACACAATTTGGGTTCATTTCATGCAGGATGCTTTTTAATTTTTGGTCAAAAATATGAAGATCTAATATATCTGTCCAATCGATGAATGTGGATAATCCAACATTCGTTACTGACTTTAAAAAGTTTCTTGATCGAACTGGACACATCTAATCTCTCAAGGTGATATCCTAAAGGCAGAGCTTTTAGAGTGTCTTTAGGTATAATTCGTGAAGGTACTGGATCAGGAAGACTTATTTATTGAGGCTCAAATTAGGTCATCGATCAGTTAAGTCAATCTCTATTTTACCACTATTTTCCAGGATGTTGTTTAAAAAAAGATAATCCTTTTTTGTCATGCAGGAATTTTGAAGTAGTTTTTTGATAAGTTTGAGTTGTGTTATTGACAAAGTTGATTTTGGGCAATCAGTTTTCATTTTAACTCTACTTCCACAGTCTACAGGATCATATTTGAAAAAACTTTTTGTTCCCATACAAGAATTTGAAAAAAGTTTTTTAATAAGTTGTGGCATTGGAAAATGTTAAGTTTGGTGAGTAAGTACTTTGATAGTCAGGACAGAAAATGAGCTTCAGTGGTGCTAAAGCGTTTCCTGCAAGTATGACACCGTATACCATTAAAGTACCGACTCAACAAACATAACATTTTTCAATGATCTAACAGTATATTGTGTCACAAGGGCAGAAAATAAGCTTCAGCATCCTCAGACTATTAGCTGCACGAACGAGCGTAGCAAAGTGAGATTAGCTAAGGCTAAAGCTAAAGCGTTTTCTGCATGGAATTGTTTTTCGCCTACCAAATAAACAATACAGGAGTTTTTCGCCTATGTTTGATTTGTGACATTAAAAAATGCTAGGTTGATGTTTCCTGAGGCGATCCAAAAGCTAAGTGGCAGCCTGCATGGCAACCATAGGAGCTATGAGGAAGTCTTGCTGAACTAACTGCCACTTCGTACTAGATACGATCAGAGGGCAAGCGCCCATAAGTAGACTGCACGGTAAAATCTATAACGAGCAGCAAAAAGATTTGGACGCTATCGTTCCAGATGCTTTCAAACTATAGCTTCGGGAAAAACTCAAAACAGTAATAACAAGTAATAGGGATGGAAGAAAGGAAATCCAATCAATGCATAGATGACTTGCTACACAGATGGTTCAGGAAGAGAAGAAGGTGTAGATATAAATGTAATGATATTCCCAGTAGGAGTTGCAGCAATAGAGCTTTGTGCAGGAGGGTTATTCAGGCAAAAGTGTAAGGAAAATACCATTGCCACATATCCCAACAGCCAGGCGGCTACAAAAGTAATTAGCTACTTGCAGATTAATTTCAAACTTATTTGGGATTGCTAGGAAACCTTACAAGAGTTGAGAAGACAAAACAAACTGTCCTTAGCTTGATCACGATGTATACCTTTCTGTGGTATAGCGAAAGCACCGCAAAAAAATCTTGGTTTAAAAAGAAGTTTCG
This sequence comes from Lochmaea crataegi, assembly GCA_947563755.1. Classification (NCBI taxonomy): domain Eukaryota; kingdom Metazoa; phylum Arthropoda; class Insecta; order Coleoptera; family Chrysomelidae; genus Lochmaea; species Lochmaea crataegi. The sequence continues at coordinate 71,305,037 of OX387423.1, forward strand.
TAAATTGTGGAACAAGGTACCAAGAGTGAGACAGGCCAAAAAATTCATCAAAGAACCATTGCTAAAATCCACTGAGTACCTACTAAGCCTAGGTACTTTAGCATAAGCATGCTGGTACACCCAATAAATCTGCAAAGTGCGTGGTGAAGAAGCACATAAATCCCATATTAATAGTATCCCTATTTTTTACTTGATATGGTGATACTGAATTGGGGTATTGAAAAAAGTTGAATTGGGTTAGTCAATTTTGATTTTAGCCCCTTTTCCTTCCTTCCTTCCTTTTACTTTTTTCTCACACATAGTAATCCGAAACACTAATACATTATTTTTTTTAATTTTTTATATGTATAAACATTTCATTTTTCCACTAACACGATGGACCGAAACATTCAGTAGCATTGTAACTAAATATACTTTCATTTATCTTCATAAATAATGATAATGACCAAAAATTTTCCTGATTATTTTCTAGATCCACCTCGTATAACTTATTATATTCAATAAAAGCAAATTATTCACAAAACCGCACTCTTTTGTCATCCACCACTAAGATTTTTCCCTAATTCGATACGCAACGTTCTATTCTCATCTTGATTTAATTTTACGGTCATTAAAATCCGAAGATTTTTTCTTTTTCTCTCTCGCTCTTTTTCAATTAACCAATTTTCTCAAACAAGATTCGTGATAAAAACACATATTATTGCAGATAATAAAATCGAATGGACAAAAAAATAAAATAAATACCGTATGGACGACCCACCACTGTTCGTAACAAATTCAATTCGACCATATCTCCACGGGTATATCTGTAACCAGCAGCTTTATTGACAAGCAGCTGATTATCATCAAGAAAATACCTCACGATTCTCGTCGCTACCAGGTGAAAATGGGAAATCTATCAAATATCTTATACATAAATACGGGGATAATATGGAAAATTTACTACCAATATATTCTCTGAAAACTTGATACCAAACCGGCTTTCTCTGTTTCACATTGAGTTATCCTACTTAACAAAATCCTAATATGAACCAATACTAACATTTGGCTGTGGATCTTGAGTCCTAATAGAACAGCAGAAAAGTAAGCAGAAGAAATGAAATATCCGAGGAGAGTAAAAGAAGTAACTAAGGGAGACAGACTGGGGAATACTGATATAAGAAAATATTAGGATTCACAAACCTATAATTGGTGCTGTCATCCTATAGGTTTGGTTTGTCTAAATTGTCTATTATGACATCTAGATGTAGGGGAGGTAAAACTCGAACATTCGGTAATTCAAGTCAGCTCAGTATGACGTGAATTTGTTGCTCGAGGTATTTCGACCAAAAACAGATTTAATCTCATATTGAGGTTATGAAACAACCAAAACAAACTGTAAAACTGTTCATCTAGTTTGAGCACTGTTCTTTGTCGAAATCAGAAAAGTTCAACCAAAATCAAAACACCCATCAAATAAACCAAAAAACCCATATATTTTTAAAATGTCAAAAGTTCGGTTATGAAAACAATCCAATAAATCGTCCTTCCGTTCGAAAATTGCAATTTGCGATCACGTGACCAAAAACCCGCCATCTCCGCAATGTAAATACCGAACGCAGTATACAGATACATTCAAACACAAACGGAACATAGGGATTTTAAGCATTGTATCAGAACTGCTTTGAACTAGTCGACCAACATCCAGCTTCAACAGATTAAAAACACGATTATTGCAATCGTTTATTTGGACACCTATAACATATCGTACAATTCCCACCACTCCGTATTCTCAACTGTGGGCGGTCCTTAATTAGAAGTCAGTAAACAGCAGTCGGTAGGTAGAGTACAATTTAAAGAATCTTATTTTGTTTTATTCACGAATTTCTTTTTATTTTGAAAGCCGTTATTGCCAAAAGAAATCAAAACATATTATCTTAACTCGAAACATTAATTGTTAGAGATAATGTAACAATTAATTTTCGATAACAACATAAAACGTAAGCGTATTGTTTCAATATGTAGCGTTACTACCCCCATCAAATAATCATTCAATACTAAATCGCAGTTCGCACATAACTAACAAATTTTGGAAGGAGAATGGGAGGGGTTTCTTACATTGGTCTGAATCCAGCTGTCCAGATCAATACTTGATATTCATTGAAGTGAACTTATAGAAATGTTTTGTTGGTGGACTATTTAGATCGGACAATACATTAAATCCCTATGTTCCGTTTGTATTTAAATGTATCTGTATATCCGTGTACTGTCATCTAAAGTAGAATAACACTGGACTTTATTGAAGAGCGACAGCTGGATTGGTGAGGACAGTTGCAAGGAATGAAAGAAATAAAAACAGTAATAAGGTTTTGGAAACTAAAAGTACAAAAGAGAAATAAGAAAAGAGGCAGATCAAGAAACACGTTCGACAAATTAATAGAAGAAATACTAGAAGCAGCGGAATTTGCACAAATTAGGTAAAAGTAGGATATATTCGTACATAAATAAGTACACCATCAGAAGGTCCAAGGGTTATTTGACTATATAAATTCCAAAGAAGGGGTTTGTTCTAAAACAAACTTCATATTTTGATTATTCAGTATGAATAAAGTGACGACAGAAATATCTGGAAACATAGCATGTGAACATATTTCAGGCTGTCAATGCAATAGTGGTATAATTCCCAATTGTAGTTTTGATGTGATTTCTATGAATTTTCTATTTTACCGAACACTGCTTTTACAAATAAAAAGAAAACATTCATAGAATAGGGTATGGAAAAATGCAAAAAAAGAAACTGTTTTATAAATTCTTCCATTATCAGAAAACAACATTTTTGGGGTTACATCACTATTGCACTGATAGCCTCATTTATAACTTGAAAAGTGTTCCACTGAATTTTTCAAAATAACCGTTCAAAAATTTTACCCAGCTCTTGGTTATGCTAAGATTTATCATCTTATCACAAGTCGCATTCGTTTAAAAAGGAGCGAGCAAAGGCCAGTTAAAAAATCTTTAGTTTTCACCGAAAAGTTTTTCAGTCAGACTCCAGACCATATGTTTTTATTCCAAAAGTTGTTGCCATTTGTGGAAGGAATTTGTATTCGTCTATCAAAAACTGAGAAATGCTCAACGTTTTCTGTAGTTGATGATTTTAACAGTAAGATTTTTGTCAAGAATCTTTTACTACTTTCGAAAACCGTCACTACAAATCGCGTTTTTTGAAATAAAATAAAGGAGTATGTACCAAACAAGTTGTTGGAATTCATACATTTGGAAAGTGCCCCTTACTTGTAGCACTTTTTATCAAATTTGCCAGACGTGGATAAAAACACAGGGTATGCTTTTAGAAGGACATCTGTCACTATTATGGCCAATGGAGGGATGAATCTAAATGAGCTGAAATGCCTACTATGCTGGAAATCCTGAGGTAAAGTTGTGAGAAATTTGATTAATTTGACAATTCACAATAAAATTTGACATAATCTAATCTTATTCCGAAGTCCGATAAAGATCCGATTATTATGCACGCTTATGGGTCTGTTTTGGATGATTTTTGATACATCAATACTAAAAAAAATCACAGGCACATCTCTAACGGAAATTTTGCACGGCAAAAACAATGTTTAAGTTTGCCAAACTTCTTTAAATCAAGACAGGCAATATAAAAATTAAAATAGTGTGAAGGGTTTCAGACAAGATATCGAAGAAACAAAATTTTCTTCTTTTGTAAATGTTCGTATTTCCAAATCACTCCTCGTAATTTGAAAATATATAAGCCAAAACGAGAAGATAGTAGATAATTCGCGAGGGTTGCATGGTCTACAGGCATTTTGCTTCGTTAAAGTAATACATAGTAGTTGCGTTCTAAAGAACACACGTTGGGATTTTCGTAAGTGACTTTCTATTTATAATCAGCATGAGTTGGAATTTAATTGAAGAAAACTACGTTATATGAAGTTGTACGCAAAACAACTAACTGGAAAGTGTTGGCAATAAAATTGATCGATGACGGCGCTAATTGAAAGTCGTAAAATATAATTGTTACACTACATGTATTTATATCTTATACAGGGTTTGGTTGATTGAAAAACATTTTTTTCGGTTTTAAATTTTGAAACTAACAAACCAACCACGCGTTGCTGTGGCCCAGTTTATAATTCGTTAGATTATTACTGTACTAAATTATCTAACACAGCTATCCCTTTTAATATTCACAAATAAAGATTGTTGAATCCACAGTTCCAACAATTTGTATATTTCATTTTATTTCGATCCGTAAGTTCTACTGACACGCTCCTGACTTGTCTTTAATAAATATGTTTTATTTTTATACGGCAATTGTGTCGTTTCTATGCGCGAATACACGGTATAATACTATATTATGTTTATACTTTCTTAACCTGACCGTTAGGAGCCGGAGCGTCGAAAGAAGCCTTGAGAAAAAATACTTTCCGTTTATTCATACTCCATTATTAGCATCCGAGAGGTCGTAAGGTTAACACCTTACTTTCTTTCTCGGCAAACAGCCGAATTTCCAACCAAAAAGGGTCAAATTCCATTCACACATGGGGACGGTGAAGTAGTATCAAAATGGACGCGGAACTGTGGACCTCGTAGCAGCATGTTTGATTTAAAAAAAGAACAAGCAAATCAGCAGCAACATACTACCAAGATTTTTTTCTGACATCTCGGTTTTGTAGTTTTCATCGAAAACATCCCAAATATTTCGTTTTTCTTCGATAGCACTAATTACTAGTTCCGTATCAAGCTAGCCACTTGATTACTTGAAGTGACTAAGATAGAAACGTTTGGCAACATCACGACTACTCCAAATATCCAAATATGCGCATAATGTGAAACCTACCCAGTGTTGCCGATTTTTCGGTTGATCTACCGATTTTCTTCTCAATCTACCGATCTACCGAAAAAGCACATAAATCTACCGAAATTTGATGGAGTGAATGTATGTCCTGATATTATAGGAAATCATGACTCTTACGATATTATTTTGAAAGTTTCCTTACCATAACATAATTTGATACATAATTAAGTTATACGTTGACAAATCTATAACGCAAAGCATACTACACGTAATACAGATTTATGTCTTACAGGTTGCCGCTTCCCAAAATTGATAAATACCTCGCTGAGAACTGGGAACAGTTTGTGATTCCCGATTCCCCTTAATATAATTAGGTGAATCCCCAATCAGGGCTTATATAAAGCATCCCACCATATTTGCGCATTCTAGTTGTGTTCTAGTGATTCGTTACTTTTTCTTTAATTTTTTAAATAAATAAAATCTATTTTCAATTTTGCTTCATTCGTAATAACCTTCATGCCCAATATACCCATAAAATAGGAGAAAAGGTATGTATTTCAAAAATCTACCGAAATCTACAGATTTTTTCCGAACTTTCTACCGAAACTGTAGGTATGGAAGGTGGCAACACTGAACCTACCCTTGCTACCATGCCAAAGATGTCAAAATTTGTAATATTTGAGCCCGCGCCGTAAATTTTGCGCGTCATGTGAAACGGGTCTAAACAATGTCAAATCAAGTGATATTTCCTCCCATGTTAAAAGATAGGTACTGGATCAAGCCTCTACCCAGCACTGTCTAAAAGCAATACAACAAAATTTGTCTGAATACATAGTTTGTCGATGTATTTAACTTTCTAAGTCTTTTGATATGCGTCTAGACATAATATACTAAATGTTATAGACAGTTATATCTATTTTGACATATTTGTAGACAATAATTATAATTTTTTTCAAATTTTTTCTCAACCAATAGAATTTACAAAAATATTTTATATTTTTCTACGAACAATCAACTTCGTCCAATGCCAGTTAATGTTTCTTTTAACAAACAAATCTACCGTCGTCTCTCGTGCCATTTCTTTTTCAAACAAGTGTACGTGATAGAAAATAATGACTTGCAGAGTCTTTAAAACGCCTCATGCCAACCGAGGATTGTAAAATTAACATTTATTCATTGTTATTAAGCTGCTTGATGCGGCTTCGGCGTCCGAAACTACCAAGGTGCTTAAACTTTGCTACTGAGAAACATTTCCAATAATAGACACATGGCTTTTTTATGTTTAAAGTAATAATATAATTTATACAAAGTGATAGAAATGTTAGTTTAGTACAAATTTATGCAGATTTGATATTTGTATTTATTTTAAATTATCTATTTAGATGTCTCTTACACCGAGTTAAAAAACAGTTCGACAGTTTTAAACTAAAATTATTAATCATCCACCTTACAGCCCCGATTAAGCATCAAAAGACTTCTTTGAACTACTGGGTTTGGATCTGGATGTCCAAACTTGGTCGAAACGTGGTGACCTTTCCCCTCGCGACTCAGCTCCCGCAACGGTCTTTTCGTTTATGTCGAATGAGCAGACAGAAGACAGAAGACAGAAGACAGAAGACAGAAGACAGAAGACAGAAGACAGAAGACAGAAGACAGAAGACAGAAGACAGAAGACAGAAGACAGAAGACAGAAGACAGAAGACAGAAGACAGAAGACAGAAGACAGAAGACAGAAGACAGAAGACAGAAGACAGAAGACAGAAGACAGAAGACAGAAGACAGAAGACAGAAGACAGAAGACAGAAGACAGAAGACAGAAGACAGAAGACAGAAGACAGAAGACAGAAGACAGAAGACAGAAGACAGAAGACAGAAGACAGAAGACAGAAGACAGAAGACAGAAGACAGAAGACAGAAAAGACAGTGATGTGAATGTAAATTCTTGTTCTTTGTACATTCGAAAGAACATAAAGGCAGCGACTTTAATATTGATCAAGTTCCAACTCCTTTATCAGAGTATATAACACACCCTATTTTGCCCTTGGTTTTTTTACGTCGTGAACTCAAAATCACATTCCGTTTTTTTGTTGCTACTAATGCAGCAGCAGAATCCTCTAATTCGTCTTCCCATCCATCAGACAAAGAAATACTTGCACACTTGCTCGCTTCAGCTTTTGTTGGTAGGAAGACAGATACTAAAATTTACACGGTACAAAATTTTCATGTAGCCCAGTGTTGATTACTTCGGCACCACCAGTCAGAGGCATCGAGTTCTCGGCACCACCGCCTTTAGGCTTTTTGTGCACGTGGTTGTACCGTTTATGTGAAGAGACCAGTAGTCCTTATCAGGCTCAACAGTCTTTTAACTACGCCCTTCCTGGAAAAATCCTCTCTTGCACGTTCTAGTCCTAGGAGTCTATATCTCCAATGAGACAGTGCTTCACATCACGACGTCCACATATGAACACACTTCTGCTGGAGTCGTGTATTGTATCGCATCGTGAAGTGTTGCTAGTAGGTATCAACCTTCAGAAAATGCAGCATACGAACGACAGAGAAAAATTATGTTCACGGAATAAATGCTCGAAGGGAAGTACTAGGGGAAAATAATAAATTTCTGTAAGGGGTTAAAGAGCATGCAGATGAATTCAACTGATGTCAAACGCGTGCAGAAAAGGTAAATTTGCAATAACGAAAGCGTAAGTTGCATGAGGTGACCATATTTCACTTCTAAATCTATTTACAAGCACCCATACATTGTATTGCAGATATTTTGGGCATGACGAGACTTGCATAGGAATATGTGTGGTCACGTGCCGTGATAATAGTCTGTTTGCCCCTTCACACGATGCTTCTGATTGTTGGGAGGGTAGGGAAACCCCACAGCACTAAGGCATCCTCCTGGTAGTCGTTTATTACAAAAAAGTTATTTTAAAAATAATTGATTTCTACTTTAAAATTGAGTGATGTATCTCCTACAATAGTATTTCAGATTACTTTTGGAATACCTGGTATAAACATTGTGCAGTATTTTTTAGCATAATATACTCAGTTACTGTTACCAATTAATTCACTATTATCTGGTAATTTTCAATAACTCCAACATATTTTCCATAACAAGTTATTTATAGGACGTTCTAAATCGAAAAAGGTAATAATCCAGTTAAGTTTTGAAAACTGGTACCTACTCTGGACTCGTTCCAATTAGCGTAATACCATCTCGAAGAAAAGTTCCAATGGTATTCTGTATATTAATAGTGCATGATACTCTGAAATTATTCTATTTTGCAGTTATCTATGTTATTTTTGGTTGCAAATAAAATAATCTACGAGATTTATCTCTGGCATTAAATGTCAAACTAGTGTAATTAGTCTTTATGCCTTATTGATTCGATTTTATTCTATTTTAATAGTTATTATGATTTTATCAGTGAGGAAATGTGCTTAGACCGTAAAGTAAATACAAACGTTTCTCACGTTTATGAAAACATAACCTAGAAAATATTCAAATAAGTCTGGGAATTTATTTTTGTGTAATTTATAATATACAACAAATAGCAAAAGGAAATTGACGCCTCCATTTACATAGGTATGTGTAACAAGTTCCACGCCAGTCAATTTGTTACACGGTAGCTAGTTTTTTGGTTGCTGGTAATAGACGCCAGTGGGAAACACATTTTTTTGCCTATCTTACCGGAAAACCAATCTTATGAACACCAAAAATATGGCGGAAAGTATTGTTTAGCAGCCCAAGGGCGGAAAATTCATAGCGTCAGGATTTTTGAAGTTTTTCACCATCTGTCACTTGATTACTTTGATGTTTCACGTGAATTTTTTAATTAAGCGTCAGAGTATGTTAAAGAATTTTGTTATATTTTCCTATTTTTTGGTTTATTCGGTAGGCGAAAAACAGTTGTGTGTCACACATTCAGGAAACGCTTTAGCAGCCCTTAACTATCAGCTGCCCTCGCTGATATCTACTAGTCTCGGGCTGCTAAAGCTCATTTTCTGCCTTTGTGACACAATATACTGTTGTGTGTGTCGGTTCAATATTTGTAAAATATTGTAATTTCTTTTGAAAATGTTTAATGTCTCACTGTCTACAATGCGACTCGAAAGAGACTATTGCGGCTCACACCTTTTCATATTTCGCCATACAAATTCAGCTTCTTAACCAAGTCGGTTGGTTTATTTGTACAAATAGAAAATAATTCTTAAGTAGTCATTGCGAGCAATATCAGTTTCAGAATATAAGGTATTTAGTTTTAAAAATAAAATATATTTCTCAAAGGTTTAAATGTTTACATTTGGATGATCTAGGTTAAATTGACATCTGTCAGACCAAGAAGATAAAATAAAATTAATTGATTGATAATCAGATATGACTGATAATCAATCACTGATTAACAAAGTGGAAGTCGTACAAATTCATTACATTCTTTATCCTTTTCCATCTTTGTAAATTCACATAAGCATATCTTTCGAACTCCTAGAAGCTACTGGTGAAGGAAAAGAACCAACCCTTCAAGACAGGTTGTGAATAAGGGAAGAGAGTTATCGTCTCATTTTTGCTTTTGGATGCTAGCTAAGAGCACCTCACGTTAATTATAACGGATTTTTTGTAATTTACAAAAAGTTTTAAAAGGGAAAGTTTCCAAGGTTTCTTAGAACTGGAAACTCAACCAGTGGGTTGGATTTATCCTTTAAAACAAATTGTAATCTACCTCAACTTGTCTTGTTTTACTTAAAGGCCACCCTCCATCAACGGTAAGTTTGTCGACCACTCACTTCGATGAGATTATATTCTGAATACTGGCTCAATATCATTTACTTACGTTTATTTCTATTTCAGGCCTTCATTTGCAACTTCATTTTCATTTTCATCTTCATTTTCCTCTTCAACTTTCATGTTTACCTTCAATTTTATGTTCATCTTCAATTTCAACTTCATCTTTCAATTTCACTTTCAACTTCAACTTTCAACTTTAACCCGAACTCCACGTGCGAGGACTATACTTATGGTATTTAACCCCTACACGCCCTAACCTTTGGCAAGTGGTGATTCCAGGTAACATAGGTTTGAGTAAATCCCTAGGACTTCTCTCCGGCAACTTCACATTCTAGCAAGAATAAATTTACCAGGATTTTAATTGTACATTTATACCTTTTTTTAATACTTACCTTCAGTAATCTTTGTATATACGAGATATTAATTCTAACTAAATCATAAACACTGTGAGTCCTAGGTATGCATACTTTGGGTTAATTTCTATAATTTCATGTATATTTTAATTATTATATCCATCTAACCTTCTCTCAAATTTGCACGTGGTTATCATTTTAGACATAAGTCAAGTCAACGCCAAATTTGCTGTTTGAAGTTCAATTATATCGGTGGTTTTCACCATAGAGAAACCACGTTTTTCAGTAGCTTCATTTCTGAGGCCCTTTTTGTGAGTACCTACCTTTACGCACTTGTAATCTGTATGGCCTACCACCTGGAAGGTCAATCGCTAGTATTTATAAACCACATATCTACATAACGCGTTGGTTTTATTTGTCCCCCTTAAGAACCCCTTCCTTAACCCTGAGATATTCAAAGGGTGTTTGATATCTATATTTCTACCCTTCTATTTCCTTTAACATCCTTTATAACCAGTTTTATTGGACGGAGGACGAGAGAAGGACTCTGCCAAACATCAAATACCTGATTCGAACCGCGGCGGGGTAGCTCAGCTGTTTCATCATCTTCCATATTAAGATTAGTTTACATTATATAAAACACTGTCAATTGTCAACACCATCGACAGCAAAACCTTTCATTCTGAACACATTAAAGGCTACTTTGGAAATCGCAAAACGTTGCTCACTCTATGTATTAAAAAAATGTAACAAGAAGTAGTAGTTTTTGACTTTAAGAACGTTTTTATCTATTTTTATCTAGTGTTTAACCTAGGTTTTTGTCATTTTATAAGCTAATCTAAGAGTGAAACTCTTCTTTTTCTCATGCCAATGTTAAATTTGACTTGAGTAAACAAATAATTCATAATAATTAACAGTTTTGAAAATAACCAGAAGCCGTTTTGTATGTAAGCCTATTACATATGTAATTTCTTGTTCGATTAATAAATGCATCGGTGTCATTGGGATAATGTATTTGTTGTAACAGTTCGTGAGAAGATAAAATGTAGAACATTTATCACAAATCTCTCGAGTAATAAGAAAATTATAGTTGTTATACTTATTTGTATTATATCGTCGAAGAGAATGTTGATTATACGTTTTCGTCGTTAACGTTTAAATAAAAAGTATTTTACATTTATTTACTTTTATTTTATAGTGTGGGACGTGATATGATCAATATAGGTATACGGTGCGTCTATAAAGTAACGCATAAATTCATAAAGAAATAGCAATATGAAAAAATTCCGGAACATGTCGATGTATGATTTAAATTTACTATTTTTCTTAAAGAAGATGAAGAATCGTGAAAGTATCTCTCAATCTACGGTGAGCAGAATAAAAAGGAAATACAGATAGAGAACACGTAAAGGATGTACCAAAGCAAGATAGACCTACACTTAATGCAAATATTCAACAGGATGTCATTTTGTTGGCAATATACGATCCACACTATACAGTGTGAGAATTATCTAGGGATCTGGATATTGGAAGGTTCCTTAACGTACGTACGACTCAATCATTGTCTGAAGATGACTGTGATCGTAGAACTGAATTCTGTGAGTACTTGATTAATGAAAACAATAAAAATTTAAATAACAATTTTATAGATAACGTTTTAGTTTCGGATGAGGCAACGTTTTATTTCAACGGACATGTTACCTTTGCCGGTGAACCCAATATTGGTCTGATTAAAATCCAAATTGGGTGCAAGAATGTCATACGCAAAGACCACAAAAATCCAACGTTTGGACTGGTATTGTGACCATACGTCCATATAATTTTTATAACAATTTAACAGGAGACATTTTTCATGATTTTCTGCAAAATATTTCAATTCCCAATTGCCAACAACTTAGACCGTGGAATATGGCTTCAACAGTAATGCGCGAATTGTAAGTTAGAATAAACGGTCTGTTCCGAAATTTTTTCATATTACTGTTTATTCAGTTGATAACGTTAATAACTTTATGGATGTTATACTTACGGATAAAGAACAAAAAATTTGAGTATTTCTTAATTGAACTAGTACTTTGCGTATACTCATGTTACTCTTTCGCAGACATATGTAATTTTTATGTTGAAGTATATACAAGTTCCTTGCTGTGAAGTCCTTCTGGCAATCCATAATATTAATAATTATTATAAAAAAATTCATATTTTACATTATACTTGTTCCTGAAAATATGGACCGAGTATGAACTTGTTTAGTCAGCAAGGTACATGATATTTTATATTGGATACTTGAAATGTGAATATTAAATATAACTATTTGAACGTCTGATTTAATGACATAACATTGAATATAAATGAGTTAAGAGAGTGTATGAGATCAGTTGCGATAGCTCCCATAGGCCATAGTTGTAGTTATAATGAAGTAGAAATTGTGATAGTTTATTTAGTAACTTTGAGTTAAATAGTTAATTAAACAGTTTCTAGTTAAAGCCCACTATGTACTTAAGTGATAATAAAATCCCAGTGAACCTACTTGAAATTTCCTTCCACCAGTCAGATGTCCTGAATCTATGTATAATATGATTTTATTTATCTATTTGCTTATGATATAGTCTAGTCTATAAGCTTAAAATGGTGTTAATTCTACATACTGATATTAAAATTATGTGGTTTAGCTCATTCGATCCGGTATATTGACTAGATCATTGGGCCAAATAATTAAATTAGCCCATAAAAAATTCCAAAAGTTATAAACAATTAAACACAAAAAAAATAGTGTTTGTTTTGCAGCTTATTGTTCGTAAATTATAAATATTTTCGAAATTTGAAAAAAAGATCCTTAAAGAGGAGGATATTTCCAAGTCCGAACTCCCAGAACTCTATCTCCATTTATAATTCTAATTTAACGCTGAAAATAGCCCTCAAAATAGCTTCAGGTTGCGCGCACGGCGAACGATGAAAGAAGTTTGAAAAATTTTTGTTATTCAATAATCAGAATTATTACAGTTTCCTGGAAAATTGTCGTATTTAGTAAAGCGTGTTACCGATAGATATCGAAGAATAAAAATATATTATTCTAAAGCTTACAACAATGTTTTGAAAATATTTTTCAAAAACAGTGATTGTTCAACGAAGACGAAACAACTACTTGCCGGGCTACATGCCAAGCCCGTTTGACCTAGAAGTGTAATTCAATGTCTGTCGGGGCATGTAGCCCGGGAATTAGTTGTTTCTTCTTCGTTGAACGGTCACTGTTTTTGAAAAATATTTTTCAAAACATTGTTGTAAGCGTTAGAATAATATATTTTTATTCTTCGATATCTAATTAACAATCGTCTAGCATATTGAAAATTTTGTTTTTATGAAAAAATCTAACGGGAATCAATTCTTTAAAGTGTTTAGATTTTACTATAATTTTTTTAGATTTTTCAATTAACTTTAAGTACTTTAAAAAAAAATTTAAGTGACGTACTCGCTTTCGAGGCCGTGCGCGGAACCTAACAATGGCGCGCGAAGGGCTATTTTCAGCGTTAAATTAAAATTATAAATAATGGAGATAGAGTTCTGGGAGTTTGGACTTTTTTATTGGAAATATCCTCCTCTTTAAGGATCTTTTTTTCAAATTTCGAAAATATTTATAATTTACGAACAATAAGCTACAAACCAAACACTATTTTTTTTGGTGTTTGATTGTTTATAAATTTGGAAATTTTTATGGGCTAATTTCATTATTTGGCACAATGATCTAGACATTATTCCGGATCGAATGAGCTAAACCACATACTTTTAATAACACCATTTTAAGCTTATAGACTAGACTAATACCTGAGTTCTCTAAAGAACATCAGGCTAGGTGGGAAAAAGAACATCACAGCTTTCTTTGCTAATAAATATTTGTACGAAAAAGTGTTCTCTAAATAGTGGTTTTAGAGTTTTTTCATTCAGTTTCCACATTGATATTCAAATTTCGAACTAACAGTCGGTACTCGGAAAATCGGAAAATTAAAAATTACACTCACTCTTTCATTTAATCATGACTATTTCTTATTGATAAGAGATTATGAGCTTGAAAAGCATACTCCTGTCGAAGAATTAGCAAAAATTATGGGAGATTATGCTTATAATATAAAAAAACGGAGAGGACTACAAAGAGTCAATTATCAAAAGCATATGGAACACCACGACGCAGATGCTACAAGAAAAGTACTATAAGGAATTTGATATAAAAATAGACCCATTCACTGACGTTTAAGGTAACCAAGAGAAAAAAAAGTTCGAAAGCCCTTACAACACAAGAATGATTGGAAATGATAAAAATTCATGACGAAGACACCCCAGACGGCCTACAGAAAAAATATTCCACTAATTCTTTTTTGAACTACGAAGCAGTGAACTGCAAAGTACATTATTTCCAATAAGAATTAGACCTAAAAGGTGAATTTACGGGACGTATCGAATATAATCCCATATTTCAAAAGACTACACAAGCTTTGGCCAGTAGCAAATGGTTGGTAAGAAACAACACTAAGAAAAATCTTTGTGCTACTCATCTATTTTTAATTATTGGAAAAAAGTAATACCAATCCAGAAATCACAAGTTACAGGCTTTTTTGACAGTCCATCCAAATTGTAAGAAAGGAATTTGGTACAAAAACATGCCTATTGGAATCAACAGCATGCCAAAGTGGACCAAACACTCGGCAGAAAAAATTGGCGTGAATACCAAAAATATTTAAAGTAACAAACCATTCACATCGCTCTTCGTCTATTTCTGCCCCTGCAGAGCAAGAAATTATCAAATTAACAGGACATTCCCATGCCAACTATTTGAAATCTTATTTGAAGTTGGAAAATTAAATGAAAACTTGAGAGAAAAAGCACCAGATTAAGTAAATTTTCCTAGTACGAGTTCAAACATACCGCAAGTACATGTTCTAAAATCACATCCTAACGATAAAGATAATGCACATACATCAGAAACTGTGAATTTGTCAACGTCACATTTTCATTTGAAATCTGACCAACAATTTCGTTATTGTATGTCAAAAATATTCCTTACTTTATATAAACGGATTAAATGTATTTACGATCTGCACACGTTCACTACTCAGTATAGAACATTTTAATCATGATAATTTGTTAAACTTTATGTAAATTGAAACTATTACACTGTCACTGACTGTAATAATATCGACATGATTTACGTATTATTATTTCTGTAATAACCTCCTACGTAACATACGTTAGATCGTACATAAATCTCCTCCGTATCCATCCACTTCGTTTGACTCGTTTTATATTTCTGTTTATTACTTATATACATTAATTACATCTAGTTACCGCAAATGGCACCATTACTTTTCTAAATAATTTTATGCTCGAATACGACAATTTTCAACAACACCAATTCATAATTTAATTGATTCTGGTAAAGTCTACCTACGACGAGGAGTTAAGTGTTATGTATTTATGCTAATGTCATTTTCACATGTAAATTTCTTTTGGAATACACCTCGGGGTGATAAACAGTTTTTATGTTTAACTTGTGCGTAGTTTTGTATGTCAGCAAACACATCTGTGAAAAGTGAATGTTGAAAACAAAAAAGCTGATGATCTGTCTGAACGAAAGTAGAAACGCTCTTGGTTGACAGCAACTACAACAGTAATTCACTCAAAATGATATCAATCGCCTAAAGCAGTTTTATGAAATTATACAAAGGTTATTTACGTTTCATTAATTAAATCGCGAATATTTGTTTCTTTTTTATACAGGGTATCAATTTTAAGACTTACAATGGGCTGGCTGTACCTCGTGAACGGAAAGAGATTTCAAAAAAAATTTAAAACCGTTTCTAGGTTAGAAAGGGAGAACTAAAATGACATGAAAGAGAACGCAATCTCATCAACCCCCTATGCCCCACCTACCACGCCTACAAAAATTTAAATGGCAACCCCCTACTTGTGATACGTAGTTAGAAAGCCCGTAGAAAATGCTTTCCAACGGTCTAAGTCATAATTATACAGGGTGTAACAATAAAGCAGAAACATTTATTCGACAACAAAATGAAAATGTCGAACTACAAAAATGTTAATTAATTTAGTAAATGTTCAAAACAACTTATTTTCAAACTCCATACGAACGTTGGCAAATATTGCTTTAGTAATATCACGACTTGATTGACTAATTGTTTGTCGTAAATAGTCGATTGAGGTTGGTTTAGTTTTATAAATTAAGGTGACCCCACAGAAAAAATCAGGTGGCGGTAAATCTGGTGACCTAGGTGGCCACTCGATGGGACCTCTCCTTCCAATCCATCTATTTGGATAATTATTGTCTAACCAGTCCCTAACTGCTACTGCGTAATGGGGAGGTGCTCCGTCTTGCTGGAAGTGAAACAAATTTCCATCTAGAGCTGGAATGCCATCGCCGTCCTGTTGGTTCTCTAATTCATGAACAATTAAGGGCTCAATAGTGTTCTCCAGCATATCGAGGTACATTTCACCGTTTAACTTTCCGGTATAAACAAGGGACCAATCACAGAGTCTCCTAATACCCCTGCTCAAACATTTAGTTTCTTAGGATACTGAGTGTGGTTTTCTCTAAACAGATGTGGATTTTCATCATTCCAATAACGAAAGTTATTACCATTTAGACAAAATGTGCACTCATCACTAAAACAAATATTTTTTAAGAGTCTAGGTTCATTCTTAATTCTTTCAGTCATAATTCCACAAAACTGAATTCTACGGACTGGATCATTATCGGACAATTCTTGGAGAAATTGCATTTTATAGGGGTGACATTTATGGAGCTTCAAAACTTTCCGTACCGACTCATGTGATAGTCCTGTAGTAGGATATATTAAGTAGGATATAAGTAGGATATATTCCAAATTGTCCAAGGACTTCAATTTGAGTTGCTTCATCGAGTACTCTTGTGGCATTCCTTCTTCTATTTGCCACTGAACCCGTCTCTCTAAATTTTGCGACTAAATCACGGATATACACGTGACTTACAAACACTTTCAAAGCGAAGTATCGTTCCACAATTAATTGTTATTTTTGTTTTCAAATAAAGTTTTCTGCTTTATTATTGCACCCTGTAAAATTATAACTTAGACCGTTGGAAAGCATTTTCTACGGGCTTTCTAACAACGTATCACAAGTAGGGGGTTGCCATTTAAATTTTTGTAGGTGGGGCATAGGGGGTTGATGGGGGTACGTTCTCTCTCACGTCACTTTAGTTCCCCCTCTCTAACCTAGAAACGGTTTTGAATTTTTCTTAAATCTCTTTTCGTTCATTGTAAGTTTTAAAATTGACACCCTGTATATTTTGTAAAATATATCGATAATAAAAAGAATAGTTTTATGCTGATATTCGAAAATGGTCCAAATTTTTTTGAAAGATAGTTCAAAGAAGAGTCCAGTGACGTGTGTAATAATTTTTTAAGAGGTTCACTTGAAGAAATTTAATTCAGACTTTGTTTTTTTTTTAATAACGAAATATACAAAGTAACCACTAGTTATGGGTTGATCGACATATAAGTCAATGAACTCCAACTGGTTTAAATATAAGTCCAATCAAATCGAACATAGTGCCTTACTTGAATAGAATGGACCTAATGGGATTGAGATTCATTTAAGGCAAGGAGCTTTCAATGGTGATAGATGTTAAAGATCTGAGGGTAATTATTGACTCGCGATTAACATGGTCCAAACAATTGGAAAGAGTAGCAGCAAGATCAGGGAGCACATTAATTATGGCAAGGTAAATTTGTGGCAAAGCCTGGGAGCTAAGTCACTGGATATACAGTACAATAAAACATTTAGTAGAAAAACTACTAAATATCAGTGGGAATCGGCTAAGAATCAATACAGGTTATCTAACGGGTGATGTCCCGGTAAAGACCACCCACATAAAATGGGGCAGTATAACGAGGATCTCAGCTGCGGACTTTGTGGCATGTAGATCGAGACCATAACACACATCTTTTCTGACAGTGAGGTACTAAATTCAAGGAGACAAACAATTTTCGGAGAGACCTGAAGCATATCCATGTAACTTATATCGTCTACTTGACAGTACCGTCATAACTGGGTGGGTGGACTAAATACGGGTATAGGGTACAATACTTGCTTCACGCAAGAGGTCGGCGTCTGAAAAAAATGTAACGCTATTTAGTGGAGAGTTGTTGCAAAGGAGATAATATAAAAGCTTGTTCATGAAGAAAAACACATTGGTAGGTGTCGAACTCCTAATATCAATATACCATTATCTATTTTTATAAATATAAATAAATAAAAAATTTGCACAGGTCACTTACTATTTATGTAGGAAATCTTTCGAAGATTCTGTAAAGCTTTCGAATATAAATATTTTATTAAAGAAGTAAGGCAATCACCATAATCAGAAATCGCAAGGTGTAAATGAAGCTTCATATTTAAGATTTAATTTTTTTATTTTTTGATTACTAAATATATATAACATATACACAAAATCTAACAGAAGTAATACAAGAAATTAAAACAAAGAAAGAAGCAGAAATCATCTAACCACAGATTAGTAGTGGCAATTTGGCTAGTGGAATTAATAAAAAAAGAAGCTACTATAGACTACAGTAAACTAGCAACACATACACTTAAAAATAAAGATATCGAGAAAAAATACCAAAATGAGACGAACAAAGAATTCGATAAACTGGAGAGAGAAAAAACAGATTGGACACTTGAAGAACGATGGGTCGCCTTTAAAGAAACGCTATTAACAGCAACAGAGAAGACATGTGGAAAAATTAAATATAATAAAAATATAAAAAGGACTAGCTGGTGGAATAACGAAATTAAAATAGCAGTCAAAGAAAAGAAGACGGCGTGGAAAAAATATATCACATCAAAATCTCACGTGGACAAAGAAGAATATGACAGGAAGAAAACTATTGTAAAAAGAGCCGTCAAAAAATCAAAACGTGACTCATGGAAGAAATTCGGAGAAGAAATAACAGATCTAGATAAGATGGATAACAGGAAATTCTGGGCAAGAATAAAAAGATTGAGAGAAAATAAATATAAAGATATTAGAGCAATAAAAAATCGCCAAGGCCAAGTACAAACGGAAATGGAAGAGATATTAAAAACATGGAAAGAATACTATTCAGAGCAATTCCAAACATTAACATCGGAAGATAATATAACAACAGTAGAAGAGGAAATCGACCAGCTACAAGGAATCCAAAAAGAAGAGATAGATCAAGTAATACAAGAAATCAAAATAGGCAAGGCTAACGGAGAAGATGAGATAGCGCCAGAGATGATTAAATCTTTGGGGGAAAGAGGAAAGGAATGGATATGGAAGGTATGCAAAGAAGCATGGGTACAACAAAAGATTCCAAGGGAATGGGAAAATAACTTAATAATACCCATCTTTAAAAAGGGAGATCAGACACAATGTGGGAATTACAGAGCAATCTGTTTGGCCCAAACTAGCTATGAAGTATACACAAAAATAATAGAAAAAAGATTAAGAGAATATGTTGAACCAAAATTAGGAGAAGAACAGGGAGCTTTTAGACCTGGAAGACAAACAAATGATAATATTTATATACTGAGGAATATAATCGAAAGAAAAATAGAAGAGGGAGAAGAAATGTACCTTACATTTATAGATCTAAAAGCAGCCTTTGATACAGTAGATAGAAGGGAAGTATGGAGAACCCTGGAGGAATTGGAAGTTCCACCCACCTCAATAAATATAATTAAAAGTGTGTACGAGACAGTTAGAGCCAAGGTACAAATTGCAGGGCAAAGGTCAGAAGAATTTTAAATGTATAAGGGAATAAAACAAGGAGACAGTTTAAGTCCATTAGTGTTTATAATAATCATGGATAAAATTGTGAAACGAACTATAGAAAAATATGAGCAGCTGAATACTATAATGGGACACAGACATTTAAAACCGATAAAAATAAGTAGTCTACTCTATGCAGATGTTGTGGTCTTAGTAGTGAATACAAAGAACAAAATGCAAAAACTAGTGAATATTTGACTAAAGAAATAGAGAACATGATGATGGAGGTGAACATAAATAAAACAAAAGTGATGATAATAAATGAAAAACAACTAGGTAATCAAAATAATAAAGAGATTAAATGCAAAAACCAGACGCTAGAAAGAGTAACAACATTTGAATATTTGGGAAGTATAGTAACAGAAGATGGGAAAATAGATGCAGAAATAACAAACAGAGCAAATAAATCAACAAAAATATACTACTCTCTAAATAAAACAATTCTTAGACATAAAGATATAGACTTGGAAGTGAAAATGAAAATTCATAATATGATAACAGTTCCTACAATATTATATGCAAGTGAAAATTGGACTGTGCGAAAAAAGGACGAAACTAGAATAAACGCCATAGAAATGAAACATCTAAGAAGAATTACAGGGAAAACTAAATGGGATAGGATTAGAAATGACTAAACAGGAACTGATAACTGGTAAAATAAAAAAGAGACAACTTAGTTGGTATGGTCATATGGTAAGAATGGAACCAAATAGGTTAACTAAGAAAATAATGGAGATTGGGAAACCGGTCAAAAAACAAAGGGGTGGGCCTAGAAGGAAATGGTTAGACCAAATACAACAGATGAGTTTAGAAAGAGGAAAGACCATAGCAGAAATGAAAAACCTTGCAAGAGACAGAAAGACATGGAAGAAATGGGTACAGGACATGGAATCCGCATCCGACGTCTGAAAGGGCAAAAGGATCTAAAAAAGAAGAAGAAGAAGATTACTAAATAAATAATACAGGGGAACAAACGTTTTTTTTCTGCTGAAAATTTTTTGGGGTCAATATATATAAATGTTATTAGGAAGCCTACAAATAATTTTGTTTGAATTTACCTTAGACTACATGAACAAGAGATCGAATTGTTTACATTTTTGGGGTTGGCCAAAATATATTTCACAATTTTTTTTAATTACTGTGTTTTTTTGTATTATTGAATCACTAAAATACTCATTATAAATATACTTCAAAAATGCCCCGCATATAGACATTTGTTTGAAAATTTTTAGAAAAATACTAAAAACCCGAGCTTTAATAGAAGTAATAATTAGGCTGCGGTTAAAAGCTTCTGGTTATTGAACGAGTATTGTATCATTTGTGGAAAAATGGATCGTTCATTCCCGAACTTATCAGAAAGTGTGATTCGTTTCCTTTTATAATTTTCAAGCAACTTATAATATTACAAAAATTTGAATTTCCCTAGAAAAATTCCGCAGAATAAAAATAATTATTTATCTGACAAAGTCTCCGATAACACTGCAGCCGACACTTTTTGCTCATGCTTTTTCGTAGCACCTTCGTCCCCTACACCTGACGATAAAATAAAAATAGTACTATAAATGCGTAGTTCTGGTGGTAAAATAATTAAATTGACAGGTGTGGTGAATTGGTTTTGTTTTTATATTTATTGTATCTAAAACGACGATAACCAGATAAATGATTTACTTTCGAAAAAAAGTTAATTGCCTCTGCCGATAGCAATAATTTGTATCACGACAAACTCTGGAACTAATTTCTACTAAGTATATTAAAAAACAATCTCCCCAGGTAATAATATATCATCTACATTATGGTGTTAAGCATCTTAAAAAAAATTCACATACGGTTTTATAACTATCATAAATATAATTTTAAAAATTATTTTTATTCAGAAATTTTAAGAGTATTTATCAAGATTAGTAGCATCGGGCAGTTTGAGAGTAATTCCCACAAGTCTTAAAGGCAATTACTTTGTATTTAATAACAATAATAAGAATAATAGGCTAAACGATTTGCATCTGTTTATATATGTAGAAATTCCGATTTAAACGACCTCAAGCTGAAATCATTAAGCTGAATACATAATAATTATTATACTATTTATGTCAAAACTAGTTTTTATTGCGTTTCTGGTTATTTATTTCGTATATCCATTGAAAAATATTCCAAAGATGAATATTACATTATTGCATCGGTTAGAAGTGCGTTTAAGAATAAATCAAAAGCCTTTTTGATGTCTATAACATTTTTAATACAGGAGAACACTGATTCTACGGCATGTGATTTATTGGTCAATTTTAGGTGGGTAAAGTAATAAAGTAATAATGTATTTGTTAATTTTATTATAGTTTTTAAGATGCCTACTATAGAAGATGAACATACAGCAATACCGAGCAGAGAAGAAATAAGACAAATAATAAAAGAAATGAAAAATAATATAAGTAGTGGTAAAAATTAAATAATTGCAGAGTTAATAGAAGAAGGCAAGCTGGAGATTACCAGTGTATATTTCGAAGAGGAAGGTCAACCAATGATAAATAATTCAAGCTAAAACAGATTCTGTCCATCAGCTTTGAAAGCCCATGCAGTTTTATAGACTCTAAGCTGAACTGAAATGAACTATACAACAGCATGAAAAAGATACCAGAAAAAATATTACTATTAACATTACCAGATACAACATACAACAAACACTGTTGCTGTTGCACTGTTGGGCATTATAGACCAGTAGCCCATGACACATGTAGGCTTCATTATTTCAAATGGAAGCCGTTTTCACCATCTAGATTCATGTTGCATGGGCTACCGGTCTATTAAGTCGAGCTATCTGCTTGACTTGTCGTTTCGGAGAATTTTAGACAACAAAGGGCACACTATTGAGAATACAAACGAAATAAGCTATCTAGGAATTAATATCAACAACATAAATGATAAGTCAGAAGAAATTAACACAATATTAACCAAAGGTAGCAGGAAAGCAAGAGCATTATTGAAGATATTTAAATCGGAAGCAGTAACAAAAAAGAGAATGTATCAAACGATCATAGGACTGACAGTTTTATATAGAGCAGAGCTGTGGATTATGAATAAAAAACAAGAGAAGCTACAAGATATATGGGAGAGAAAAAAGGAGAAGATATCTGTATCAGAACAAATCGGAAGCTCTTGCTCATACTTAGGGCACAAAGAGAGACTGGCAAATAACAGAGCTACAAAAGAAGAACTTAGAAGAGGAACTGGATGTAAAAGGAAGAGAAGGAGACCGGAGAAGAAGAGGATAGAGGAGAAAAAAACAGAAGAGAATAGAGGAAAATAGCCAACCAAAATATGTCCAAAGAACAAAAGGGTATAAAGGATACAAACAATAATAAAATTAGTAATTTAAAACATATCAATGGTAGTTAAGACAGTCTCTTTACAAGTTACAGCAGTTGTTTGCCATCATGGCGATCCCACCGGCCTTAATTAACACTGACCGACAAAAAAATATTCGGCCATGGAGGGCCTAATAGACCCACTTACTACCTAACTAACCTACCTATTAATAAACTTTGAAATTTCCTTTATACACATCTAATTCGACTCCTTTTAACGCGACTCGCTTAGAACTACGAAATCGTAAACACAATTGAACCACGACCTAATGAACTATTATTAGAAATGCAACGTACAAAATTGAGCGTGGAAAAACGGTTAATGACAGTTTATTGAATTCTTGACCCTCTAAACCTACGCCTACTTTAAATGGATCTTTCTCATATCGTATTGCAGGAAGTAACAACGATTCATTGACTATAATATCACGAAGAAATTATGTATCTTTCAGTTTTAAGAAAATTATTCCGGCTTTCGCAAAAATTATCGGTATTTCATATTGTCACGGAACCATATAATAAAATGACGTTCATTTAATTGCTCTCGTATATATATTTAGATATTATCTATTTTGACTGGAGAAATGTTATTATAATTGCCCATTTAGTTAAATATGACTCGTTTTTAGATATTCACCGTTGTTGCTAAGAGTTGCGTGTTTCCGCGTCTACAAAACAGTTTTAATCAAAATAGTGGGAGGTTCATACAAAAATATTATGATATTTTCTACAGTCAATTCTCCGGTTGGTCACAATAAAGTGAGATCCGGGGCAAAAAAGAATAGTAAGCAATGAAATGGGAGGCACTTTTGCAAAGAAAGGGTCTTGAACCAGTATTCGGTATATCAAAAACGATATCAAACGATACATCAGATGAATTGGAGCCTAAATTGCGTAAATAGGAATTCGGCAAACTCCTGGACAATATACCCTTGGAGTCGGAGGTCAGAGAAATACTAACTTTAGGGATCAAATAAAGAAAGTTACAGGATTACTCACTGGTTACTACACACTGGGAAGCACTTGTAAAACTCTCTTCTGAAATGCATACTACAGATACTAGATGTGCTTACTTATTTTTATAATTAGTATTATTATCACAGGAATCATTATCATTCATCATGGGTAAGATAAAAAAGTAGATTTTTTATTTTATATATTTTAGGTTAGGATTAATTATTTAATACTTTGAACATTGTATTTGTGTGCTTACTCTGCAATATTGGTGTGTGCTTCAAGATGCCTCCAGGGAGATTGTTGTATGAGTGTGTAGCACCAAATTTAACAAAAAGCAAAAAAATACAATAAAAAACAAGATTGCATTTTCCAAGCAAAACATTTAAGTTGCATATGAACTTTCCAAAACTTGTCTGCTTAGAGACTTAGCACAATAATATGATTTCTCAGTCATTTAAGACTTGACTTAAAAGACTAAAAAACAAATATTATTCAAGTGCAAAATAATGTAATTGCAAATATTGTACAATATTACGCGTATCCTGAAAGTTTGAAAATTCAAAAATCCCGCGTTTTAAGCGATAGTTCATGCATGCAGGCAAAGTAGGCGCTAGTGGTAACTTTATGCCACAGAATGCTATACGTTTAACAGCTATCTTATATTTATTTCTCTATGATCTAACCTAATTTACCTTTATCCAAAAAAATCCTTATAGGGGAGAGCTCCCTTTGAAGATGATTCTGTCAAGTCAGTTTTGTAAGCAATCTCAAAAAAACCGCTACCTACAAACTTAAAAGTGGGTAGTGTATAAACCTGCAGTGAGTTACCTGGCCGATTAACAGGACAGGATTACCTTAACTTTTTGCAAAATAATTGACCAATTTTGATAATCGCCGTTCCCCTAATGACAGGGCAAAATTGATCGTTCATGTACGATAGTTGTCTTGCTCATTTTAGTCGGGTAGTTAGAGGAGTAAATCTCGATCAAACAATCCGTAATCTACGTTGTTAGCTACAGTGACAATGGATGAATGGCTGCGCGAAAGTCAGTCAGATACGGTGCCTCCGGGATATCTGGTGACCTCCCGGAGTACCCAGCCTTACTACCACAAGCGGGGCTCTGTGGTGGTGGACATTCACTTCCCTAGTTACTCGTGGGATGGAATATGGATAGAGGAGAAATAGAACAGGAGGTAATGGATGAAGGAATGCAAGGATATGGAATTTTTTGTAGATCGATGAAAGTAAAACGAACGCCTGATAAGCCGGGGGAGGCGAGCGGGTGGAGTGATACTGGAGTGAAGAGAAAGGAGGTATCGCCTCTGGAAGACAAGGAACAGAAGAGGAAACTGAAGGACAAAGGAAGGAAGGAAGGAGGTGGAGAATGGGAAGGAAGAAGAGTGCATGGGAGAGTGTAGAGAGATTGAAGGAGATAGTAAGGCAGTTGGAGGAGAGGATGGAAAGACCGGAGGAGAGGGTGGAAAGGCTGGAGGAAGAGAAGGCAGCGGCAGAGGGGCGGGTCAAGAAATTGGAGAATTTGAGGAGAGAGGACGATAGAAAGGAGATAATACAAACACGATGGGAGGAGGGGCAAGAAGACTGGGAAGGATGGAAGGAGGTTAGAGATAGGGACTGGGATGGCAAAAAGGGGGAGGGAATAGAGGTGAAGGTAGGAAATCCAATGATGGGAGATGAAAAGGTAAAGATGGTAAGGGTGACAGGAGCTAGGGAGGTGGAAGCGGGGAGGGTAACAGAAACCATAAAGATGGTAGGGATAGCCCCGTGGATGGAAGATGGTGAGGGGGAAAATAGAGAAATTGATTGGGAAAGGGACAAATGTGATTTTAGTGGTAAGGGAGAGGAACGGGATGAAAATGGCGGTGGTGAGAGTGGAATGGGAAAAAGCGGAAGTCTCAAAGGGGAAAAAGGAGATTAGATTGGGGTGGTACAGGGTAAATATGATAGAGGGTAGAGAGGATGGCAGATGCTTTGGATGTGGGATAAAGGGGCATAAAGTAGCAGAGGGTAAGGTGAAGGGAGTCAAAGAGAGGAGTAAGTTCTGGTTATGTAAGAGCGAGGATGATCACATGGCCAGAGACTGACGGCATTCCTTTGTAGGGTATGTGGGGAAAGGGGACACAAGCTAGGGGAGATAGAATGTAGTAGGGGGAGGAATATGGTGGAGATAATGTTTAGGGGGGAGGAGGAATGGATGGAGGTAAGTGGCGTAGTAGAGAGCATGGTTAGGGGGGAGGACGACTCGATATGGTAGGAGTGAAAGTTAGGGAGAAGACAACGGTGTGAGCGTAGAGAGTGATAGGGTAGTGATTCCGAAGCGGGGGAACGGCGAGTTTGAGGTGGGTTTGGTTGGTAGGCATCCCCTTGGGGATGAGTCCAACACTGTTTGGGGCCCCATTCGAACATGAGTTTCCGTTCTCGACCCGAAAAAAAAAGTCAGGTACAAATCTTGACACGACGTATGGAAATAAATGGATTGGATGAGGAAGGCCAGTCAATTGGCCGCAATACCGTCAGATTTCAATATATGCGATTTTTGTTTTTGGGGCTACATGAAATCATTAGTTTATGCTGTTTCAATACAAAATCGTATTCACCTGTGGGAAAGAATAGAGAGTGCACGTAATTAAATTCAAAATTTTCCCAGAATCTTTTCAAGAGCTAGACAATTCTCACGGAAACGATTGGGTTTATGTCTTGCAGCAAATGGACGTCATCTAGAACATATGTATGTTATAGAATTCAATAATATTCTTGTTGTCAATAATCTTTATTTTTCCAGAAAATAAAACAAAGCTGGTCAAAACATTGAAATTGATTTTTCTCGAAAACTGTGCACAATAGCGATTTCAAACAAAAGCACATTGTCAAATTTGTCAAAAAATGATAACACAAAAAATTTAACCAAATATACCCGTTCTTCCCCTCTCACGTTGAACGCTTGTGATGGCAATAAAAAACAATTTATCATGGCAGGGTTATACAATATATAAGTTTGAAGGTAGCGGTTTTTTTGAGATGTGCTAGAAAAACTGATTTAACAGAGTCATCTTCAAAGTGCGCCAGCTCCTTTAGGAGGAACTTTCATATGAAGATAAACCAGGATAGAGAAACATAAAATCACATCTAGTATCTGCAGTTTGCGTCTGGCAGGAGAGTTCCTGAAACCCCGTATTCAAACGATAAAAAGTATTGAAAGCTTTGTATCAATCGTGACAGAAACGTTTTATATGATACGAGAAAAAAAAGTTGAAACATTTCTTGTTTATTACATAAAACTCATCTAAAACTACGGTATCTGTATCTATAAGATAGATGTACGATTACGAGTAGTTTTCTCCTTATGCGACTAGCACACCGATGACCAATTCCATGAACCGAAATAATAGGTTGTAACTTTATATGCCGCGACGCGATCTAGCAAGGCAGTGTTCGCTACATTTGGTAAGTAGCATTCGGTCAAATTGCGACCTGAATAAATCAGTTTAATAAATGTATTGTTTTTTTTAATCATGACCACGTTTATGGCAAAATTCACACAATAAAGACATAAATATGCCGATCGCGTCGTAGAGAGGAACGTGACTGAAATTAAAATCTTCTGGTAGAAAATGTAAATATATTAAAATCGCGGCTGGTGACATTCTTTCCGCCAAAATTGAATCGTTTGTATCAGAATGTCGGGATGATTTTCGTTAATACTTATGCAGCTTTTTCAAATTTATTTTCTTCTTCTTTATATTATATCGTTAAGTTCTTAGTTTAAACTGCAGATTTTGTGGAATTTCCGGATTGCTGTTAAAATTTACAGGTTGAACTAAACTGGAAATTCTAGTTTCAGTCGTAAAATATCTGTAAATCGTAAATTTTTAGCTTACAAAGATGTTACTTTTGTGATTATGGAGTCGCAAAAATGGCAATTCTGGGATACATTCTGTAACCTTCTAGTTTATAGTGGTGCAAATGAACTACCGCAAACTTCACGGCTATTTTCGTACGATAGTACATAACGAACCCTTTGAAAAAGTAGAAAATAATTCTTTATTTAAGAATAAAATGATTGTGTCATTGTGGTAAAAGCGTGGAGTGCTCGATATCAATTGTTATAGTTTCTTTCTACTTAGTTTTATTCCGAAATGCAGAGTTAGTGTATATACGTAGTACCCCACGTTTTTACCACAATGACATTAATTTTCCCGTTCAACATTTTATTCTTAAAATAGGAATTATTTTCTACTTTTTGGTTCGATTACCCTATAAAGCGTATTTATTATTTTTTTAAACTATAATTTATTTTTTACCTTTTCTCGCGATCTCCTGTTCACTAGACAGTCGCTTCAACCAACTGAGCCACTGCACCTGTTAGTATATCAGCTCTAGTAGGACGTTTCAAGCAAAAACGATAATATTCCTCATGAATTTATTTTTATACAAGTTTAAAGTTTAGGATTTAATAACACCCTATAGTATATTGTATTGTCATCGGTCCTTGACGAGTGTGCAAATTTTCGAATTAATCTGAGCATTTAAAGTGAATTAAAATCGAGTTTAAAGGTTGCGTTACAAACAAACAAACATACAAGTGAAGCTAATATAAAGCG
This sequence comes from Lochmaea crataegi, assembly GCA_947563755.1. NCBI lineage: Eukaryota > Metazoa > Arthropoda > Insecta > Coleoptera > Chrysomelidae > Lochmaea > Lochmaea crataegi. The sequence goes on from OX387423.1 coordinate 71,333,754, forward strand.
TGTAAAATAGAGGAAAGGGGATATTGACGAAATAAATAAGTTGAAAATGAGGTAGGGTAATATTATCTTCATTAGATCGGTTAATAAATAAGTAGGTATTACATTTTTATTAGCAGCGCAAGAAACACGAAAGCCATAAAAAGAAGACGTTCCAAAAACACCACCACACAATAATTTGAGTTATATTTGGAGGAAATGGAAGGTGACTGCTTTCAGTAGTAATACATTTATATTCGGGGGTAATATAACTAGTGTTACGATTATTATCGGTGATAGGACGAGTTAGAGCCGATAAAGATTGAACGAGTGCGCAGTACGAGTTCAATCTTATGATAGCTCTAACGAGTAATATCTTCGATAATTAATGTAGCACGAGTTATATTTGGGGAGAGAATATAATGAATGCCATCAGATGGTTCTTCATAAATCTCGGTGATTTTTACGCAGCAATATTTTGAATGTCAAAACTGACAGTACTCTTTTTTTTATTAGTGGGCCATAATAACAAACAATGACGTAGTAGCATGTGGTGATAGAACTATCATCAGTTTGACAGCCTTTTACTACTCTATATCAGCCAATTAAACTCATAGAAAAAGGGTCAGATTACCATAGAGATACTACAGATAGAGGCAACCCGTCAGCATAAAATAAAGAGTTCAGAGGTTCAGGCTATATTTTTCTAAAGGCACGCATGCTATAGACGAGAGACAAAGACATAAAAACCTCTGACGTTTGTCTTTTTTTCTCTCACCGGAGTTCAGACGGACATTCCCACTTACACATATTGTATTCTCTTTAATATAGCCATTTTTAGTTTATTGACTACAAAAAATGTCGAAAATTGAATAGATGAGGCTTTTACTTGATGAAGATCCATACTAATGATGAAATAAAACAATTCAATTTGTTTAAATCTTCATTTTATTGAAGATTTAAACAAATTAAATTGTTTTATTTCATCACAAAAAATGTCTTCGAAAATGAAAATACCACTGACATATAAACAACAGTAGGTATATGTCAATGAAAAATATACAGCGCAATAAACTCAAAAAAAAAATTGTAAGACGATTGCCAAATACTCGATAGGAAATATTTACACTTTTATAACATTTTCTGTAAGCTACAGAAAAAGCACAGAATTGCAAATTGCCTGTAGGCTTACAGAAATTCTTATAGAAATTTGTAGATTTGCTCAGAATTGAGCCATAAATTTATAACTTGTTGCTGTGAATTTATATTTGAAACTATAGATTTGGTTCAATATTATGTTTAAGTAGCAAATTTTTTCAAACTTCCAAATAAAATTGTGAATTTGTGAGATTTACAATTAAAACGGTGAAATTTGTTGAAATTTCCAGCAGATTTCAAGCATTTCAATAATTTCAGTCTATTGAAATAGTCTGTAAGTGTAGAAAGTGAGCCTTTTCATTTGGATTTGAAAACAACTGCAAAAACTTGTTATACGTTCAGAACACGACATGTGGGAAACATTAAATATATTAGATCACAATCAATACATAATATTTCACTTAATGCTTAATCTGTCAAATAACACTAAGTTTGTTAAAATCCGTTGAACGGATAGCAGTTATTTTAAAAATAGAGGAAAAATAGTAGATCAAATTTCTGTTGAATCGTTTCAGGATTACAATTCTATTATTTTCACTCAACTTTTGTCTAGCATTTTGAATTGGTAATTACGACCACTTGTGGTAAAATAATACTGAAAACTATTCAATAATTTAATTAATTGTTAAATAATTAATAATTTAATTAATTGTTAAATAATTAATAATTTAATTAATTGTTAAATAATTAATAATTTAATTTTCAGCTGTTTTTCTTGGCCGATTTTGTTATAAAAATTCTTTTGAGTTACAGTTGCTCACCTCACTCATTACTTATTTCGAAGGTATCAGTTTGAATACGTCCCTGTCAAGCTATCACATTTAATGACTGAATCATATCGACTGTAAATACGTGGCAAGCTTTGCGCATCCCAAAACATCAATTCAAATTTTATCTCAAACAAATCAAAATTCGAGATTATTCCGTGTGACATTTAACAACATTTCTCGACGTTTTCAGACAATTAAATCCAAGATATGGGTCAGCAATGCCGAAGTCGTGTGTGTTGGCTTTTTTTTCAACCGCGAATAAATCGTGAATATAATATTTTCCGGAAAGGTCGTAGGATGTAGCCGGCACGCGGTATAAATTTTGCGATTCTCGTCTTCTTCATGTTCGTCATTTGACCTCTCCGTAATAAATATTAATGAATCCATTGAAATATAACATTTTGGCGCCCTGAGTGATCACGATTCGCTTTTTTTCTAACTGATTTAATTATAGTAATGTCAAGCCCTCTTCCGTTTCTTTCGCAATGACAAGAAATTGATAGCTTTAGTTTTAATCATACACCAATAAAACAGTTACATACAGTATGACCATTTATTATGTTTATAATTATTTCCATTTATAGCCTTTAACTTATCTGAATAAAATATTACACAAAACTAAAAAGACAACCACTTTAGTACGTGATACCGCCACCAAAGACCTCCCGAACAACAAGAAAAGTACACAATCATCAAACTTGGAATTTGTCATTTGTGACATTTCAGCGACGTTTTCACATGACATAGGTCTTGACGAAGTAAACTAAAATAAACATAGATAGTACGATAGAGAGAGCAGATCGATTTTAGCATTGTATGTTCTTCAGTAATTTCTTTATGAGGTAATATTCTATCAAAAAATTATAAGATTTTGCATACAAATTTGATGGGCTCTTTCAGAAATTTCGATAGAAAAAAATGTTAAATAAAACTATTGTCAGTAGTAATAACACCAGAGAGTGGCAATAAAGTGAAAAAAATTTGACAATTTTCGAAAACCTATTGTCAAAAAGCAACAAATTTGAGAAGAAAACTGGAATATTATTTTATTTTTATTGTTTTGAATATGAAAAACACAATAATAATAAATGTTTTTTCCCTTGGTTGATGTTTGAGCAACAACGAATTGTTTTGTTGCGTTAATAGTAATTTCTTCCCAGATTACTTATTAATTTTGAATGGTGCTCAACGTTTAGCTGGAGATAAGGTTTTAATGAAGTAAATTGATTGTGACCCGTAATTTTGATGTTTTCCTGTTCATTGATACCTAGTTTTCCCAGATGAGACGCTGCAGTACATATTTCAAAGTGATTGGTAATTTTAACTTTTTTGTATTACCAATCATATCAGCAGATTTCTTGAACCATGTCGAAATAATATTTACGCCAATAAGAATATCCCACGGAACATGGTTTGTCCCAAGCCTGATTCACTGTAAGAAAAAGCCTGTCAGTTTTAATATTCTCGATTCGCTCCCTCAGTAATTTTTCAAGCAAAACAACAGGGTTATTCTTATTGGGTATCAACCATTCACTGTTTGCACATCTTTGAGATCCACCTTGTGCTGTCATTGATAATTTTACTTCATTCGACCAGTGACAAATCTATCGATATTTATTTTCTCCTTTAAATAATGTAACGAACATTGTGCACCCTCTTCACCAAGTAATGCCAATTTTTATGTCGCGATAAGATAAAGCTTTTTTCTTAATCCAGATGGTTTTATTCACGTCGTAGTATTTGTTCATATCCAACAACTCCTGTTTGTTCAAAGTTTTCGAACTGCGCCTCCTTTTTCGGGTTCTTTTTGCAGCAATTTTCGCTTGGTATTCCTGGCATCTCTCATACATTTGAATTCAATGTCTTTAAGAGGTTCAAACTTTTGTTTTGAAAGTCACAAAATGCAATTCTTGTAATAATTTGGCTGTTTTTTACATTTCCCTTATAATCGTCACCATCTCGGTTTTTCATATTAAATGCGTAGTCTTCCAAGATATCGGCCAATTTTGCCACTGCTATGCTTTTTTCAAGCTTGTAGTCCTTAAAAATTGTATTAAATTGTTTCCAAATGTACAGATTTCTTACTATTATTTACTTGCATCCATTTTCCTTCATTTTCATACTTATTCCATCCAAAAACTATTGACTGAAGTTTAGTGAAAGTTGTGTTTGCTGCTAAATAAAAAATCAACACGGAATTACTTTCGCGCAAAAGACACATGTGAATATTCCCAGTATAATAATGTGTTGATTGGCTAAAACGAATGCACATTATTGAAATTGCATATTGGCTCTAGAAACGTCAAAAAAATAATCAGCCTCATTACCTCCAAATAACCAATTAAAACAGAATCTTTGTAACGAGTTAGGTAGAAAAAACATCAATTAATGGAAAACAGTGTTAAGTTAAAAAAAATTGGTTCGTATCGAGAGATCCTGAGAATTTCGAGGTATAAAAGTATTCCAGTTCTTCGATTATCTTCTGGGCATTTAACATATTGATGCCGTGAGATTTAAAAGTGTTATAACAATGCGGAAAGTTGATTATCAAACAAACCATTTGACATACATTTTACATCACGCTATCAGTGTACATTTTAACGCCCCGGGATAATAAACATTCCATGTATTATTCATCATTATTTTTTTTAGTTCCACTGTATACAACCTGACAATTTTCTAAATGCAAGGCAATTTATTGTTTAATTTTTCTTGTTCGTTTATTTTAACGGAGATTATTGTTCATTGAGTCAGAACTCTTTACAATGAATTTTTCTAAAAATCACTCTGCTATTGGAAAATATCATAACTGGCGCAGTCCGTAGGATTAAGTCGCTGTTCGAGATTTTAAAGTAGCTATGGCATCTAGACTGTAGAAATATAACCCATTGCCAAATCTACTAATCCATTTTTATTCAGATATCCCATGTCATCAAAGTTGGACGATATATTTCCATCACAAAACCATGAATTAATCAATATAAACGTTTGCCCCATCGCTTTACAGTGAAAAAATCAAATCTACTAATATTGTCAAACTTTGAATGAAAATTAACAAGTCCCAAGAAATTCAGATTAATTAATCCAGTGTAAGACCTGGAAATCCGATTTATCCCATTTATAATCCAACAGGGGAAACCAAACGAAAATGAATACAATCTCCAGCAGATCAGCACACGGTGCGGTTATGTGTGTCTTGGCCTTTAGGATTTCGAAAAACAGTAGGAAATTTATCATTAGTAAGTCTTTCCAAGCGATTTCAACTTTTGAATTTTCTGCCATTTTTATGAATTTTTAGCTCATGCGGAAGACTAAAGTTGAGAAAGTTTTGAAAACAATTTTGCGAAAAAAATTACGATAATATAATTAGGGATGTGCCTTGGGAAGTTTTATATCGAAAAGAGCTTCAAACATGAGCTGAATGTTAATTTAGATTTTTTCGATATACTTTTAAAAATTCTATTTCCGTCTCGATTAAAATTCATCACCTGCCGGCTAAAATTTTTTATTTAGCCACTTTAAGAGTACAATACTACAATTTATGTGTCAGCAATAAATATGAAACGAAAAAAAAACACTTCAAACTTGTAATTATCAAACTCGAACTTGGAGCTAAAAACGGTTTTAGTTGTTTTTAATATCATAATCGATGAATAACATTTCATGTTAATAAATAACTGTGAAGATTTAATTATTGATTACGGGTAAAGGCTAGACCGATAATTAATTTTTAACAACTGGTTAGTATTGTTTGTATTTAAATCACTTAAGAATTAAATTGAGGGTTTTTACCGGACCTATATTTGATTTATAGACAATATTTTCAACGTAATTTGAATAACCGGGTGTACCATCAGTTTCAGGTCCATTTTAAATGCAAAATTTTTTCTCCAAACTTTTTCAAGCGTAAATATTTGGAAAGAACAACAAATGCCACGTAAATGGAGATCTGCCATGATCTGTCCAATCAGAAGATATCAGTGTTTGTGATAACTATAGAGCCATTGCTTTTCTGGAAGTGATGTGATGGAATACTAGCTCATGTCATAAGATACCGATCAAGCACATATATGCAAACGAATCAACGAGAATACTGCAAATATTTACCATAAGATGCCTAATGAACAAAGTTATGACCAAAATCTAGCAATGCATATATTGTTTATAACAGGCGTATGATTCCATTGACAGACAAAACATGTACGAAGCAATAAGCAGTTTTATTCAATCTGGTGCTGGAAACTATGATAAGAGACAGCTTAGTAGATCCAAAAATAATGATATATGATATAAAATACCAAGTGAGGAACCAAGAAAAAAATGGGAATTAAACGATCGATATTTGCTTCTTTTTTTTTAAACGCAAAACAAATTAATCGATCAACATTTAGCTTTTGGAAAAATTTCTGACCATTAGTTTTTTCTCTGGTGAAGATAATCTCTCCATGCTCTCCATCGCACCAAAACTACCTTAAGGTCAAAAATGCTCTTTATATATAGTTCATATAACAGCCTTTTTGGTGTGCGTCATCGTTTGTGACGTATATCCGGGTTTTGGGTATGTCGAAATTTAATTTGTTATTTTGACATATAGCTAACCTTTAATTCGATAAATAAAATCATCAGTATCGTATTCAGCCAAATTCGAAAAGGCTATGAAATTAATAATACTTGGGATATGAAAACACTGCAAAGTAAAACAAATTGTATATTTAATTTACATATTAAAATAATTTAATATTAGTAAATATAGTCCTGCATTTGAATAAATAAAATGCTAACAATAAGATCAATATTCATTTTTCATAAATAATAATTTACCGTAAACAACAAAGTACAGACCTGACGAGAACTGTCAGTTGGACATTGGAAAAATACGTAAGACACGAAAAAAAAAAAAATATGTCTGCATAGTATTTTGAACGATGTAATTTCGCCCGATTGATAGGTCGCGTTTGCGCGTAATCTAAACATCAACCAATCAAATTTTTGTAAGTCAAAGATTAGGGTTAACGTTTGTACTACGTTTAAACGGTTCATTATTGTGATATTTTGATTAGGATTAATCACAGACCTGCCTTTTTTTCCATTTCTTCCAACGTAATGTGTTAGAAAGACATTAACAATCAATGACGCACACCAAGAAGGGTATTATATGAACTTTATGTAAATATTGGCCAATTTTTGAACGGAACACTCTATATACTATTAATGGACGATTTTTTATTAATAAACGATTATGGTACAGGCAACCAAACACAATAATATTTCCAAAAAAGCCGTAAAACTGACTTTTTGTATAGAATACTTCTAATTTTTGACTTACCTATCGTTTTTAATATATTATTCCACAAAACTATAATAATTATTAGTGTTAAAACATCCAAAAAGTAATTTAAGAAAAACGAAACGAAAACAGTGACATTTGAACCGGCGACCTTCTCTGTGACATTTCAATGTCATAATCTATTTTTGACAGTTAACCTATGAATCAAATAAATATTCTTAGTTTTTAAATATTGAGAAAAATGAATACATCCTGTTCATTTACTCATTTACTATGTTAGGAGTAGAAAATAGTTATTTATGCAGCAAGTGCAAAAAGTGGTGCTTTTTTTCACGAGTGGAAAAAAGACACTTTATGCATATGTTGCATACACTATTTTGTCTACAATCAAGGAAAAACCAAAAAATGTGTTATTTAGGTAGCTCTAAATGGGCTAAAAATGGCGTCGATTTGAATGTTTATGTTTGTCATGATGACAAAACGCTAAGTAAAATGTCAGATGAGTGCAATCTTCAGAGCCATTAGCGGAAATATTTAAAATTAGCATTAAAAAAACTACTGTATCTCACTCTAATCTCACTTTATCTCACCCTAATGTCACTTTCTTAAACTATATAACAAATACATATTTTACTGACGTTGGTAGAAATAGTTATTTATGCAACAAGTGCATAAAGTGGTGCTTTTTTTCACGAGTGGATAAGAAAATATTTTTTTCTACAATCATTAATAAAAGTGACGTTTTTTTAACAGTTTAAAAAAGTGACATTAGAGTGAGATAAAGTGACATTAGGGTGAGATAAAGTGACATTAGGGTAAGTAGATTTTCTAACGCTAATTTTAAATATTTCCGCTAATGGCTCTGTAGATTGCACTCATCTGACATTTTACTTATCGTTTTGTCATCATGACAAATATAAACATTCAAATCGACGCCATTTTTAGTCCATTTAGAGCAACCTAAATAACACATTTTTTGGTTTTTGCACGATTGTAGAAAAAAATAGTGTATGCAACATATGCATAAAGTGGTGCTTTCTTCACTCATGGAATCAACTTTTCCTCTCGTGAAAAAAAGCACCACTTTATGCACTTGTTGCATAAATAACTATTTTTTACTGATTCTCGCAATTTTATATTTTCAAATGGATTTGCGAGTGAAATATTATATTGTTGAAAGAGGTACTCCAATGCTAGGACATTTTTTTCGGATATCCGAGAATCACAATATCTTCACTTTTAATAAAACTTTATAGGTTTTTTTCCGTTCAACATTATTTGACAAAATATCAATCAAAATTCGTGTCACATTGTATACAATTTGGAACAAACCTCTATACCTTGCTTTTACAATTACCGTTAATTTTGAACTTAGTGTACGTCGTCTGAAATATTAATGATATGACAAGTCGTCGAGATGTAATATACAATGAAAATCAACTCCAGATTGTTTTTTTAGATACCATAAGTGTTTAAGTTAAAATATTAGTTAGTTTTTTTCTTCATATTAATTTCGAAAGAACGGTAGATACGAAGTCAAAGATAAATTTTAAACATATCGTTAGTCACTTCCGTTAATGTTTTAACTGATTGCTTTCAGGTGTAAGACTCGATTAATATCTAATAATTTTTTTTCGTATTAATTTATGCTTGTATTTTTTTCATGTAATAAAACACTTAATGCTGTTTTATCACAGTACACGGCAGAGCACTCCGAGTAACGAAAGTCGAGCTCGGTATAAGTACAGGCAGATTAGGAGAATTGAAAAAATAATCAGACAAGTGCGAGTTGAACTCACGTGAGTGATTTCCCTTTTGCATAAACTTCATACCGCTTATCAAGCCATTGTTTGGCTTCAACAGTATAAAAAAACAGTGTTTAATCTACTCACGACATTCTTTTTCAAAATTAACAAAAATGGGCTCACTAAAGCCGCTTTATTCAGTAAACTAACAGTCAGAATTAGACTGTCATGACATTTCGACAAGTGCCGTTTGTAGGCTGGTATTATAGGGCACTGTCAACAGTGCTGCCATATACAAGGTATCCTAGGACTCAACGTCACAAAAATCCTGCCACTAAATACTTGACACATGATAAATACTCTTTGAAAGATTTTTTTCTGAGCTCTAGGTAAATTCTTTTTCAGAAATACTGTGCTTGGAATTTTGATGTAGGGTTGAATTTGAAACAGGATGTATAAAGGTGAAGATGTTTTTGACCCGAAATTTGGAACACCCTATAGGATGCAGCAACTAGAATATAAGGTATCAACTAGTGTCAAAATGTAGCACCATGCTGTATAAACATTTCGGTATCTTATTCACGTTATTATCTCTATAAAGAAGGTACAAGCTTTTCAAGGAAACGCTGTTGACGTTTCCAAGATTTTTCAATGAATGGTTTGGCCAGCTTGCTTTCTGCAGAGACGTAGTCGTTTGCCCAGTACGATTGAATGAGGTAATTTTGGCAAGGGGAGGTCACACTTGATATTAGCGCATTACAATTGATTTTTCTCTAAAATTTTAATGGTTTTATCAGACTTTTAAGAGATTAAACTTACATTTCAATATTATTTTTAGTTATTTTTATATAGTTCACAATTTATCTTCTTTAATAATCTAGATAATAACTTGAATAGAAAACAAAAATGTTCATGGAGCATGGAGCTACATTTTGACACCAGTTGATATCCCCTGTTGCAGTTACTGATCCTACAGGTTGTTTAAAACTTCGGGTAAAAAACACTCCTATTTATGCACCCCGAATATTTTCAAATTCAACTTAATATTCAAATTTCAACCACAGTATTGGTACAAAAGATTTAACCTACAATTCACACACGATAAAATCAAATTAGTACTGCAAGAGATAATCACTTTTGAAAAACGTAAAATATTTGGTAGTAGGATTTTTTTGACGGTCAGTATATTTGGTAAGAAAATAATCGAGTAAACGCCACTGATTTGTATTGTCCTCAGTTACAGTCACGATCCATAAAACTATCGTACTTAACAAATTTTTCTCGAGAATTAAACACTAATGATGACAACTATAATGTTAAGTGTTAACCATTACACGACATGCCGCGAGAATTTAAGCTATTAGATAATATGTCTTTTACGGTTCCGTGCTTTCGTAATTATATCATTTTCTCACATTTTTATTTTCAATTTAACATCTGGGTTACTGTAACTTTGATATAAGCATCCCTAAAATTTTATATTTTCTTCATTCCCTGTATGCTAAATGCTCTATTATAACATTGATTTTACTACACATTTACTTAATTACAGTTACCTGTAAATAATTGTAATTAAGTAAATACTTACAAAACCGAGATGGTTTTTTGTCGATATAGAATTTTGGTTTGTGATTAGATGTAGAGAAGTCGCTGATATCGCACTCTCAACATTTTCTTAACTAAGGCTAATTTATTGGTGTGGTATCAACGTAGACTCTAGTCCAGGATTATGCTCTCAGAGCTCTTGGACGAGTGGCATCTACCTTGTGCCGATGAGGCGCAAAAACGCCGAAACCGGTCCACAAGTGATGTTATTCCTTCTAATCGCAAACCAGAATGGTTGGTTCTATCTCAACAGATATACCAACCCCGTTTACTTTAGAAGTGTAATTCAATGTCTGTCAATGCAGCTGAGTTGGAAATGTTGGATTGAAGCGTTTGAAGAATTTTACACAACTAACTCCGAATGCACCCTTTCAAAATTATGTGATGCAGGAATCAAGTGAAACCCAAGACTGCTGAATTGATATTCTGAATGCATTCACATTTTCCGCTGTTGTTAGATTTTTGCTTATAGTTGGAGAGCTAGCTACATAAAACAGTATCGATAAGGTACACGACAGTTAAGTTAATAAATGATTGTAAAAACATTAACCCATCGCGAAATGGCTATTCTGCCAGTTTTGATAGGCTGGATATGTAAATGGCGGCCAGTTTTCCACGTCGGAGAAACCTGCCTGAAAAACCGATAAGGAACACGCGTGAAATTTTTTTCAGGCATTGTTGAGACCTTGACTAAGAGCGTTGTAACAGTGGCAGAAAGTTAGCTGGTCGGAAAACCTTCGGCAGAAGGAACTAAAAGTCATGGAAAACAGCCTGTAGCGTCAACGGGAAATTTAAAAAAGTACACGTGCAAAACTTTTTTCCAGGAATTGCTTAGCCCTCAACTTAGAACACTGTGATAATGGCAGAAGTTTTTCAGGCCGGAAAACCCTCCGCAGAAATTAGAAAAAATCGGAAAAATTGAAAACTCAAAATCAATCCCTAGCAATGACTGGAAAAAAGTTTTGCACTTGTACCTTATTAAATTTCCCGTTGACGCTACAGGCTGTTTTCCATGACTTTTAGTTCCTCTGCCGAGGGTTTTCCGACCTGCTACTTTTCTGCCACTTTCGCAACGCTCTTCCTTGAGGTCTAAAGAATGTACGGAAAAAAGTTTTTCACGTGTACCTTATCGGTTTTTTCATTGGAATTTTCCACGACTTTGAATCATTTCTGCCGAGGGTTTTCCGACCAGCTAACTTTCTGCCACTGTTACACCGTTCTTAGTCAAGGTCTCAACAATGCCTGAAAAAAATTTCACGCGTGTTCCTTATCGGTTTTTCAGGCAGGTTTCTCCGACGTGGAAAACTGGCCGCCATTTACATATCCGGCCTATCAAAACTGGCAGAATAGCCATTTCGCGATGGGTTAATGTTTTTACAATCATTTATCAACTCAACTGTCGTGTACCTTATCGATACTGTTTTATGTAGAGCTCTTGGACTATTAAGCGTGGAATCTGTTTCATGAAAATCCACCGAATAATTATTAATAAAGTATTTTATGTAGCATGTATCAAGTAGGCTTTTAAATGTCTGTTTTTGACAGATCAAATCTTCTGTGTTAAAATATTTCATTAAAAATAAGATACAAGATACTTATTGCTCATTCCTTTCCTCTCTTTATTATGATATAAATAACTATTTATTTGACAAAGAATCCGTCAAAAATATGAATTCTAACAGTGCTACGGTAAAAAAGCTCAGAAATTGGTAAATAACAAATTCCATATAATATTACTGGCTAATCTCCGAAACGGCTCAACTTATTTTAATGAAATTTTGTAAATGTTTATTACTTTGTCCTACTAGATAGATGAGATAGTTTTTATCCCGATAACTGACCCCGAATATTTTTTATCGCAAATTTAAGGATTTTAAGTTAAATAAGTTCTTAATTAATGACGGTGTGATATGCAGTACCACACCAAAAACTCTTTGGTAACTGGGATGTGTAAGTATTCAATATAGATGTTACGCTCAATAGTCGAATTCGGGCAATGCCCGAAAAAAAATACACAAATCTAGTTTTGAGCAACAAATATTTCCCAAACCCCAAATTTTAATTTTAAACGGTTATTGGGCATTACAAAATGGGCAGAATTAGTTTTGCGCAATTTGAAATGCACAAAACTAGTTCTGTACATTTTCTCAAAAACCAAAACTAGTTTTGCTTGTTTAACAGTCTCCCAAACCCAAATAAAAGGTAGGGTTATGTTTATGTTGTTGTTTTGAATTTATTCCGTTTGTGCTCGTGAAATTGTGAGTGTAACAATTATTATAATTACAATATTCGCCTATTTATCTCTATAAAAATGCAAGCTGAATTCGACGCTCAATTAGTTCGGATATTGGAGGCTTCAGGTACTCAAAAACATTATCTTATGACGAAACATCATTACATCACTACAATTAATGAAGTTAAGTTAGCGAATTTTTTAAAAGCTGAATCAAAGCCCCTATCTGCTAAACAGTACAGAAGAATAAAGCGTTTTGATATAATAAGTATAAATGGTGTGGAAAAGTTAATAAAAAAGCGCAAAGAAGATTCTGATACTATACTGTATTTTGTTTCTACCGATGAAGTATTTCCTATAATTCACCAGGCACATCTTTCTACATGTCATAAACGACATAAAGGTATGTCTAAAGACTATTTATTTTAGGCTGGAGTTTTTTTTATAACGCTTGCATTTTGTTTCAGGATTGGAAGAAGAGTTAAAGAAAAAATATAGTTAAAGGAAAATATGGCAGATAGCGAAGTGCAACTTTTTATTATCGATGAGGAAAATATGACGGATAGTGAAATGCAGGGTTTTATGCAAGATGCTGAAACAAAAAATATGGCTAGTGAAGAAGTGCAAACTTTTAAAGCGTATGTAGACAATCAAAATGTATTAATAAACCAAAGCGAAGATTTGTTATGTATTGTGTGCAAAAAACTTATCACCATCGTAGAAAATTGCTCAAAGTGCAAAGGGAAAATTCATGCTAGTATTTTAAAAGTAAGCAACGAACCCGAAACAGAATATCAATGTGTTCTTTGTCAACGTTCCTGTGATATAATCACGAATCGTGAAATCGCTAAAAGAGGTTTGGAAGTTCAAGCCAATTTGATGCTAGCGCAATCAAATAAAAAGTTTAAACCAGCCTCAGTTGGCGACAATGTCCTTGTACGAATACCAGACGTGGATCGTGGCAGATTAGCACCACGAAATGTCTATCGACCTGTTTCGATTTTACAGAATAAATCCTTTTAATTAGCGCTCGTCGTCACTAGCCACATTCAATTATAGTTCTGTGATCCCAAACTCTTCTACCCTGACCGTAAGACAATTGACGTCTCCCAACGGTCGCTTCCATTTTTTTGCACACCGCCACGTGAAACACCCCTTTTTGTTATCGACCGCCTAAGAGGGCAGATCATCTTTCGCTATCTTTCATATCTTAAGTATCTATCTTAGGAATTTTGCTGTGGTAAGCACAGCACCGAGCACAACCCGAGGATATAACCCTAGGCTAGAATATAACGCCGAGGATATAAACCGAAGAATTTAACCGGAGAATATAACCCCAAGAATATAGCCAAGGATACAGCCCTAGCTCAAAATACCGTCCTAGAACAGAACTCATCAGTTCAGATCAAGACCTGACTTCTTCTTCAGGAAACAACTCCATATAAGCTAAGTACCTATAAAAGTACAAATTCCTGTGGCAGAATAAATTGTAAATTTGTGTTAATTCTATTTTTATTTTTCTTTCTAAATCCTCAACTATAAAAGTTGAGGGAGATATCGCCCGGGGTAATTTTTAGTAACTTTTGTATTTTTTACCTTTCATTCAAATTTTACAAGGCGTTTCTACCTTTTCCGCCTTAGGTTTCTTAGTCCTTTTTATCGTTAAAAAGGTAGTGGCGCCCTCAATTTTTACAACCCTTCTGTTATCCTTGTGCAGCATAAACTTGGGGTCGAATCACCCTTGAGAGGAGTCTCTAGCCGGAGCCCTTCGAGCTGGTGCCCTGTGAGGTACAGCATTCACAGTTACAAATTGGCGCCCAACTAAAAGCACACATTTACCGTTACAAATTGGCGCCTTTACAGTTACAATGTAATGGCAGTTGTTCAATCAATTGATGATGGATTTTACAAATTAGCCACAAAGACTGGAATTTTACAAAAACATTTTTGTAGAAACGAGTTTCAGTTGGCTGATAATAATGTTTTTATAGACAACAACAATGTTGGCGATAAAAACGACAAAGAAATATCACTCAGAACGGCATCTTCCGATATATCCGGATCTACAGAATGTCATCTGCAATTCTAAGTCATTGAAGCTCTTGTTCAAACAAATAATTTTTTCGAGTTAACTTAACATTTGCCTAAGAATAATATTTTATATATTTTTGTACCTATTTGTTGGTATTTAAATTAAATATATTTAACCTTACGTATGTTTTATTCGAACCCTGATTGAATGAAAAAAGCTAAATTAATACTGATCATTCAGAAATATACAGAACTAGTTTTGTGCTTTTGAAATTGCGCAAAACTAGTTCTGCCTATTTTGTAATGCCCAATAACCGTATAAAATTAAAATTTCGGGTTTGGGAAATATTTGTTGCTCAAAACTAGATTTGCGTATTTTTTTCGGGCATTGCCCGAATTCGACTATTGAGCGTAACATAGATACGGAAGTGTTTTAATTGCAAACGTTTTCTTGGTGCTACAATTGATTACGCGTCAAACAGATATACGAACGTTTTGCTCAAGTTTTTGCGGATCATAATTTTTATTCTATTTTAATGGGAGTTTTGCTTGGTTTGTTTATAGTTTTCTTATTTTGATTCTATTTTAATTGATCTGTATATTGTTTTTCATATTTATTTTGATATTTTGAAGAATGCTGCGATGAAAATATCGGTTTGTGTTTAATTGCAAATCATAAACAATTAATTGCCATTCACATTCAAAGTTTCGAAAGAAACTCCAATTTGCTTGTAAGGAACAAAATTATTTATTATTTTTTCCTAATTTCAAATTCTTATTTTGATCCAGGACAGATCCCCGTACATTTGCGGCTCCGATACATTTGATTGTGAATATAAATTCTATAAAATATTGTCTTTCTCATCTTGTTAGTTAACTAAGTATATATTTAAAATCAAGATATCACGACAGCCAGTATAGTAGATAGTTCCTAAGCTATAAAAACACTCAAACGTTAGCGAATCCATCAGGTACATATGCGTTTACGATCGAGTTTTTTGAAAAAATTCACAGTTTATGTAGGTGTTCGGTAATCATTTTACCTTTCAGAAAACAAGTCTGAAGCGTTAGAGATCCATTTTAAGGTGATGTTCTTTGAAAATTATTACGTAGTCAACATCTAAATTATGATTATGATGAGCGTTTTACAGGAAAACAGTGTTCGACTATCTTGATAGTAAAATGACTGTTAAAAATGTCGATTAGGGATAAATTTGTTTTAGTCCTTTTATGTCGACCCAAAACACTGACGAGTAATGTAAATAGATAAATTTTAAATAATCCTGGGGGTTATTTTTTGTGGGAAAATAGTTAAGTAGGTAACTCCATTAATCAATTTAAGAACCTCCTAACTCGACTAAACATTTGAATGTAACGGATGTAATTGTCATAGTTTTAGTTTTGTTTTGTACTATATATTAGTAGTGTAAATTTTTTTTGTTTTACCGTTTTTATTGAATTATTTTTATATTCATTTTTACCGTTGTATTGTATTTTTATCACTGTATTTTATAATTTGAATGTATACTGTATTTGTTTGTAGGCCTACTATAGAAAAATTTTCATATTCACTTTTTTATATGGAATTGGGCTTGCCCGCAAAATAAAAAATTTTAAGTAAATGAAAAATTAAAAAAATATTGCAAAATGAAAGAACTTGTTGCGAGCGTCAAATTTAATAGTTTCAAAGATATTAAAATAAATACGAGTTTTATTGTTTTTTTTTCACAGATTATTAAAACCATTCACGGTCTGACCAACTATTATAAAATCGTTCAATATTATGTCTAAATCTTCATCGTAAAGAAATCCATTACATATTTATCAACTCGAATATTATCCGTGACTTAAAAGCGTTACATAACATTTTTCTCTAGTATAATGCGCTGAGAATAGTCACAGCATCTTCAACGTTATATGTATCATTAGGTCAAATCTATAATTATTGAACGGCGTTTGTTGCATGAACCTCCGTATTTTTTGTACCTGAAAAGTTCTAGCATCGCCAAAGGGGGGCAGCGAGTGTTTTTTATTATTTTGTTCTTATTCCTGTGGTGAATGGAGGAGTGAGAATCGGATGAAATTACTAAATAAGAATGCTCAGGTTGAAAAATGAGGATTTGAAATGATCAATTTATACTTTTTTGCACTTTAAGTATAAGTCGACAAATTTATCTAAGTACTTGAGCAACAGATGTACAGGGTGAGTTATTACGGTTGTGTTTGTAGGTTAACTTAGAATCTAGAATAGATAGACAAAAACCAATGGTGTACACTCGATCTTTTTGTTTGAACTTAAATCACTGTACTTTTTGTTAATTATTTTGGGAAACTAAACCACACACTTTTTTATATTCAACGATTCGGTGGCGTTCCAGCTACCGTTATCAAGAACAGTTGAGTTTTTAAATTCTGGTCCGTATCTGACACTAACCAAAAAATTCGACAACTACACAATCAATAATATTTTGAAGTTTATGACTGCAAAAAATTTTGTTGTTAAATTTTTAACGTCCCTTCACAGTAGATCACATCCTTGATAAAATGTGAAATAAATTATTCTAACAATATTATAGTCTACTAGGAATGGGATCCAGTGAAGTGCACGCTCCAGGAACGGTTTTATTAAGGATAGTGCTTTTTTGCTTATTTCGGAAATGTTGTTAAGAAAAAGCGTTTGGTGTTACTTTTTTTGTAATATGATTATTTTTGTTTCAAAATATGTCTAAATCAGTTTTGTCATATTGTGTATTGAAGTGTATATTGATTAACAACAATTCCAATGATAAATCATAACAAAACCTGGATAAAAGCTTATGATACTATCCTGATAACGCAGGTGTTATAAAAATATCTATTACATTAATTCAAGTAGATCCGCACATATTATTGTGATGTGTCGTCAGAAGCCCATAAAACGCTTAAACACGTCAGAACGCGTGTGTGATCAATATCTGGAGGTCCCAGACTTTCGCCGAGTGTTTTTGCGTGTTGCTATGGAGCGGAAGTACAAAAAATGGAAGAAAAGTTTATAGAAGAGGTAAGAAAGTATAATTGTTTGTACAATGCTGGCAATAAAGATTGTAGTGATAAAAAAGATAAGAGGCATATGCAATCATCAGTGCATCCTACAAAATGAGAGATTAACCTTAATAATTTTTTATTAATAATTTGGTCATTGACTTAGGGAGGGATCGCAGGCGGGTATCGCAGGAACCATCATGTTCCGACCACAGGCATATCAGATTTGAGCTGAAGTCATCAGCCCTAATAGTGACTAAGTTCAGAAATCCAAGAGAGACTAACTGGGAAGGATATGATGAATCCCTCAGAGAGTCACTTAAGGAAGGGACAGTCACTATTAAAGGGAAAGAAAGCCTAGAAGTGGCAGTTGACCAGGTTAACGAGGCAATGTTGAATGCCTACCGAGTGAACTGTCCAGAACGAACAAGGCAACGCAAAGGGAACACAGTTTGGTGGAATAATTACCTAGAGGGATTAAGAACAGAGGTAAGAAGGTTATTCAATAAAGCCAAGCTCAACCAAAACTGGGACCTATACAGGAGTAAGCTTACTCACTATAATAAGGAGATCCGGAAGGCCAAAAGGGACTCATGGAGAAGGTTCTGTGAGGAAATTACAGAGACCACAGAATGCGCCCGAATCCACAAAGTTCTGGCCAAAGAAGGCTCCAATGAAAAGGTGAGTCTCCTGAAGGAAACGGACGGGAACTATGCAGAAACGGCTCAGGAAAGCTTGGAGTTGCTGACAAGAGCACACTTCCCAGGAGCTATCATGTATCTAGGTCGGCAGGAGGTAGCCAGAAATCTCCAAGAGGTAGGTAGACCCAGTCGGGAAGACTGGCAAATTGCCACTGCTATTACAAGACCAGATAAAATAAGATGGGCGATAGATGAATTCCAACCCTTTAAATCACCGGGAGAGGATGGAATCTATCCAGCCCTACTGCAGAAGGGTAAAGAGGCGTTAGTGCCGCAACTAAGTAAGATCTTCAAGGCTAGCCTAGCTTGGAAATATACTCCGGTAATATGGAGGAAGGTGAAGGTCATCTACCTTCCGAAAGTAGGTAGAATATCAGACCAAACGCCCCAATCATATAGACCAATTAGCCTAACGTCCTTCCTGCTTAAGACTTTGGAAAAGCTAGTAGATAGGTACATAAAGGACAACGCTCTGACAACTCGCCCTCTAAGCGAGCGTCAGTATGCCTACCAACAAGGCAAGTCAACAGACTTGGCTCTGGATGACTTAAACAGGCTACTTTCCAAGTCGATCGATGACAAGGAAATAGCAGTAGCTACTTTTCTGGATATAGAGGGAGCATTCAATAATGCGTCTCCAATATCTATAACCAGGTGTATGGAAAGAAGAGGGATCGAACCCATCATCTGCAGGTGGCTTGCAGTCAATCTAGGGAATAGGATAATCACATCCACCCTGGGAGAGGCAACCATCACGGCGGGGGTGGGGAGGGGTTGCCCTCAGGGAGGCGTGTTATCGCCCCTTAGATACTCTTCTAGTACGGCTGTCCGATGAAGGTATTCAGTGCCTAGGGTATGCGGACGATCTTGCTGTCGTCATAAGAGGACGGTTTCCAAACACGATATCAGAGCGCACCCAAATGGCGCTTAATATAGTAAGTGGCTGGTGTAGGGAGGAGGAACTGGCAGTGAACCTTCACAAAACTACACTGGTACCGTTTACAAAAAAGAGAAATTTGCAAGGTCTACAAAAGCCACAAATTAACGGAGTGAAAATTCCATTTGCTAAAGAAGTTAAGTACCTAGGGGTAATCTTTGACCAGAAGCTTACATGGAATTCTCACATCGAAAAAACCACGCACAAGGCCAGAATCGCTCTCGGAAGGTGTAGGCAGATGTGTGGGAAGAATT
The DNA here is from genome assembly GCA_947563755.1 of Lochmaea crataegi. Taxonomy (NCBI): domain Eukaryota; kingdom Metazoa; phylum Arthropoda; class Insecta; order Coleoptera; family Chrysomelidae; genus Lochmaea; species Lochmaea crataegi. The sequence continues at coordinate 71,353,472 of OX387423.1, forward strand.
GGGGATTGAATCCTAACATGACCAAATGGTTATATACACAGGTCGTGAGGCCAATGATAACCTATGGATCAGTAGTCTGGTGGCCAAGGACACTGCAGATTGGGGCGCAAAGGCAGTTAAGTGGTATCACAGGGGCCATGAGAACGACGCCGACTGCAGCCCTGGAGGTAATACTGAACCTGCCACCACTGCATATCTTCGTTCAGGGAAATGCAAGATCTGTAAGTCACAGATTATTATACAGGGGCCTCCTCCGATAAGTCAAGGACAAGGTAAGGTCTACAAAAAGCTATATGAAGAAATAAAGGCAGATCCAATACTGGGAATGCCTATGGATCAGATTGCCCCACAATATAGTTTTAAAAATGAATACACAGTAATCATTCCAGAGAGAAAGGACTGGGATACAGGGCCTCCTATAATAGCGAATCTCAACTGGTACACTGATGGCTCTAAAACAGACTCTGGAGTAGGAGCCGGAATATATGGGGTACAAGAGAAGATCACGATCTCTCTAAGCCTTGGGAAACATGCCACTGTCTTTCAGGCAGAGGTAATGGAGGTGCAATGCTGTGCAGAAGAGTTGATGAGACGGGAGGTAGATAGCCAAAGAATCGTCATCTACTCCGATAGCCAAGCAACACTAAAAGCGATAAGCTCATATCGGACGACGTCAAATTTGTTGTGGGAGTGTCGCAAGGCCCTCAACAGACTAGGTAGTCATAATAGAGTGACCCTAGCCAGGCCATCAAGGAATAAAAGGCAATGAAAAGGCCGATGAATTAGCCAAGTAGGGAGCGACGGAGGTCATGATAGGGCCAGAACCTTCCTGCGGAATTGCTAAATGCCTCACCAAGGAGAGCATCCCCCAATGGATAAACAACCAGGCGTTGCGCTGGTGGCATGAGACTCCGGGGCAAAGGCACGCTAAGCTATTCCTTAAAAGCCCTTCGGTCAGACTGTCACGCGACCTACTATGTCAAAGTCGAGAAACGAAGAGGATGATGGCGGGAATGCTGACAGGGCATTGTAGGCTAAGGAAGCATATGCACACAATTGGCCTAGCAGATGACAGCCTATGTAGGTTATGCCAGGAAGAAGACGAAACCGCGGAGCACTTACTCTGTGAGTGCGAAGGCCTAGCAAGGGTGCGGTTTCACCTATTCGGAGAAGAAAAACCGAGGGCAGAGAGCTACGCAAAGGAGGCGGTATCCAGGCTAATAGGTCTAATAAAAAGAATAAAGCTAGATATCGAGCTCTAAATATGGGGGAGGACCACAATAGATCTGCAAAGGTCGCAGTGGGATAGGACAAAGAGCCACTCCAATTCTAATCTGATCTAATCTAGGGAGGGATAATTTACAAATACATTCCTCCAAGTAGATTTTCCATAATAAGATCAGATAAACTAGGTACGACTGGGCAACATGAACTACATGAACTACATGAACTTACAGAATATTAATTAAAATGCATCTAAACACGAAAACATCAGCACAGAGCACGTGTATGGCATCAGAGCAATGTGTCCGCATATCGATTGTGTCGTATATTCTGTCTGATGTGTTGTGTTAACTCGACACGTGTTAATAATGTGTCCTAAGCTTTGGTCTGCGCTAGTCAGAGTAGGATTTAAATCTCCCAAGGCCCGGGACTAAAAAACGGCGGGGGCCACTTAAGGAACTAGAAATCCCGGAAAAACTCGGGTGATAGTTAAATCTTTAGACAGTTTTGATGAATAATTTTGGAAAACGTCGTAAGTCACAAGATATGATGATATAGGAGGGGGCCCTGATAAATTTTAACATCGTGATATATTAGATAATGGAATATCTTAATATGACATATAAAATGAAGTATCTTAGTTACTTGTTTAGTTGTATCAATTTCTATTGTCCACTCAAGACGATGCAATTGTAATTTGTGAAAATGGTCGAGTAATACCTGTTATATTTCTGTTGTGGAATTTGTTATTGATTGATTTTATTTGAGAAGTATGGAAATATTTCTCGTAGTTGAAACAATTAATTTGTTATACATTCATTTCATGATTTTACTGTATGAAAAATGAAATGTATTCAATAATATACATAAGTTATAGGACTTCTCGTTATAACAAAACCAGTCCGTACCGTTCGGATTAATCAACATATAAAGCAATTTTAATCACGCGATTTATAATAAATATAATGTGGGTAACTTCCTCCTCAGATAACTGTTTTGTCTTATATGAATTTTAATCACTATCTTAGACCTAATTCATTGATAACAATCGATAATACCAGTATACTCATGTAAGTTTTTTATTTAATCACTATCGAACAATTATACGAGGGGCAAATAATGCACACAATTGATACGACTCATATTTTTCGATTTTCGGCCCTGTCTTGGTTTAGATAAGCGGAACTTATTTTTTATGTGGTCAGTTAAAACCTAAGAAGTTTCTTCAAATTCAAATAAAATTATTTGACACATTGCTTACTGTAGCTTTAGATAAACATCCGACGAAAAGAGTATCCCACCCCTTTCTTCTTTCCATTTTGATAATTTATTGTGGGATTTCAACTGACTGCTGGAAGGAAAAATGAAGAGCACTTGGAAAAAGTTAGAACAAATTTCTTTTTGTGCTTTAGGATTAACCACAATAAATTTTGGGTTAATGACCAGTCCAGTCCAGTATATTGGAATACTTTTATGGAATATATTGCATTAAGTTTGTGATGAGTGTGATAAGTGCGTAGTACCGGTACACATACTCGTGATTGTCCGGGGTGGTGGTTGCGACAGTGTGATAAGAGAAGAGGAAAGGGATAGAAACCTGTAAGAATGACATGAAGAATGGATGGAAGTGGTTAGGGCCAAGTGAACAAGAACACCAATACCAAGCGTAAAGACAAGACTTGTATGATTGTAAAATTGAACGCATTTCATAACTGGACACGGGTCATTCAGATCATACACATTCGGAATAAAAAAAACAAGGGATGATCTGTGTCTGGAGTGTGGGGCAGTAGATGACACTGACACTGAACACGTCGTGTTTTATTGCTTGGCCGAGGATCCGCGTTTGGTGGTGGAGTCCTCCACTCTAGAAGCAGTAATTGATTGGACAATGGAGAGCAATAAAAACTTCAAGATTTTTGTGGACACATTTACAAAAATTATAAAAAAAGGAGTAAGTAAAACCAACACGCTACGATGTTTCGTTTTTTTATCAACGTGTATTTTTTAAATTGTACACCCAGTATAAAAAGTGTAAAAAACAGTAATTTAAGACAATATTTGTTTCGTGTTAGAACATTTATTTAGTTTTTAGCAAAATTGCCCTCTTAACATTTCCGTCAGCCCCTGTATACTTATCTAATGCTTATCACATCGTCATATATGTATAAATAGCGATTCCTTTTCCGTATTATTTACTCAATTAATTATTACGTGCAACTAACGTGTTTCTCTGAAAGAACCGTGAACTATCACATAGCCTAGAACAAATAACAATTTTCTTACGAGAGATAATGGTCTAAGAAGAAGAATAGTCTATTGTATTACGAGTATACCTACTATCTATAGAGTAAAAAGGTCTTTCATATACTTAATTCGTAGGGGAACGCTTCTAGCTACTAAAAATAAAAATAAAATAAAAAAATAACCGTGGTTAGTGTGGGTACTTACCGATATACGGTAGGACGGCTTGTTATTCTGTAACAAAAGAAAGATAATATTAATTTGAGAACAAATGTCGATTTAAAGGGTCGATATATATTTATATACACGCTGTAGCATATCGGGTACATATTCGAACCTTGTTAAGACTAATGATTACTGATAAAACTGAGAATCCGGTTTCTTATTGTATACATTTTTTTCCTAGAAACATGCGGAAAACTATAATTTTCCGGTGTATTTTTTTTTGTTAAGTTTCCGCACACAGTCCCGACTAATATATTGTTTAACGAGGGCGGTAAGGTAATTAATTCCCACAAGTATGAAAGTTACAGCAGTCTTACGATTAGATTAGATTTGATGAGGTGGCTAATTGACCTATTTCATTGCGACCTTTTCAGATCTATTGTGGTGCTTTGTCCGGCTCATTTTATGTAGCAAACTGAACCTTTAATGTAGTTTCTTGCCGGTGACTTTTCATCGCCCAGTACAAGAAACCGTATATCTGCCAGGCAGTCGCAATGGCATAGGATGTGATCTGCAGTTTCCTCCTCTATGTGACATGATCTTCACATGGATTCGTCTGTCATCTCCATTATCTTTGCGTACCTATTATGCTATGAGTATATCTAGTAAGGCTCTTAGAGTTTTCCTATTTTTGCTTATTAGGTCTGCTGTCTCAGTCCTGGTAAGATTTCCCCCAATTCTAAAGATTTCTGTGTCCACTCTGTCTTGTGACCAAGTTTATTGTGTAAGACAATTTTTTTTTCTCACCCTGTTATTCTTAAAATAGTTTTCGTTTCAAGTAAAATAAATTAAATCATGGGTATACCCTAATATTTCAGAAATGCATTTCTCGACAAAACAACCAATTGTCTGAAACAGATAAGTAAAGTCTTATAATGTCACGTCGGCGATAACGTCTTCGAGGCCACGAAAGGGGAAAGAAAGTTTTAAGAACGATTTGAGTTTTAGTTTCTAGAAAATAACTAAAGTGTTCACTTGAGCCTAATAAATCTATTAAAATATAGTGTGTATTGTGGTGCATATCAGGAGTTAAATAGGTGAGTCTATCTCACAGAGTAATTCAGTTTTGCCTGTTATTTGATATTTGATTTTAAAAGATATTTTATCACATAGAGTATATATATTTGCTAATTATTTTCAATAATTACTTTGTTTAAAGTTCTTTAATATTCAACGTTATTAAGAACATTAATTTGTTGTTGCATTTCCTATTCATCCAATCCTACTGTATTGTGGAGAGTTTGAGCCACTTGCGGTTTGTCCATTCCTGATACAGGGTGACTTCTCACGTAACCCATATCTCCTTCCACCCCCCTGTATTGTGGAGAGCTTGAGCCACTTGCAGTGTAACCTTATTTTGCTGTACTGTGGAGAGTTTGTGCCACTTGCAGCGTATTATTATTTTGCTGTACCGTGGAGAGTTTGTGCCACTTGCAGTGTATTATTATTTTGCTGTACTGTGGAGAGTTTGTGCCACTTGCAGTTTAACTCACATACCTATACTGTATTGTGGAGAGTTTGCGGCACTTGCGGTTTGTCCATTCCTGATACTTCTCACGTCACCCATATCTCCTTCCACCCCCCTGTATTGTGGAGAGTTTGAGCCACTTGCAGTGTAACCTTATTTAGCTGTACTGTGGAAAGTTTGTGCCACTTGCAGTTTAACTCGCGTACCTATACTGTATTGTGGAGAGTTTGCGCCACTTGCGGTTTGTCCATTCCTGATACAGGGTGAGTTTGAGCCACTTGCAGTGTAACCTTATTTTGCTGTACTGTGGAGAGTTTGCGCCACTTACAGTAGTTATAATATTGTTTGTGGAGAGTTTGTGCCACATATTCCTTACATGCACTGGGGAGAGTTTGCGCCCCTTGCACCTTTCCTAATAACCCTAAATATTTACTATTAGGCATTTATTTTTGATCAAGTGAAGTTTTAACTTCACTTTAGTACTGATATGCATAATCACAGTTCAAACACATAAGATGCACCTTGTATATTATTAATACTTTCATTAATTTTGGGGATTCCAACTATACTATTCGTTAGTCAATAATGAATCATTATTTATGGCAAATTGAATACTCAGAGTGTTTTTCTATCCAATTCCAGGTACGTCATCTCGGTTGTTCAACCTACTTGGACCATGTCCATAGTGACTGTTCAATTAAATCCAGGCATCACGTCCAGTGTCTTGTAAATAGTTATTTTCAACATTTAGATTTGTTTTATTATCTATATTATAAACAATTGAATGTTAGTACAAAGTAAGTAATTAAAAGTTAAATTCTAATTAAATATATCAATCTTTACAAATCACTCATTCTCCTCAAGTCAAGTTTTTCCCTCCTTACAATTGTCGATTTCTGAGGTCGCAGAAAGACTCCGGTCCAATGAATGGCATCAATGAACCTTGTCTGACCATTTCATCCCCCTTTTCGTTGCCCTAATGACTTTCATGCTCTACTATCCTTGCTACTGTTACATTGCAGCAGTCTCCGAGTGCGCTTAAGGCTCGTATGCAATCCTGTACTAGCTTAGGGCTGACCTCTATGGAATCCAGTGCCTCCATGGCAGCTTGGCTATCTGTGAAGATGTCAACTTAACGGTATGCTCTTTCTTGTCTACTAGTTCCTTCAACGCAGTGATGTATCGCCTTAACTTCCGTTTTGAAAGTTGTGAGGTCCTTAGATAGGCTTATTGGAATACCTATCCTTTGTTTTGACCCTACAATTCCAGTTCCTACACCTTCCTCTGCCTTGGAGCCGCCCGTATACCAGGTTGTCTCAGCCTGTAGAGGTGCACCTTATTATCAAATATATTACGTCAATGGGTTGCCTCATTGAGTCATCCGCTTTTAGAAACTCGATAAGCTTTCGATTGTGCGTTTGGCTCAAGTGCTGTTGCTTTTGGAGTAGTCTGTGTAATACAGATTTGGCTTCGTCTTGTTTAAAAATGTGCACTGGTGGTAGATTCAAGAGGACCTCCATCGCAATTGGGAGAGGTCTTCAAAACCTCCGTATTACGCGGGAAAGCAAACCTTTGTGTGTTATTTATCAGCCTTATAGCTTCCACTTGCAACGTCGTTGTCCGCCTCACAACTGATCCGTAGACTATCGTTGGTGTAACAACCCTTGTGTTGGATCATTTTTGGGTTGACCCCAATTTTTCCCAAAGATGCATCTGTATCTAATCTCCAAGCTTCTATGAATGGCATTTTAACAATTAGCTAATCTGACAGATTACTCCAAACACCGTTCAATTCGACCAAGCAGCGGTATACAGATACTTGAAATTTTAATTTACCGCCATTTTTTGTCCAAAGTGAATGTTTCCGATATTTTAATAGTTTAGCCGCTCTTGAGTTCTGAATGCTGTAACCATCTCGACACTATTTTATATACTTATATAGATTTTATATGTTTTGACAAGTTTTTATTCAATAATTGAAATATAAAATCGATTCTGACTTAACTCACATATCGAACATAAAATGGCAGAGACCGTTTGGTTTTGCTGTGGTCAGTAAACAGAAATAATTGACCATAGTCGTTTGTTCGGAGAATATTCTTTGAAACGTTACCAATTATACCCTAATTCGTTGCCAACTATGGAAAACGATAACTAGAAGAATTGTTGAAGTAACTGAATTGAAGAAAATTGCTGATGGTGCTTCTGGGTTTAGAAATTATAGTGTCTACTTTTCAATTCCCATACAATCTACGAAAAAAAAAGAAAAAAACGAAAGTTGATGCGGTTTTTACCGATAGAAACTGTTGTTTTAAAAAATTGTTATTTATATATTCTTGGTTAACTGTGTTAACATTAAAAAGTAGACCGCGGCTATACGTATGGTAAAACTGCATTTAAATTTATGGCATTCCACAATGAAATATTCATTCTCTTTTAATAACAATGCTATAGGAAGTTTATTGTGAGAGAAAAATAGGAAAATGGGAGAGATACAGGGAAATAAAAATTTCCTCAAGGATTTTTTAAATAATTAAGAATTTAAAAAAAATAATATAGAAACATACATATTAACTTTTTATTATCTACGCGATAGCACTTTGAAATCTTTAAATTTAACCCCTAACTTAACTTTTTAAGATATTGGCAGTTGATGTCCCAGAAATTACCAATTAAGAGAGACAGAGTATTAATGCCCTGCCTACTCGGCTGCTATTGGTGGTAAAATTTTGACAAACGCCAATTGCATCGAACCTTATCAGGTGTTAAGATTTTCAGTAGCGTAGCGTCACACAGTTATTGTTTCTGCTTTGTACATGTTTTATGACGTCAACCCTCTTGTGATTACTCTAGATGAAAGTGATTCCAGTAGCGGCAGTGAGTCAGATTCTTCGTAAAGATGAAAACTGTTTATACCAATTCTTAGAAATATACCTAGCTTAAATAATTTCCCATTATCTTGTGTTTCTTTTATTCTCATTACTACCTGGAAGAAATTATTTAGTTTCCAACAAATTTTAATTATAGTCCGTCCGGAAATATAAGATCCTAACTTTATAATCTTCAATTAGATAAATAACATGTTATTGTAATGGGTACCTTATTGTTAAAATATTATTTATGTACTCAGAATTCAGGTGTAAAGCAGATCCGTTTCTATTAAAATCAATATACCAATAATTATAACAAAGAATTAAATATTATTTATTAAGTTAGGATAATATATTTCGGACGGACTTTACTTTATTAATTGTACAAGTTGTGTTAATTTGTAACAGAAAGCGTATCCTCAGAACTTGCACGGCACTGTTTACAGTTATCGGATGGGCGGCGTCAATAGCTCCCTAGAAAGCATTTAAGACATCTAGTTAGCTGGCGAGTACTGTAGTAGTGTTATAACTTGAACATAAAATGGCCGAATTAAGTGAAATACAACGAAAATATAAGGATGGGATATGGGAATAGAAGATGAACGTATCATAAAGGTTGACCGATAACTAGCGGATCAGTGGTTTATCAATTTATCAAAAATTGAAGCTAGATATCTTATTTAACCTTGGAGATCATCCAAGTCAGTTGTGAACATCGCCTCAAAAAGTTCTACTATTTACAATAGAGCGTTTCCAAGTGACGTCATCCCGCTCCATGTTGTCAGCTAATCACGGACAACCTTCAGAAAGATGGATCGAAATAGCATTTTTTACTGATTTAAATATAAATCGAGAACAAAAGTTTATTAGTTTTGGTAAATTTGTGTACTAGGTAGTGTGTATTAGTTGGATACTATAATAATTTAAAAGTGTAAAATAGCAATTGTTATGAGTTTTATCGTGTTGTATTATTCGGTATGAGGTTATATTCGAATTTAGTGTGAAGGTTGTCCGGTGACAGAAATTCGTCACGACGTCGTACTTGGAAAAGGTCAATAGTACCTAATATATAAATTTCATTTATAAAATTCCGAATATTCCCATAAACTATCATCATTGGGGTCCAGAGAAAGTGTTTTTAGTGTTTTCACATGTTCGTTGATTTCTCATAATTATCTAATTAGTCTTCAATGGTTACACTCTAATATGATTTGATTTTTTGTATCTATGAATCGTTTTAAATACATATTGGAACATCCAGTCATTTATATTCTGAATTACGACGGAATTTCCAGTTGAAGGCATTTTGTCAGAGGTCATTACCAGAATACTGTGACTTTCAGAGTCCACCAGCAGCCTGCTTCGTTCCTGTTTTATGCATTTGTAAATAAGCGTAATTCTATATGTTTTTCATCCAGATTATCTTTCCAATAATATATAGAGACGAGGTAGCTTTCCATGGCTGCCGACGGTGTGGTTCTGATGCTACCGGTAAGTGCCACTTCTATAAGCTGTAGTTAGTATTAGATCAAATTTGACCAATTGGATATGTCTTAAGGGTAACGAGCAGTTGGTAGAGTAATAGTAACGCTGTCGTCTTGCATTCGGAAGGGAGAGAGGTTGAAATCCTAGGTCCACCTGACCTACTATGAGTTTTTTCAGAGGATTTCTCGTAGTAATAGGTGAATGCTGGGACCCTACCTCACAGGCTCCTACCACCGTTCTTTCCACTCCCGTCCCCTGAACCCAAAAATTCTAATTGCTTCCAATGTTAGCTGAAGAGGCTATAGTGGCCCGCTCCTCGACCAGTTTCGTTTAAATCATTCGCTGTTAATCTTTTGGTCACCATCAAAAGCTCTATATGTGACCATTGGTATTACAATAATCATGTCTGTAGTAGAATATTATATACCACCCTTCCTGACGTGGCCCTTGTCAGTAGAGGAGATAGTACCCCACCTTGTAAGCTGCCCCTGGAAACCTTGTAGCTAATGATGTAATCTTGAAGAGATGTAGTGACTGCTTTTTTTATGAGCATGGAATAGATTCAGCCAGTGATGGTTAGCTTTGTGACAATTTCAGCCAAAGCTGAACCTATGGGGGTTGGTCTATTGTCAAATGCTGTGATATCAAGAAGAAATATGTCCACCGCAATCTCCTTGTTATCAAGATATTTGGTGAACTTCTTAACAAGGTTATATAATGCTAAATACAACCTAGTTTTAAATTTACAAGAAATTTCTATTTCCAAAAATGGAAACAAAATTTTTGTTGTCTTCTAGTTGAGCTCATTACCGTTGCTGGTTCAACGTTCTGATATGTTTATTACCCAGCTCGTAATTAAACAGACTATATTTGAGAGTATATAAATAATCTTAAAGCTTTCAGAAATGTTAAGATTAACTTTTTGGAGACTGAAATTAGCATAGCACAACTCCAAATTCAAGATTTTAAGCAAATTTATTACAATTCCATACTATTTAAACGGTAAATGCTACCTTAAGACACTCCAAAAGCGGTAAGCGGATTTACAACAAAAATCACTCAAAGTACTATACATTTTTTTATAACAGCTGTTTAAACAGAACCATCTTCATTAACGACATATACCCACGGTATTGGATAAATTGCAAATTTATTCGCTTTGAATATAATGAATGACGAGTTGCAAAAGTATTTTAAATTCGTCACCGAAAAACTCGTTTCGGTGTTACATAACGGTAAATTATACCTTTCTGGTATCGAGACAGGTATACGTAATCATTGTAGGTCAGAGGCGTTATAGGTCAGTATACTCGGGAAAAAATAATGAGTTTATGCAAATTTTGATGGCATCATCACTTTCAGATATCTTTAAATAATTTTCCAGGGCTGGAGTAATGGAATAGAGATAAATTTTGTGAGTAATCTGAAGTGAGTAAAGGGTGTTTGAGTTAAGGATTAAAAAGGTTGTAACCGCATTATTTATGAAATGGAGTGAAATTGTAAAATGGGGATGATGTTTGACGATTAAAAACGTTTTTTCAATTTTCGAGAAAATTTTTGAAATTAAGAGGCATGATTTCTTGAAAATTTCAAAATGAGTAGTTTTCAAGATACTCTTATTTTTCGAAAAAAATTCAACCTTTTTCACGGAAAACGTATTTGTATAATTTTTCAATTTCAACATTCTTTTTGTTATAAATAGAAGTAAAACAAAAATTAGACGAGATATAAGTGAAATTATGAAACGGGGATGTTGTTTGGGGTTGAAATTGTTTTTTGCGATTTTTGGGCAATCGTGATTTGCTAGTGAAATATTTTGCAAAAGAGAGTTGTAGATAATCATTGAATCTAAGAATTTTATTTAAAATATCTTCTTAAATACGAGGGTTGTCTTTTATGTTTTGCATATAGAGCTAGCTCATACAGTAAGTACATAACTTTTAAACACTATTGTTCTTCAAAGTATTCTCCACGGAGAGAAATGCATTTTTACATTATTTGGAAACAATTCTAGAAGCAGTTATTCCGCTCGCTTGTACATTTAAAATTGAGTTTTTGGAGGCGTTGACTGCATCTTCTGGGGACAGGAACCTTTGACCTCGAAGTTCATTCTTAATTTTTTTTGGAAAAGTAAAACAGTTGTTAGGACTTAGGTCGGGACTGTATGGAGGATGGTCCAACAATTTGATGTTTTCTTGCTTTAAAACTCAATTGTTTTTCGAGCTTCGTGGGAACTTGAATTTGTCGTTGAAGGTTGGTTTTTCAAAACTCGGCAATTACTTCCGGAAACAAATCGATATGTACCAATCAGCAGTAACAGTTATATGATCTTGCAAAGGAATTGTGGCTACATGACCCACTTTTCGAAACAAATGTCGCCACCATATTTTTGGAAACACTTCGAGAAAGGATAACTTTCGTCGGTTTTGGTTCATTTTGGAACTCCCAAACAGCCGACTGACGTCTATTTTCAAGTTCATAAGAGTAAATCTAGGATTCATCATCACTGAAAATACTGTATATATTTTTTGAGTTTTCTGCGTTAAACCGGTTTAGAGCTTGTTAACTCGAATTGACTCTAATTGCTTTCTGCTCTGCGGAATCTAACGCGAAATTAATTTGTTTACAAATAATTCTTTATGGAACATTTTTTGAATTGTAGTCTTTGAAATGCCCAATGATGCTCCAATTTCACGATATGTGACATGTCAATCTTCTTGGATCAGTTTACGTATATCATCGACGTTTTTCTGGGTGACTACCGTTGTTGGTGGACCTGTTCTTAGATCGTTGTTAAGATTAATCCGTCCATGTTTTAATTCTCCATTCCAACAAGAAATTGTCAACTGATGTGGCGCTTCCTGCCTAAAACCTACTCGGCAAGGCATTCTTGTTGAGACAACTGATTATTGCGCGAATATTTTCTATGCTTTATTCAATTATTCGGCTTACTCATCAACTTTCAGTTTAGGTACAGCTTGAACCGAAGTGGTCTTAAGTTGATTGATAGTTAATTTTGACATTTGATATTTATTAACAGGCGCCAACTATGTTGTTGTATGCAACACTTAGAAGACAATCTCGTAAATAGAAATAAAACAAAAAGATATGAGGTGAAAGTATGCAATGGGGCTAGAAGAGATTTTTTCGCGATATTCGATAAAATATGACTTCTTAGCAAAACATTCTTCACATAAAGGCTTTCACTCGAAACATTTCTTTAAATAACCTAAACTTTTAAACAAAATTCTGTGAAAACTATTTTTCAGTTTTTCACATTTTTGGGCTGATAAAATTAATTGAATTCATATAAACTATTGTGAAATTAAACCTTCTCGTATATTCCATCCTTCTATTTCACATAAAACTTCCAAATTGGGTGTATGAATATCGATCTATACTTTCAATAAATATATCTAAAAATAAAATTTATTAAAAGAGCATTCCATATCCATTCGATTATATTAAGTACGGTACTGTATCTTATAACGGCGTACACCTACATATAACAAGAGGTTAAAAACCGTTGAGGTGTTTTTATTTATATTTGGAGAATCAGATTACAAACAAGATAAAGAGCATACGAATAAGTTAATGTAAGATTCTGAATAATATAAAAATAAAACAAAAGCCGCAAAGCTTACTTCCTAAAAATAAAACATCATTAGCTTGTTTCTTCAAAGATAATTTCGCCAGATTCCATTTAGTGGAGCGTTAAAAACGTTAAAACCATCCTCTCAAAACAGGATGAAATTAAATGATTTTTGCGGGAATGTGTTGTGAATAACATAAATAAAAATCTCTTCCTATTTAGTTGTGCATTTGATATTAAAATAGTAAAAATTGATGATTGCAATAACTTATGTGCTATAATACAGATTACGCTGTAGAATTTTTTTTTGTGAAAGAAGTGCAAAAAGTTGCAAAAAATAATTAAATTATGAATATTTAAATAAAAAAATTAAATAATATATCAAATATTTGTTCATGTAAATATTTACAATTTTTCAAATATCATCTTATATTTCATTCATCTCAATCATAGAAGCTGTATTTAAACAGATCTCGCCATTGCAGACGCTGGATATATTTGAAGAGGTATATGACCTTTTTTAAAAAAAATCAGATTCAGGTGGAACATTCTGTAATGGATGAAAGGCATGGCAGGATCGCCATGTAATAGATGCATCTCCAATGGATACGTTTGTAGACTAGAGGTGTGGAAAGGCCTCTGAATCGGTGCTGTTTCGGGTCACTTGGAGGATCATCTCAAGGGAATGAAACAACTACTTCTAGCAGTGGGATATGTTTGATTTATTTACTATAATACATTACACTACTTACTATGGCTAATGATATACATAAGTACCTAGACGTATAGCATACTTATATTTAATGGTTAAAGATTACTGATCTCTGACTATTCGACTATATGGAATGTTCTTCGTGACTTATTCTAAATCAACTTCTCCTATAGTAAATATTGAATGCATATTTATATAACCAGTCAAGTTCAAATAAAACAAATGAACATATTACTGTTTTGTCTTACTTCACGAATGAACTTGACTTTCTATTCAATAACCTTCTTAATTTATATTTATATAATAATGAAATGTTTGAACGTTTTGTTAAAATAAAATCAAGGGAATTTAATTCTTATTTTAAAAATTTATTATTATATTATTATATTGGGCCAAAAGGCATCACAAGTCTTTAAACGTCTGATAGGTTGTCGAGGTGGTATATCATCACTTGGAGTAAATATTTCAATACTTCCCATATAATGAAATGTTCCTTTACCATCTATAGTGTTAATATTGAAATCAGCATTATCATGAACAAATTGAACGGAAGTTCCAGGCTTTATTACTGGTGGACTTGCAAAAACTGCTGAAGCTTCATACCTTCTTATATGAAGCACAAAAGCCTAAGGAGTTACATATATTTATAATTTTTTTGGAGCCGAATTTTCTATGGAACATCACAACCACAGTAATATGGAGAGGTGATAAAAATTATCGTGGTCGAACTGCTGATATTGTGGAATGTGCAATAGATTTCTTATATTTCTTCTCATAAGTCGGAATTGTTGCTACTCTGTACTTCTTATCACTTAAAATTATTTCTGATAATACAAAATTTAACGATTCATCAATCTGTTGAAGCATTTTGTCACTTGGTGAATTATTTTCATTATCATACACTTGACTCCTTATGTCCCTTCTGATAATTTCGCTGGTCGCTTTTAATATTCGAAATTCCTCTTCTTTTTTATTGTCACATTTTTGACTGTACCAATTTTCTGTTAATATATCATGGTTCATTTTTTTAAAACATATAATAGTGTTAGATCAAAATTTACATAATATAATGATATCATCATGATAGCGATCTATTAATCGTTTTCGAATAGCGGGATATGGTCAGTTGTTATTATATTTTTAAGCTGTTGCATCATAAATTGGCAGTCTTCATTTTCTTCGATCTACTTATATATTGCTGCGTCTATTTTCAAAATTAATGGGATAATTTGATTCTCTACATCTATTTGCTCCACGGATTCAAGAAGCGATTTTAAACAATCTTTATGATATTTTGCTTCAAGTGTTTCTAAATCTATCACATCAGAATAGTATATTCTGTAACAAGGTTAGAATGAAAATTCGATGCGAGTGGAAATTTCCGAGCGCGAGCCGAAGGCGAGCGTGAGGAACCACGAGCATCACGAATTTTCATTCTAACCGAGTAGCAGACCATACTTTCTCCACGATCAAAGATTTTAAATGGAAATGAACAGAAGATAATTTATATTACAGAACTCAATCACAATTATATTAGGTAAACACTCAATGTGACAGCAATAATTTTGACACTTACTCAAGTTTTGACATTACGATGACAATCAACTGCGTCAAGGCTAATGATATTATTGCTAATCAGTGTGAGAATATTATTCTATCACTAGAGAGAGAATGTAAATACATTTAAATTGCATAGGGGCAGAGGTGTTGCAGAATATTTCTTCAATCTCAAGAGAGAGAATTCCAGCATTCCTTAATCAAATTTGATTTCAGAATTGGCAAATTCTGTGATGATCGTGGAGAAATTATTTTATGCATTTCTCTATAATTATCATCTTTCTGAACGGCGATGAATTTTCGGACGTCATCGCTCAAAGTTGGAGTATTTACATGTGAAATTATTCGTCTCCTTTTTTTATTCAATTTTGCTTCTTTTAGTGGATTCGCTTCTTGTCCACAAATGAAACAGTTATTTTCCCAATCGAAGTGAGAGGAATGAATGGAGCTCCGGAGTTTTTTTGTTGGAGGAGAAGATGCAGTTGTATTTTCCATCAATGTATTTTTGGTGTATATATTTTCCACGACAACCTGAATGAGCATATACAAATTCAGCTTGTAAGTGAGGCAACAAACCATCATGACGCTCACTTGAAGCAGCTCTCAAAGCTGTTATTCCTCTACTTATTTTTACTATTTCCATTTGTTCCGGAAGATGCACTAGTCACGTGTCACTTATAATTGAACTAGCCAGAAAAAATTCGTAGTACAGTGCAGCTGCCGTTCTCCCCGCCAAGTTTGACTACCTAGGACCCTTCAAATAAACTGGAATGTTGGAAAGATGTTCGTCTTTATCTATTTAAGTGAAATTTAACGTATGACTAAAAAAACATGATTTCAAACAAAATATTATGCTCCAATATTAATTTTCCATATTTTTTTGTTTAAACAATGAAAAAATTAAATGCATAATATAATATTTGTGGAAGTTGCAATTTAGAGTATAAAAACAAAATCCCGTTGGTTACATGTAAATTCATTCAGTCACCGAGAGATCCGAGGTCAAAACCCCCGGGCGCTCCACTAATTAGTTCGCACTGAATTTGCATGTTACGGTTATTTTACTACCACTAGAAGCTATTGTTTTAGTAAATAATATTTACTTTAATTATTGTGCATTAGCTACAACGCATTTTAATAAAAAACACATAATTTCTATATTATTTGCCACTATTTTTATTCTTGTTAAAAACTGCGAATATCAAAAATAACCTCCGTTTCTTTGACAGCCGTCAGGTTGCTGACTCTTCTTCATGAACGTTCCCTTTTTGAATGTTACTCCAAGAGTTCATGAGGAGCAAATTTGTGCCTCTTGGTACGTCAGTTAAACCCAATGGTTTAATTGAATATAAGTTCTAAAGTCGATCTCATCTATTCTCTTTCACTATTTTTCAGTAATCCTCTTTTTTACTTACTTAATTCGCAATTTCAATTCTTTTTCTTTGCTTTCCACTCTCTGTTCCCTTTCTGTGCTATCTTCTTCGTCATTTTTTCTTCTTTTCCCTGAGCCCGCCTTACAAAGTCTACAATAACACTGCAGCCGAATGAATGTCATATTGCTCTATCTTTTTGTTTTAGTACTCTTTTTGCATAATTCTTCCTCTCTCTGACTTTGCACTCTTTTTTCACAAGCTCTCCTTTTTTGTTTCTCTGTTTTTTTTTCTTTTCATAGCCTTCTCATCTCCTTTTCATTTTAATTCCTCTGTATGTTTATTACTATCATTTTACCAATCTCCCCATTTTCCCCCTACTTTTTCTTGATTCTTTTGTTTTTTTTCTTCGTCCGTCTTTTACCCTTAACACAGTAAATCTTTTTTTCTCTCCGGATCTTGCTCTTTTTCAATCTTATTTGTTTTTCTCTCGTTCCTAATGAATCGTTTTACTATTCAACTCTTTTACATACTTTCCTCTATTTTTGATTCCTCACCTCATTCCTCTTTCTCTATTCCATTCTCGCTGTGAAGTGGAAAGCACATTACAGTATTACGTTGAATATTATGTACACGAGGAAAATAGTCCTTGTAATCAACGGATTTCCTTTGCTCGCTACATTTGCCTCTAGTTTTATTTTCATAAATTTTCTTCGATTTTTCCTCATTAATTTTTTGAATCCCAGTTCCTGTGATTACTTTCCTTTATTTCAAGCGGAATATTATTTTTTCATTTCCTTCTTATAATAATAATGATAACAATAAATACACTGACACAGTTCCGCATTTTCTTATATAATTACAAATTTTCCACTACGCGGTATTTTTAGTTGTGAGAATATACTATTAGCCATTCGTTTCGACCAAGTTTAAATAATCTAAACGTCCAATTAAAAGAGACACTGATTCGTAGCGAGTAACGTTAAACCAACTCGATAACGTCTATATGGCCTTCGTCTGAAATACTACTATTACCAACAGAAGGCACGTCGATAATCAGGTCAGACAGACGATCAGGAGCATTTCCTATACGAAAATATTCGCAAACACGTCGGTTATAGAATGATTAACTTATAAATATACAAGGTGCGTGAATAAAAACATGACCGTGATCAAGACATAATATGATTTCTTATAACGCTTTGCATGCTCAGCTTTACTTGTAAGTTTGTAACGGAATCTTAAAACTTAATTTTCATTGACTTCGAAATGTCAGATGAAATTGAAACGTTGCACTTTTATCAAGGACCAATGACAATATAATAAGTTTGTTCCAATATTCTGACCATGATCAACAATATTATATTGTATGTCACCAAAATTTCATGGACTTATGGACTCTATTTGAAGGCGAAATAATGATTTTATCACAAAACTGATTGTGCCAGTCGATTTTTTGGACAAAGAAACCCCTCTTTACGAATTTTTAGCATTTTTTATAATTTTTTTGTCGAAAATTTAGAACAAAGGGGGTAGCTATGGAAATATTTTGCGATACAAATTGATTTTTTCTAACTCCCTTAATCCTTGGAAATATGGACTCAAAATTCACCAAAATATGTATAATTGTCCCCTCTATCGATTGGTGAAGACTAGAACGTTCTATCTTTCCTATTTGTCGAGTTATGAGTATTTTTTGTTTTGAAAAGTGGATTTTCGAAAATTTCATGACTCTATTTGAAGGCGAAATAATGATTTTATCACAAAACTGATTGTGCCAGTCGATTTTTTGGCCAAAAAACCCCTCTTTACGAATTTTTAGCATTTTTTATAATTTTTTTGTCGAAAATTTAGAACAAAGGGGTATGGAAATATTTTGAGAAACAAATTGCTTTTTTCTAACTCCCTTAATCCTTGGAAATATAGACTCAAAATTCACTAAAATATGTAAAATTGTCCCCTCTATCGATTGGTGAAGACTAGAACGTTCTATCTTTCCTATTTGTCGAGTTATGAGTATTTTTTGTTTTGAAAAGTGGATTTTCGAAAATTTCATGACTCTATTTGAAGGCGAAATAATGATTTTATCACAAAACTGATTGTGCCAGTCGATTTTTTGGCCAAAAAACCGCTCTTTACGAATTTTTAGCATTTTTTATAATTTTTTTGTCGAAAATTTAGAACAAAGGGGGTAGCTATGGAAATATTTTGCGATACAAATTGATTTTTTCCAACTCCCATAATCCTTGGAAATATGGACTCAAAATTCACTAAAATATGTAAAATTGTCCCCTCTATCAATTGGTGAAGACTAGAACGTTCTATCTTTCCTATTAGTCGAGTTATGAGTATTTTTTGTTTTGAAAAGTGGATTTTCGAAAATGTCATGACTCTATTTGAAGGCGAAATAATGATTTTATCACAAAACTGATTGTGCCAGTCGATTTTTTGGCCAAAAAACTCCTCTTTACGAATTTTTAGCATTTTTTGTAATTTTTTTGTCGAAAATTTAGAGCACAGGGAAAATGGAAATATTTTGCGATACAAATTGATTTTTTCTAACTCCCATAATCCTTGGAAATATAGACTCAAAATTCACTAAAATATGTAAAATTGTCCCCTCTATCGATTGGTGAAGACTAGAACGTTCTATCTTTCCTATTAGTCGAGTTATGAGTAGTTTTTGTTTTGAAAAGTGGATTTTCGAAAATTTCATGACTCTATTTGAAGGCGAAATAATGATTTTATCAAAAAACTGATTATGCCAGTCGATTTTCCGGTCCAAAAAACCCCTCTTTACGAATTTTAAGCATTTTTTATTTTTTTTTCGTTGTTATTCGAATAATTGATTAATCGAAAAAAATCGATAAATCGAAAAAAATCGATTAATCGAACATAATCGATTAATCTAAAATAATCGATTAATCGAAAATAATCAATTTTCGATGATTGGAAAATTTATTATTTTTCATTATTCTTGATAACGGCAGCTGGACCGCTACCGAAACTTTAAAAATAGAGTTTCAACAAACATCGTGATCAAGAACTATTATATTTAACTAATTTTTTCCCTAACTCACGCCTTTAAAAAGATTGACAATTTGGAACTTACGAAAATATTTTGAAGTTTAAGACTTAAAAAAATTGTCAAGATTTGCCAGTCGATTTTTTGGCCAAAAAAACTCCTCTTTACGAATTTTTAGCATTTTTTATAATTTTTTTGTCGAAAATATTTTGCGATACAAATTGATTTTTTCTAACTCCCATAATCCTTGGAAATATAGACTCAAAATTCACTAAAATATGTAAAATTGTCCCCTCTATCGATTGGTGAAGACTAGAACGTTCTATCTTTCCTATTAGTCGAGTAGTTTTTGTTTTGAAAAGCGGATTTTCGAAAATTTCATGACTCTATTTGAAGGCGAAATATTGATTTTATGAAAAAACTGATTATGCCAGTCGATTTTCCGGTCCAAAAAACCCCTCTTTACGAATTTTAAGCATTTTTTTTTTGTCGAAAATTTAGAACAAAGGGGTAGGTATGGAAATATTTTGCGAATCAAATTGCTTTTTTCTAACTCCCTTAATCCTTGGCAATATCGACTCAAAATTAGGGCTGGGCGATTATCAAAAAACATAATCGATAATCGATTATATAACATAATCGATTATTTTCGATCAATCGATTAATCGATGTTAATCGAATAATCGAAAAAAATCGATTAATCGAAAATAATCGATTGATCTAAAATAATCGATTGATCTAAAATAATCGATTAATCGAAAATAATCAATTTTCGATGATTCGAAAATTTAGTATTTTTCATTATTCTTACATAATAAATTTTTTTTCTTTATGATTCAGTAGAGAAATATATTTAAATTATTGACAACTACTTATTCCATTTTTTTAACCTCTCATTAGATATATGCATACACCTTGTATAGAATATTATTGTTATTTCATTTCGAGCGGTATTTTTTTATTTAATAAAATTGCATTATTCATACAACAGAAAAAAATGTGGAAAATGACCTCAATCGGTAACTGTGCATTGAAACACATTTTTAAAATTCTGTAATAATCGCTTAGATGTCAGATTTCGACAGACATCACATCACGTATTCTACTTCTCTTATCAACATGTGATCTACCGAGTTTCTTTCTTTGATGATCAAAGATACCTACAAGAATACCAAAAAAAAAAATTAGATCCACGAGAAATCGCCTTAATATCATTATAAAATTGCACTACAAGCGCCATAGTGTTCTAAAAATAGTTACTTTGTGTACCATATATACAGTATGTCGATAATGTATGGAATACATTCATTATTTCCAAAATAAACGACCCTGTAGAAATAAATATTCAAATAATTACATCGTTGTAAAGACGTTTAAAGACACATGGTTGCATTTAAAAAAAATCGCCGATTACGTCACCACGTTAATACTGGTAACGCAATGTTCGTTACATCTACATCATGTGATGACGATTCAAAAATTAAAATTGACCTATTTTTGGATTTTTTTCAAAAGTCGTTAATTTTGGAAATAATTAATTTATTCCATACATTAGCGACATAGGTACTGTACATTATATACCTACATGTATTCTGTTTTTGTTTGTTTGGTTTTGTTGGTATACATGTCTTCATCATATACGTTAATATTATTATAATAGCCAATATGCATTTTTAGTTTTGTTTTGGGCAGATATGAAGGTTAAACAGCGTACTTAGCGGTTTTTGCTCTCGTAAAAAGATCTGGATTCAATGTTTTGTGAAAAATGGAATGAAGTGCTCTAACGCATTTGAAATGTGGACTGTGACGTTTGGCGAGTCTACTAAAATCAGAAAAAAATTATATAAGGGGCTCTTCACAGAAGGCCGGGAGGATGTTAATGACGATGCTCACCCTGGATGCTCCAGCACGTCAACAACCGATGAAAACGTTGAAACAGTGGGTAAAATTGTTGTCGAATCACTAGAGAAGTTGCTGAGGATGTCGGTATATCGATTGACTTAGACAATTCTGATTTGCTTAAAATGATCATAACTGGTAACGAAACGTGGATATATGGTTATGACGAAACCAAAGCCCAATGATAGCAGCCCCAAAAGAGCCAATACCAAAAAAGCACGCCAAGTTCGGTCAACTGTGGAGGTTCTGATCTTTGTTTTTGGAAAAATGTCTCTCTCTCCCTTCATTGTATTTGCTATCAAATAATTCAAGAAAGTGTATAATGAACAGAGAGCTCTATTTAAAAAAAATCCCATGCCCACACATTATTCACCCTGTACATATAATTATTATATACAATGGCTTGACACCTTATGTGGGGTTACGCCGCGTATGCTTTCTAGATCCGCCTAGTTGTTGTTCATTTAAATTCTTTCACTTATGTCCCTCCATAATTTCCTATTTTTTGCTTTTTCTTTCCAGTTTGCAACTCCTGCTCTATTGAGGTCCGCCTCTACCTCATTTTGCCACTTTAACCTGGGTCCGCCGCGTCTCCTCCTTCCTCCTGGGTTCCACTGCAAGATATTGTAGGTTATTGATTTATCTCCTTCTCTCCTAGCCATTTAACTCGTTGTACTTTTATTCTTTTTACAATGTCTTCTCCTTTCTGTTCGTCAAAAATTTCACGATTCGTTCTAATTCTATATCCATTCTCATCCATTTTTACAGGCCCCAATATTGTTCTCATGATGTTCCTCTCAGTTATTCTTAATTTTTACTCTTCCTTCTTCGTTAACGTCATTGTTTCTGCTGAGTACATCATTATTGGTCTTATTGCCGTTTTATATATATTTAATTTTGTTTGTTTTGTTAACATTTTGCTTTTAAGTAGTTTCTTATTAGCGTGGTAGGCTCTATTTGTAGCTATTATCTTTTCTTCAATTTCAGTGCTTCTATCTCCTGTGTTGCTAATCATGACCCCCAAATATTTATATTTCTCAACTTCAAATTCATAAGCGTTGATTTTTCTTTTTGGCTTAGATTCCCCAGTCTCATTAGCTTGTTTTACTTTCATTAATTTTTAGCCCAATTTTTCTTCCTTCTGTGACTATCTCCTTCAGCATATTTTCCATTATACTTCTTCTTTTGGTTACAAGCACGATAGTCACCTTGTTTCACCCCTTTATTAATCATAAATTCATTTGTTTCTCCTTTTTGTGTTATTATACTAACCCTTGTATGATTAATTGTCATTTTGATTAACCTTCTTGGTTTTGTGTCTAGTCCTTGTTCTTTTAATGCTGTCATGAATTCACTTCTTTTTATTGAGTCGAAGGCTTGTTGAAAATCGATGAAGAGCATTTCTATGTTTAATTTGTATTCATGGGCTATTTCCATTATTTGTTTTAATGTGTGTATAGCATATAGTACATATAATTATTAAAACTCGATAATGTGAATTAATACAGTTTCCTGTAAAATTGTCGTATTTAGTAAAGCGTTTTAACAATAGATGTTGAAGAATAAAAATATATTATTCTACGCTTCACAACTGGTTTTGAAAAATATTTTTCAAAAACAGTGACCGTTCAACGAAGAAGAAACAACTACTTCCCGGGCTACATGCCCCGACAGATATTGAATTACACTTCTAAGTCAAACGGGGCTGGTAAATCTACAAGATTCAAACCAACCATTCTGGTTTGCAACTAGAAGGGATAACACAACTTGTAGACCGGTTTCGGCGTATTGCGCCTCATCAGTACAAGGTATATGTTATCGTCCGAGAGTTAATCTCAGACTGAAATGTAGCGTAGAATAATATATTTTTATTCTTCGACATCTAATGTTAAAACGCTTTACTAAATACGACAATTTTACAGGAAACTGTATTAATTCACATTTGTGTTTCAAATCTACGTGGTTTGTTGTCTCGTTCGAATTTTGGTTTGTGACTTAGAGGTGAGATGTCGCTATTTTCGCAACAAAAATATTTCCGTAACTGGACAATATGTACCGTTGTCGATTATAGTCACATTTCAGTCTGAGATTAACTCTCGGACGATAACATATACCTTGTACTGATGAGGCGCAATACGCCGAAACCGGTCTACAAGTTGTGTTATCCCTTCTAGTTGCAAACCAGAATGGTTGGTTTGAATCTTGTAGATTTACCAACCCCGTTTGACTTAGAAGTGTAATTCAATATCTGTCGGGGCATGTAGCCCGGGAAGTAGTTGTTTCTTCTTCGTTGAACGGTCACTGTTTTTGAAAAATATTTTTCAAAACCAGTTGTGAAGCGTAGAATAATATATTTTTATTCTTCAACATCTAAAACTCGATAAATTTCATTCAATTGTTATCCTAAAAAACTACATTTACTTAAATGGTTACTAGCAACAACTGTATTTATTTTACGATAATACGGTAAATGTATCCAGTAGGTAATAAATTTTCTTTAATATAAACAATTAAATTCAATATAAATAGTTTAATTTAATTTAATAGCTTTAAAATATATACAATTTGCTCATATCGGTTGATTTGTGGCGGCAGATTTAATAAAAAACATCATAATTTCTTGCTTATAGACATAATTTAGAATATATGTGGCGGGGATTTTGAATGTCTTTTTATATTTCACAAACTTCGTATTTTTATAGTGCCATTTTGTGACTAAGTGTTAGCAGTTATTAAATTCCACCAAAAAAATCAAAGGAATGATCAATTCTACGTCTATGTGAATTTAAGCTTCGTAAAACAAATTATGGCATTCGAAGGAGTTCGTACCAACAGCTTGTAACCAATTCTGGAACCAGTTATTCGACTCATTTGTTCTTTCTCACTTGTTCGACCACACAGTTCATTCTTAATTTTTGGAAAAGTAAAAAAGTAGTTAGAATTTAGGTCGGAACTGTATGGAGAATAGTCTAGCAATTCGATGTTTTCTTGCTTTAAAAGTTCAATTGTTTTTCAATCATTCGTCGTTAGGGGTTGGTTTTTCCAAACTCAGCAATTACTTCCGGCAAACAAATCGATATGTACCAATCAGCAGTAACAGTTCTTTGATCTTGTAGAGGAATTGTTGCTGCATGACCCGCTTTTGGGACAAATGTCGCCACCATTTCTTTGGAAACCGAGAACGGTTAACTTTCGTCGGTTATGGTTCATTTTGGAACACCCAAACAACCGACTGTCGTTTACTTTCGGTTCATAAGAGTAAGTGCTTCCTGTTATTTCGTCAACAAATGCGGTATCCAACAAGAAACTAATTTTTTCACAGATAATTCTTCATGTGGTCTTTGACATGCACAATACTCCAATTCCACGATATGTGACATATCGATTTTCTTGGATCAGCTTACATACAGTATCGACCTTTTCCTGTGTGACTGGCGTTGTTGTTGGATCTGTTCTTGGATCGTCGCTAAGATTAATCCGTCCACGTTTAAATTCTCCATACTAATGAGAAATCGTCGACAGATGTTGTGCTTCATTGCCGAAAACAGAAACCAGCTCGGCATGGCATTCTTGTTGAGACTACTGTCTTCGAAAATTGTGAATCCTTCCATTTGGAAAAAAAGTGGTCGCTTGAGATATCTCGAAATTGACGGCTTAACAATTTTATGTCGAACTGCACACACTCAAACAACAAATATTTACATAAACTGAACCTTAATTAATAGCTGTCTATTTGGAATAATGCATCCTTTTATTAGAATATTACAAAAACTATTCACGGAATTCTGTATTTTTGTTAGAATTTGTTGGAGTTGGAGTATATGAACTATATATAGTTTCGGTAAACCACTGAGTTTTCGAATGTTCAAAAGACCGACACTGGTAAAGAAAATGACTGACAGATACGATTGACGACGGCGCGCAAGACTTTTTTTTCAATGTTAGACTATTAAAATTTTACATTTTAAGACAACTTAAAGTATGGAGACGATGTATATTTATATAAACCAATAAATATACAATCGGAAGCACATCATTTTAAATAGAAAAGTGTAATAAAGAAGCAGAACGAGACCATATGCAAAATGTACGTACGATATGGAGTGTGTGTGTGATGGGAATGTTTTATTAGTTGTACAGTTAAAATAATTAATTGTTAAGAATGTTACGGAACTACTTGAAATGTTCTACTGACCGAGAGATTGATATTTTTTTTTCTTTTTCACAACTAGAGTGAGTATGTAAATTATAATAACTATAAAAGTAAAATTTCAGAGTTCTATTTTGCATGAGAATTATTTCAAAGCTATTAAATGTCTTGTTTTATATATTTTCTTATATTCTTATTCTAGTAGGTTGGAATATTAGAGGTTTGATTAAGCGGGTTTTTTGTTTCACTACCCATTAAATCTTACTGTTTTGAGATTTAATTAGACGGTTGAATTTTTATACATTAAAATATAATGTACTCACAGTTTGAATAGCACTGATAGGTTTACGTTTCACTAATTATAAGTAGACCAAATACCCACTTTACCGAGTGTAAATTTGCAAAAAACTGTAGAGTGCAGATTCTCCGTCTGCTCTAGTCAACGATTGCATAGAAAAAAAAAAGAGCGATGAGAGCGAGCTGCTCTTAAGTAAGACATAGCGGGCTTACGAGAATTGAGCAGGGTTGATTTTTGAACTATTGTAGAAATTTTGTGAATTTCTACAAATAATCCTTGGTTCTCTGGAATATTTCAAACGCTCAATTATCATTTTTTCATGCTTTGTATGTGCATCATTATTTAGCAGCTCGAATAATGCTAGGGTAGTGATTCCGAGGCGGGGGTAGCGGCGAGTTTGATGTGGGTTTGGTTTAGTGATGAGCAAAGCAAGACCAAGACCAAGACCGGCTTTGTATTGGTCTTCGTTCTGCATGCGTGGTTTTGGTCTTGCAGCCTCATAGTGGTCTTGGTCTTGGTCTTGCATAGTCCGGTCTTGGTCTTGCAGGTCTTGCGTTTTATAGTTGGGAAAAACCCACAACAAAATTATTATGAAAAATTTTATGACCCTTTACCAAAATGTCTATTATTGTCACGTATTGGTACATCTGCCGCCGTTTTTTGATATTGTTCGATAATTTATTTATGGATCTATTACGACCCAAGATGGGCCATCAAAAACAGATATATGGAAAACAAATAATAAAATTATCTCTTAACTACCCCCCATAAATCAACCGACAACCCTTCATTTTAAATGGGTTTTAGCACGGTATACTTACTAGTATGTGATATCACAGGTAATATTGTGAGTGGAATAATTTGTTCAACAAACATATTTTTATTTAAATTAGCTATACTTCTTCAAAATTCAAATTACTTTCATGATATTTTGAGGTAAAAATACACATTTTGTAAGAATTAATTTGGTACATTATTGAATAAATGAAAAGAAAGCAAGACTGCAAGAGTCTTGCAGGCCGGTCTTGGTCTTGCATAAGTCTTGCACAACTCGGTCTTGGTCTTGGTCTTGCATTTTTTGCAAGACCAAGACCCAGACCCAGACCCAGACCAAGACCAAGACCGCAAGACCGCAAGACCGCAAGACCGCAAGACCGCAAGACCGCAAGTCCGCAAGACCGCAAGACCGCGACCAGTCTCGCTCATCACTAGTTTGGTTGGTAGGCATCCCCTTGGGGATAAGTCCAACACTGTTTGGGTCCTGGATAGGACCCATTCAAACATGAGTTTCTCGACCCGAAAAAAAAATTACATCCAGCCCCAATGGATTGGTAAACCAAATAGTTAACGAGCTGTAGTCTATAAAGTGCAGACTTCGAGTATTTGACTCTTCAAAGTCCTAAACTGACAGTTTAAAACCGAAATAACAAAACACTCTATTTATAGTATGATCAGATAAAAGGACTAGCCGTATCTCCCTGTCTATACAATAGATTGCCAATTTCTTCAATCTCACAATTTACGCTCAACTATATCTGTATTTTTTTCAGTTTTATACATTACTGGAGGAACCGACATACGTTGTCCTGTCCTAACCTTGTGTTTCCAAAAACATATTATGCAAATTTAGCTTATTTTTATTGAACTTATCAGATTGGTACGTATTTTGGGTCGAAAAATCCGATAATAAAGTTTTTTTATCTTTCGTGAAAAGACAAATTTTCATACAGGAAAATTTCTTTTTTAAGAATTTAATAGATTTTTTTGAATTCGCCACGAGACTCTTTGGGAAAAACGGTAATTTTGTGCCAGCTGAATTGAGTGCCAGAGTAGCCTTTGTTTATTTCAAAATTTAATTTATTATTTGAACTAATAATACGCGCCAATAAAATTCAAAAAAATCACTCAATTGAAATGAAAAAAGAACTTACTTACTGGGAAAAGGACATTTAAATTTTAAAGAAAAAATTCAAAAGGATCAACTTTCGTTTAGCTGAAATCAGTTATGTAAGAAATATTCGTTTATTTACTATTTGGAACCTTTTCTAAACTGAAAGAGTCGAATTGTTTTTTGCGGAAATGTATAATTTTCATATTTTCGACTTTAGAATAGCTGAAACCAGTTACAAGAAAATGCGTTTCTTTTTTACATTTAAGACAATTTTCTAAACATAAACACGTAAAAATATTCTTGCGGAAATATACAGTTTTCATTTATTGATAAAATATTGTAAAATTTATAATGATTCGAACTATACTCGGCAATTGGACTCCCTAAACAGGCGTGTAAAAAAACGTTTGACACTTGAGATTTTTGAAGCGATATTAAGCTGATAAGAATAGATATTATTCATTGATCTGTGTTAAAGGTCGGGAAGAGGATTAAACTCAATTTTTACATTGTTTATATTATTTATTATAGTTTATTTATTAGTTTCAGTTATTCTAAAGTCGGGAAAATGATGCATTTCCGCAAAAAGTTTTTTGTGATTTTGTGTTTGGGGAGGGATCTATATACTGAAAAAACAAAAAAAATTTTTGAAACTGGTTTCAGCTAAAAAAAATTTCACCCATTCAAAAACTATAAAGTTTAGTAATACATCCCCTTGTAAAAATTCAGCGCACGCATTTTATAAATTTTTAACATAAAAAAGATACCCTGTAAATTTGATATTGCCATATACTATATTTACTTCAATTACGCTCGTTAAATGTTATTAAAAAAAACTTCCCAGTCTACCTGCAATCATTCTTCTAAAACTATAATAAACTAATTCCCTTTTGCTATCAATTTTTATCACTTATTAGATACGCATCGATCGATATATAGTTATAAAACATTACATACCTTTTAAAACACTCGTTTTTTTGTTAAATCTTAATTTAAAACATTCTTTAACATAAGATCATTTCGTTATTAACGATATAAATCTAAAATTACGTACAAGTGCAAACGACTCACGATGCGGTGGTCTAATCGATGTCTACAGACTAAATTTATTGAATAATTTATTGTAGATATAGTCTACTGGTGGATTTCATGGTTAATTTAAGTGTTATAAATAAGAAAGATACCGTATTTATTAAATTATTACATAACTATTTTGTATTGTTTAAAAAAAACGGTTTAATTTATGAATTTAGTACAGATTTTACTTTTTTATTGAGGATCTGACGAAATAGTATATTTCATTAGGAGTCTGAAAAAATCCATTTCCGGACGTATAATGAACGATACTTTTTATTATACTTATCTGAAAACAACGCAAAAAAGGATAAGAAGTAAATTTAGAACATTTTATTTTCACTAGTAATACGTCGTCTTCGACTCGGGATAATTTTCAAAATATTCATGAGCTCGAAAAATTTTCCGGATTTAATTTGACCTCGTGTGGTATTCGGTAAGAAAATTCCACACCAAATTGTGTTTGGAAATCAAATAATTAAAATTTATTTTTCGATTTCCAACAACGTCAATTTTTGACGTTTGAGGCTTGGTCGACTTGATTATTTAGTTACCATGGCAACTAAGTGAAACCCTA
This sequence comes from Lochmaea crataegi, assembly GCA_947563755.1. NCBI lineage: Eukaryota > Metazoa > Arthropoda > Insecta > Coleoptera > Chrysomelidae > Lochmaea > Lochmaea crataegi. The sequence goes on from OX387423.1 coordinate 71,383,133, forward strand.
ACCTAAAAATTATTCCAGTTTTGAAGCTGTCAAGCGGCACGACGTAAAAAATACCTTTAAATTGTGGATTTCTACTCGATGTAGTTGCAAGAAAACACCATCTCAAGACACAACACAGAATGTTCTTTAATTTTACATAAGTTTTGAGTACTACAGTGGTAGAAAATTGCTTTTTTGAAGCGTCAGGCTGTGGGTTATATACCAAAAAAGTCCAGGGTACTAACGGCAGAGCAAGTAGGTAACCACATTTTTATGCGAAACTTCAGATGAACAATATCTACTGGCAAAAGTGATTTTAGTGTTTGGGATCTTTGGCGCATGTCGAAGAGATTATTTAATATGTTTGAGTTTAGACGATGTGGAAGATAATGGGCGCTTTATTGTTGTGTTTTTGCGAGATGGAAAAAATCATATGTCAAGAAGTTTTACCATTACCAATGAGGGATGTACATTCGAGCCCTGCGAACTTTACCGTAAATATGCAGATCTACGGCCTAAAAATATGAACAGCAGAAGATTATTTGTTGCATACCGAAATCGTAGGTGTTACGCCCTACATGTTGGATGCCATACCATCAGCGCTGCCCCGAAACTTGTTGCAAAATACCTGAAAATGAAAAATCCCGAAGAATATACCGTACATGGGCTAAGGCGTTCTTCGGCAACCATGTTGATGGAAAGCGGCGCTGATTTGCTCACTCTGAAAAGACACGGAGAATAGAGCGTTCTTCTAACGTAGCAGAAGGCGATACATAGAAGAATCCATACAAAGAAAAATAGAAGTATCACAAAAATTGTTTAACCCTTCTCACTTGCAAAATACAAGCTCTGCGACATTCCATCAGGAAAATCAAAACATCTGCTTCAACATATTTAGTTCTAAAGAATGAAATACCGAAAGGACTAAACTTCTACAATAATACAAATTGTACAATAAATGTTACTATTAATACCAACGATTCCTAAATATACCAATTATGTTGTTGATTTCAGAAAAGTGTTATAAATAAATAATTGTTTTTTCTTATAATTAATTTTAAATTGTATTTTTTTATTTAGCGCACGGAAAAAAAATCGGAGATAGGGGAAAATTTTTCGTGCTCTGTTCTGAAATAGTTATTTACATTACAAGCTGCGAAAGCTTACTTTTAGGTGCGAGGTGTATTTAAATAGCCGAGGCGAAGCGAAGCGTAGATTTAAATACCTCCGAGAAGTATTTTTCTTAGAAAAATCAAAGACATTGTCCCCTGCTACATTATGGTCAGAATACTCAATGTTGAAATTGACTATTTCATTAAATAAGAACCAGGATATTTCGAAATTTGGCCGCTTGAAGGCATTTATAAAAAGAAAAAATGATGGATATCAACCTCGAAAATCTCAGGTATTTACAAAAGGTGATATATCAAAGTTTTTGTTAGATGCTCCTGATGAAATAATATATTTAATGAAAAAAGTGGTAGCGATTTTTGGAGTAGCTGGGGCATGCCGAACTGACGAGTTATATAATTCAAAAGTGAAGGACGTGGAGTATAAAAATTGTGTTATTTTAGTGCAGATTCTTACTACAAAAAATAATGTGCAAAGAAGATTTGTAGTAACAGAAGATTGGGTATCATTTGTTAATCGTTATATGCAATTCCGACCAAAAAAGGCGCAAGATAAACGCTTTTATCGTTATGAGCGAGGCAGATGTGTAAATCAGGTGGTTGGAAAGCATACAATTTCAAAAATTCCGTACGACATAGCTAAATTTCTTAAAATTACAAACCCAAATCAGTACACCATAAAATAGAAGTTGCTAATAAAATCATGCCCTCAAAATCTATATCTATTCAGGAAAGCAAACATTCAGAAGAATTTAATGATCATGTTGCGCAAATCGACAGGAAATAAATCATGCCCACAAAATCGATATCTATTCAGGAAAGCCAAAATTCAGAAATATAATTTAATGATAATATTGCGCAAATCGACAAGCAAGTAAAAATTTCCAGTGACGTTGCTTTCAAACAAGATTTCAATCAACATTTGCCGTTAAATCTTTCAGGAACATACAACAATTGTAATTTTACTTACACTTCCCAATCTAAATAAATATTTGACAAGTAATTTGACATTTTATTTGTTCGTTGTCCAGGGCACGAAAGTTTTTCATACTTAGCTACCGATAACCTAGCATGTTTTACTTTCGCTTTCGCTTGCCTATTTAAAATAAAAAAATATATATTCGTAGGGGGGAAAATGAAAATGCCACCTTTACGTCTTTGTAAATGCATATGAAAACAAGTTTTTTTCAGATATGTATAATTAAAGAACTTTTTTTGAGGTAAAATAGCAGTTTTAGCAGTAGCAAACCTAGTTCGCGAATACAATCAAAATCAGATTAACAGATTAGAATCAGTTCAACGACGTTTTTAAAAGAACTTAAACTTTAGAGTTGACGGCATGTATCCTCTTAGAGCATCTTCACATGATGCACTATTGGATAAGCATGACATTTTCAGTTTAGAAGTGAGACGTCATTGTATTATCCTTTGTTTTTTTCTGAAAATATCACACCTCTACTTTTTAACCAATAAGATGCCTTAATTTTGACTAGCAACTGAAAAAATTTCCGGAAATTTAAGTGGACATTTTTTGACAGTTGAAACGGTAAACATATATATCTACAACCATTAAATAATGTAGATATACCTGTGAATAATGCAAAATTTCTATAAGAATTTTACAACTTTTCGTCACAAAATTCAACAAACTGTTTCCATACACTTGATTTTGATTTTTTCCAAATTCTTTTCCAAATTATGGTGTGAAATTTTCTTACCGAATACCACGCAAACTTAAATTATTCCTGAAAATTTTCTTGAGGGCACGAGTATTTTAAGAAAATTATCACGCCCTCAAGAAAATTTCCGGAAATAATTTAAGCTCTTGTGATATTATAAGTGAAAATTATTCAGAATAATTTAAAAGCGCCAAATATACTGGAATTTTATGAAATAGTAATTTTTGTAACAAGTGCATAAAAAGGTACTTTTTTACGAATGGAAAAGACGGAAATTCCATGAGTGAAAAAAGACACTTTATGTATATGTTGCATACAATATTTTTTCTACAGCCCTATACAAATAATAAAGTCAAAATAGTAATGTGGAAAATTTTAATTAAACTCCCTATATCTACGTTATCATTAATAATTAAGGTATGATTTAAGTTTAGAATAGCTGGACCATAATATAGAAGACTTGAATTTTCTAGACTTTTCTTCAAAAAAAGCTAATAGCACCCGCTCTGTAATGCTATGAATATTGTTCTGGGTCCGCCATTTCATAAAAGTGTCATATTCTTTTACATAATTTTCTTTGGATTTCTCAGGCTGCAAATTTAATGTGGCCTCATTTACCTTTTCTATGATTTCTTCTAGAGTAAATATTAGGTCAAAATAACTTGATATTTTTTTCCGGTATGAATTGCACCAATCAACTGTATTGGTTTATGGAAAGCGTGAAATAAAGTTAACTTTATAGCACTTTTTTCAACGCTTTTTCACTTTTTTCACTCTCACCATAAACAGCCGTTTTAAGCGCTACAAACTGGTAAAATACAAGGTACTTCAAAGATAGGGCGTAGAAAAATTACTATTTAATTACAGAACATCGCTTACTTTTCGATACCAAAAAATCCATAGAGGTTTTATCTGGCGACTGTTATATTTACTTTAAATTTTCATTGTAGATACATAGTTATTACTTAATTTATATATTAGAATTTAGGGGTTACGGGATTTGTCATCAAACATCTACTTTTATCCTTCCAGTACTAACTGATGAGTTAGAGCATTTATTTTCATAAAATCATGAGTAACTTTGCCCAAATAAATATCCTGTACCTCTAGGAGTTGTTGACCAGTTTGAATGACAAATCCCGTAACCCCTGAATCCTAATATATATATAAACTAAGTAATAACTATATATTGTATAGGTATGAAAGGTGATGAAGATTTTTGTCGATTATTTAAAAAAAAGAAGATACAGTCTAATTCATAATGTTAATGCATGTCAGAATTAGGATAAACCAATTGAAAAATTTAAATTTGAAAAGAAGAGTTATCTAAAAAACAATCTAGAGTATGTTGCAATATAGATAAGGTTATTTAACACAAAAAATCAATTACATAAATCAAAATTATAAAATAGAAAAATCAGCTGACAAGAAATTTCATGGTAGGAAGAGTTAAAATTTCATGGTGTGAAGAGTTAAAATTGTAGAGAAAGGGAAAAAAGGGGAAAGTAAATTTTAATTAATAGAAATTTCAAATTAATTTCCAATTATTTGATTCCGGAACAATGCATATTAAGATATTGTAAATATTGTAAATTCTCAGAAATTAATAATATTTTGGTCATTGAAAAAAATTAAATTAAGTAATAACTTTTATGTGGAATATAAAATCATAATAATAATAATAATTATTGTATTTAAACAATAATACTTCTTCATAACAAATTTTAAGTAGATAATTTATAGATATATCTAAAGACTATGTAATGTAATTCTTTTATTGTATCATTATAATTCAATATAAAAAAAATCTTTTTGGACAATTTTATTAAAAAAAAAATTTGAACCACTTATTAACTAATTAATATTGATTAAATTAAATTCAATATAATATATACAATGAAAGCCTTGAAGTATACAGGCGACCATCGTATCCTTCTTCGATCTAGGCAGTTTAGAGTCATAGTGCATTATTTTGCTACCTTGAAACAACCAATTCGGATCAGGTGAAGAGAAGAATCATTGAAAAAAAATGGTTATAGTCCAGGTGAATTACCTGTTTTTGATTATTCAATTTCTCACAGGCTAAATTCATAGGAGAATGGTAAAAAAAGTGATCACACATTCTTGGATGACAAATGCCGTGAGATGTTCCCGATGGGGGAGTGGTGGGGGGGGGATAATGTTTTTTTGCGATTGCTGGCGTGAATGCTTATCGTATCAAAAAATCTTAAATGGGATGGTGGTAGATAATTGAAAAGTTGACAACTGTTGTCTCAAACAATTTTTTACGCAACCCCAAAATTTGAGAATGAAACGCAAACATTTTTTCGTTTTTAATTCTTGATTCTACCAAAAAAATAATGAAAATTGGCACAGTTGCAGCTTTCTGTATCCCAAGAGGCAGGAATTTTTTTCTTCGCTAATAGTTGTCTTTGAGAAATTTACAATTTTTGAGACACGTCGCTCAAAGTTCATTTTTTCGCTTTGGGCACTCATTTTTTTCGTAAAGTACTGTGAAGTACCATCATTATTTTTAACCCCTCTATCATCTCCTCAGTTGCCATGAGAAAAAAACCCAAATTATAGAATATATCATTTCATTTCAGGAGGCTTCTTAAAAAAATGTACTAGCAGATGTCCAGCACTCAAAAATAAGGCGGATCGTGACATGAAAAGTATCTTGATTGACAATACATCGTTGGATGATATCAAATTTAAGTCATTTCGCAAACCACAAACTGTGTTAATAATATTAAAAAACTATATTAATGATTCTAACACCTGTCGTGTTATATAAAAATGATTTACTTGTATTGTGATATCCTTATAAATGATAATAATACTTTTTTTTTCGTAATTTATCAAATTTATCATCAATCTCTCTTCAGAAGTCAGTCAGACCGTCAATCACACGGCGAACTGAAATAACGTATGATTTAAAAATAATCTCAACTACCTAGAACGTTAATTTACAACCGTTTGAATAATATCCTGATAAAAAGAATGCTAATGTTATTATTAAGAAAAAAAGAAACACGGTTTCCTGATTCAATGAACTATTATTCTCATGTTTGTGGACGGAAGGAATTTATTTTATATTGTGCGAGGTTTACGGAAAATGTTTGGAATACAGGACTAATTATATAGGAAAACATAACTTGACAATCGCGAGTTGAAATCGTGTAAGGAGAGTTTTTTTGTAATCCATGAAAAAATAAGTATTTTCTGTAATTTTTTCAAGCTCTTAGACTTAGTACTTTCGGGGAAAAGTAGGGATTATAAAATTCTTTGTAATAAAATTATAAGAAATATATTTTAGAGACCCTCGCTAGGAGGTCTTTCATTCGATATATCACACGGTACAGTTTTCAAAATTTCCTCCTAAAAATGGATCCTATAAACGTTTTTTTGAAGGTTAATGGGAAAATAATGAACAAAAGTTTTGCAAACTATATCGTGTGACATATCAAACGAAAGAGCTTCTTGCAAGGGATCCAAAAAAAATTTTATAATTGTTATATTAACCGTTTTAAAATTATCCATGGAAATAGATGATAATCAACACACATTTCCCCACATTTATAAAAAAATACAGAAGATAGTTATTTTCCAATACTGTGCCTCCACGGCTCAAGAAGAGAAACATTTTTATTTTTAATTTTGAAAATATAGAATGAAAAAAAAATTACATCTAGGTCGCTGCCAAAAACGCCTTCAAATTTGTATTTTTTTTCCAATTTGTTTTCTCTCACTCTAAGCATAAATTGAAATCACCAGACGGAAATATATCTGCGAATTCCCCCTACGACGTACACATAGCTCCGGCCCGCCTGAAACTAATACTGTATTTCGGCAATTTATTTTCGTTTGCTCCGTATGACATTTTCACATCTAAGTCGTGTATTTGGAATTACATAGTTGCGGCCCGAATACTTCTCAAAATTTCAGCAGGAGGTGAAGTTTAACCAAATTCAATAATAAAAGAGTTCCGTGTAGATGTTTCAATACAAAGTAAATAGACCACCGCACACTGCTTACCCATAGAGGAAAGAACAACGGACCCGAGCTTGGTCCAGGCTTAGCCCAACTATGTAGTACTCTGTGCCAAGCTTGTAAGCCAGGCTTGACCCAGCGTTGGTAGAAGTCTGGAGTGATAACGATGGGCCAGGCTCGATTGCCAGGACTTGACCAGGTTTGGTTGCCAGGACTGGGCCATGCTCAAGTACCAGGAGTGAGCCAGGCTCGATTGCCAGGGATGGACCAGGTTTGGTTACCAGGACAGGGACATGCTCAATTGCCAGGGCTAGATCAGGCTTGGTTGCATGCAGTGGACCAGGCTCGATTGCCAGGACTGGGCCATCCTTGATTGCGAATAATAGCCCAAAATTAAATGCTAATTATTGGCTATTAATTAAACAATGAGATTAATAATGGTACAAAAACTCTGTTAATATTTATTTATTATTCTTTAATAATTATATTCTTAAATATATATTCTCTTCCAAATAATATTCTTAAATATATACTTATTTAATCTTTCATTATACGCAAATATATAATTAAATTATTAAAAACCATTTTCTTTCATATACTTTAACTTATTTCTATTTGTTGCGCTGAGCACATCCACCTTCCCTGTCTTTTGCTCCGGATAAAAAGTTACTCACCGCTGTTATCACCCCGATTTTTTCATTTTATCCTGGCCCGAGCTTGGATTATCATTGGCATGGCCAAAGCTAGGTTATCCAGCCCTGTTCCATGCTTGGATCGCCATCGTACGGCCACGGCTGGGTTATCCAGCCATCCAGCATAACTTGGGTTATCATGGGCATGGTCAAGGCTGGTTTATCCAGCCCTGACCCAAGCATGGGTAATCAATGGCATGACCAAGGCTAGGTCAGACAGTCTTGGCCCAAGCTTGGATTATCATAGGCATGGTCAAGGCTGACTTAGCTAGTTTTCCCATTTCTGGTCCACTCTGGGGAATTCCTGCATGGGTAATCGCGTGACTTAAATCATTTGGGATTTTTTAGTGACAGTCAGGTGTTTCTATGTCGCGAGCTAGATTTTCGTTTGCTCTATGTGCAGCGTAGTTGGGTGTAGTGTTCCGCACGTGGCGGGTTATACGCTCAGCTATTCGAAGCCTAGCATAATCATCATATGCAACACATTCCGCTATAGATTGTAGATTACAAGGGGGTCGATTTACTCGGTTGGCATTACCACACTGCGACCTATATCTAAATTTTCAGTCCAAAAGATCTATCCGCTTTGAAGCTAGGTCTGTAACCTGATCAGGCTCTAAGTAGACCTGTTTCAGGTATTTAAAGCGTTGACGTACAATTATCCTGCAATTGCAGATAATGTGTCCCGCTGACTCATCTCCATCATCGCAGAATCTGCAAATTCCACTGGGTGAGAAGTGATAATTCCTGTGATTACTCTAAGATCAGATATCTGAAGCTACAAGAGCAATTTAACGTAGTGAGCTGAAGGTCGTTATAATATTTTTGCCTGGAGTATTTCTCCATTAGGCTGCACTGAGTTTATTTTCTCATTTTAGGACTTCTTCCTCGATGTGGCTTTTTGGGATACAACAAAGGAGTCCAGACTCCTTCTTTTGCAAGACCGGCAATCTCATTTCCGACAATTCCTTTGTGCCCTGGCATCCATAACAAAGTTAGTTTGTTGTGTATAGCCAGCTGCTTGAGGGATTGTTTGCAGTTCTAGATTGTTTTAGACTCATAAGCTGTAGATTTGAGAGCTGTTGATATCCTCATTCTAGGACCTATAACCCATATTTTTACTTCGTGAGTTCGAAATCCAGTTTCGCAGACGTAAATGGATTGGGATGCTCCAACCCTTAGTAAAAATTTTTTTTAAACAAGAACTCTGATGAGGTGGCCTATTGGCCTATTCCACTGCGACCTTTTCAGATCTATTATGGTCCTCTGAATCTAGATTACATTCTCCAGTCCGACTCTTTTTAAGTAGCCAATCAGCCTCGAGACTGAATCTTTCATGTAATTTTTTGCCGGTGGCTTCTCATCGCCTAGTATACGAGAAACCGCACATTCGCCAGGCAGTCGCACTGGCATGGGATGTGCTCCGCAGTTCCCTATTCTAGGTGACATAATCTGCACATGTGCCTGTTAAGCTTACAGTGTCCTATTAATATACCTACTACGGCGTTGATAGTATTTGCTTTACGCCATAAATAACACAAAAAATCGTTGAAACGACTTAAATTAATCGGTCAAACAAACAAAATGTTTTTGCTTGCTCCAAAAACACGCTTCACATAAAATTCATTTCACAGCAAGAATTCCACTATAAAAATACAAACGAGTTTCTAACAAAAATGCACACGTATTTGAATGATTCTAACGGCAATCGCGATTTTTTATTAATATAATTTCGAGACACCTAGTGAGAAACGCGATTGTAATCTTTGACGGCATCCAGATCATACATGAATTTTGATGAATACCAACAAGTGTCTATAGATGTTGAAATACACTTTGACGGCATCGTTAGACGCTGCCGTTCAAAACACACCGTGAAATGTTGTTTAGCTCTCGGGCGGGACAACATTTCTTAAATAATATTGATTGTAATATCTTCATTGACAGATAACTGTGTATACGTCGAACTTGTTTCTTAGCAGATATATCCTTAAGGCTATTCGGGAATTATTGTTATTATAGTTATTATGTAACTTGTAATGAAGTTGTTTTGAAATGTTTGTTGTGGTTAGATCCAATTACGGAGTTACATTAAAAATCATTAAAATCAATGACAAACAAAACACTTTTTTACAGTACCAAAAAACAACCGTATGGTGTCTAACAATTCCTTTTTTTTTAAATCTCATGTTAAGAATTTCATACTTCTCATACGGGGGAATGAACTACAACACTATACAAAAATATAGGGACACTGTAAGTAACGAAGTAACATCTGAAAACCAGGGCAAGGAAGGCATCGAAAACAACCCCTGTTCAAGACAGATTTTCAGTTATCTCGGCAGTTTGCAAATTCAGCTTCAAGAAGCGAGTGGTTTACTAGTAACTAGATAAACTATTCGTAAACATAGAAACTAATCTGAAACCTAGAATTTGCTGCTCGAGGTCCAGCTTTAACTCGAAAGGGGCTAGGCTAAATTTTCCCAGGAATCATTTAACTTGGCTAGATATTGAATGGGATGTTATTTATAGATGAGTCATGATTTTATCAGATAGGCGTATGAGTGTGTATCGACGTCCCAATGAATGGTATACTCAGTGTAATTTCGCAGATTCCACATTGTTTGGAGAAGGATCAGTAATGATCTGGAGTAGTAGGTATTTCTTTGAATGTATGCACAGAACTAGTGATTTTAAATCATAACCTTACAGCTGAAAGATAAATATTGAAGAATTTAGACTAGCACCATATATCGGACAATAATTTATACCACATGTAGCTCGGATTGTGAGAAATTATCTTGAAAAGGTGGAAATTAACACCTTGGACTGGCCAGCACAAAGATCCGACTTGAATCCTATAGAGAACCTCTGGGACAGAGTTATAAGGAGATTACTAGAAGAACGACGCCAAGTAAACTCTCTGGTGATGTGAGACAGAATCTAATTCAAATCTGGAAGGAACTAAACCAAAATGAAATACGGTTGCTCATTCCAAGTGTATGCTGGAATTTACACGAATGCCATAAAAAGAAAACGATCAAAAACACCACAACTCAACAATTTGAGTTACATTTGGAGGCAATGGAAGGGTATTATCCGTTTCGTATTAAAACAATGAACCCATCATTACCTCCAAATTATCAAAACCACAAGTGGGAGGAATTGACTGCCCAATCAAATGAAATAGGGGATGGACCAGTCCCAATAGTGGATGAGTGGAAAAACAATTATATGTATGTAGTTATTATTGCATCAAAGCTTTCCATCTTTTAGAGATTAACTGATTGGAAATATGACACTATGTCGTAAAATATATAAAAATTCTGACCCATAGGAATCAAACAGGGGGTAGGTCCCATATTGGAGTTATTTTAACTTCATTAGAAGACCGTGCATTGAATATATGGGACAGAGTTACAGTTGAAGGGGTAAAAACTGTTATTGAGAATGTACCTTCCAGCATCAGCCGTACCACAACCGAAATCCAGTTCTATGAATAAACAAAACTACGTTGACCTTATTGAAAATATCCATTTTATCTACAGCACAATAACCTCCCAAAAATAAACTGTGAGACGCATTGAATGCCAAATACCCGATCGGAAATATTTACAATTCCTTAAGACTTTCTGTGAGGTACGGCAAATTGTCTATAGGCTTATAGAAAGTTAATGATTTGCTTACAGATGTGCATAGAATTGACCCATAAACTTTATTTGATGCCATTTTTGGTTGCCAAGTGGTTTTGATGTCCAATCAAAAATAAACTAGTAAAGGAGGAAGAAAGTACTAAATGGACACCCTGTATAATGCAATGTGAACCGTGTGTGGCCTAATATCTATCATAGAGATAGCACTCACTATCTTAGTGTTCTCTATGATAGTTTAACACGCATCAAGGCCGAGTAATGTTACTGAAGCGTTCGAAAATGTGATCTTAACTGGTGATCTGTACCTACCTTCAAAGCAAGCATGATTCATTATAATTAACCGCATATATCATTCAGAACAAGGAATATGAATCTTTATGATTTTCTTAAGGAGAGGTATGTGAAAAATATGAAACTGAGTGATTGTATAACCAAAGAAGATTCCGTGAAGTATTTTACTAACTCAAACAATTTTGAGTATTAATAATCGATTAGTACTAAGTAATTGTACAGTATTTGGCTTTTCAGGTAAAGTTGATATCTGAAAAATGTAGTTGAAATGACAGCAAAATATATTGAAGACAACGGCTGAAGGTCGCTTTTATGTGAAATCGAATTGTTGAGTTTATGTTTCGGCCTATATTCATTTATTTCTAAGATTCACACTACAGAATTAGTATCTAGTTTTTCCTTTCCTTCAATTCGGTTTTATTTTAATTGATCTGTATCTCGTTTTGGATATTAATTTTGGTTTTTAGTAAAATGCCGAGAAGAATATCTAACCTCAATAAGGTCTGGCTTTAACTCTAGTACTAAATGAAACTTTATGGAAAAATATATTATTTATGGGAAACTATACACCTCTATCTATTTGCATTAAAAATATGCCAAAAATCTTTTTTTATAATGAAATTATATTGCTACGAAATTCTATCCACACGAAGAAATAGGTAGGTCAATTCTTCAAACCGATGGAATATTTAACGCGTTTCCACGATTGTCGAACAGAAAATATATTCTCGATAGACATTACAGTTACCTATACTATGTGATAATTATGCGATTTTGACATTCCCACGCATCTACTCTGAATACTAATATTACAAAAAATCCAAATGTCGGTATTCTAGCGATTATGTACACGTTTAATGCATACAAAGTCGAATCCACGACTAATTTAAATGCTCGGTTTACCAGACGTTTTATCTAACGCGCTTATTTCTATTTAACGATCATTACGAAAAAAAAGAAGACATCGCGAATAAAAATAAAACTCGTATTGGTTACATCGTAATTGTTTATAATTCGCTTAATTTAATCTAATTTACTCTCACTTTTTTTTGTCATTACAGTGAATGAGGTGCATTTTAATACGAACTAACCTAACAGTAAAGTCATTTGCTACGAAACAAAATAGGTTACCTGTAAACTTTTCCAGGTGCTTAGGAAATTGATGATTTGACGTACTCGTTTACTCCAGCTTTTCAAATTTTGCAGCTGGCATTCCCAGATGATTTTTTTGTGAGATTTACTCTTTCAAAAGGGTTCCTAATGCACCCAGTTCGCATCTTCTACTTGACTATTCGTTTCCTTCTTCCTTATCAAATGGTGATCTTGCGTAGAAGCCCATAAAAATATCAGCAACACAAATAACTCTAGCACGAACTATTGCATAATTCTCCATTTTGCGGAGAAACTTTAACATCTCAATTTCACAAGCAACTAAATGATAGTCATAAGGCCGCTGGAATGCTAGGACTTTCGCATTTTGTCTATGAATTAGGAAGGTAAAACTATTAACAGTCAATATCAATAACATCAGTTGAGTGTAGGAATTAAGAAAAATGACTCACCTACTAAAGGAAAAAGTGCTGTTGGAAATGTGAATGATTTACACTTCAAATTGCTTCCTCCTCTACCGTACCCTCCACATTTTTGTATACTCGTATTGAAAATTTGGAATTAATGTATCACTATTGGAGGAAATTCTGAAAAAAGTTCGCGGTCTTATTAAATGATGTGTTATATTTTTTTTATTTTCGATTATATTTTAAATCTGAACATAACAGAATCATCGAATGATAAATTAGATTCGAATCGTGGTCGAGGTGTTTGTATTACGTCACATACGTACTTATATTGGACAAGCTGCCAGTAGGTACTACCGCAACGTCATGTTGTCCCAAGAATGCCGCTTTTAGCCCTACAGGGGGTCTCACATTGTTAACAATGCTCCAACTTTAACAAAGAACGCCGAGATCTACGATTAGAAATAAGAACATCGTTCTTCTTTAAAACAAAAAGTTATTGAAATGTTTTCGCGAACGGGAAACTATTTTAAAATATCACAGTGCTGATTTAAGGACTTTTTGTTTGGACATTTTTACTATATCTATTTTTCTAGCATAGTTTTCTTCTTTGGAATGTTTCATCCTGTTTTATTTTTTGAACAGAGTTGACTAGAGCGGTTCACCATAGAGTGACTTTCTTCTACTCATTCCAAACACTATCTGAGAGCATTTTGTTGAAATACAGCCCTGTGATTTTTCTACTTAATCAGATTCTGGAAGATCTGCGAAATTCAATTCAACGGTAGGTATAACCTCTTCCTTCGACGAAAAACGCTTTCCGCAAAGGAATTGTTTCAGGTTTCTGAAAAGTTAGTAGCTACTTGAAACCAAATCTGGTGTTTATGCTGGATACTTGATGGAACATTGCTTTTTTCCATTTTCTATTATCCTTACCTTATCGTTTATCTAAGATGCCTACGTTATGTATTAGCAATTTCACGCTTAGGCATACTTGGATCCTCACTAATCATGTTTCCCTAATGATTTCTGGTGTGGTTGCTGTTTTTGGACGTTCAAGAAGTAGATAATCTGCAATCCCCTGTCGGAAGGTCCGAAGTACCGTCTTTGTCCGGAAGATGATGAAATAGCAGAAAATATACTTTGTGCCTGCCCCGCATCTCAAATCATCATATCATCGCATCATCATTATTATCATCATACCATTCTCCAAATGAACGAATCGGCTTTGTTGAAGATTTTGTTGTTTGGTAAAATATGAATAGGAGTGAACTACAATAGACTCTTGCGAATCGCAGTGAAGAACATGGTAGACCCACTTACCACAAATCTTACCCAACCAAACCTACATTGTGGAACTACTCACCATCGATACACATTAAAATTCATGACTATTGCACAAAATAATACTAAATAAACCATGGAAGCTATTCTCAACCTCACACCACTACATATGGTGGTGGAAAGTGTTGCAGAAGGAACAAGATACAGACTAAGTAGAGAGGGAATCATTGAAAAAAACCACCTCGTTACTTCTTAGAAATCAGAAAACCTGGGAGATGGTATGATGAAAAAGTATAACTTTTCAAAGAAATTCGTTACGGAATTAAACAACAAGTAGGAATGGGAACCAAATACTATTACCAGACTTGGAAAGAATGGCACACAGACGGCTCAAAAGCAATAGAAGGAACTGGGATAGGAGTGTACGGGCCAGGAACCAAACACTCTGAAAGCTTGGGAAAAACCCCGAGTATCTATCAAGCGGAAATTCACGCCATAAGAAAGTGTGTCCAGTTCAATATTGATAAAGTATATAGAAGGCAAAGGATTATCATAATATCTGATAGTCAAGCAGCCATTAAAGCACTGAGCTCTTGTGTAATCAGTTCCAAAATGGTGTGGGAATGCCTAGGCAAACAAAATGGACTAGACGAGAGCAATATAGTCATCTTACTGTGGATTCCAGGACACACTGGGATAGAAGGAAATGAAATAGCAGATGAACTAGCAAAGAGGGGGATTGGAACACCATTTTGGGGACCGGAACCCTTTTGCGGTATCAGCTCCAATGTAATATTGGAAGAAATATGCAAAGCCGAAGAAAAGAGAAGATCTGACCATTGGAAAGATCTAGTAGGACTTAGGCAATCAAAGATTATTCTGGGTGATTACAGCCTGTTGAGATCAAATGAATGCATAAGTCAAAGTAAAACTGCACTAAGAGTTTTAACAGTCAACCTTACGGGACATTGTTGCCTGAATGGGCACCTGAAAAGGCTCAAAATAGTGGAGGAAGAAGAATGCAGATTCTGTGGCATGGAAGAAGAAACCTCCATCCACATACTTGCGAACTGCACAGCAATTCAGATTCCTAGGGCACAACACCTTGGAGATTACTAGATAGAAGAGGGACATTTATCTAAGTTAAAGCCTGTAGATATCCTAAAATTCCTCCGGGAAATAGGACTAAAGGAGCTACCAGTCTCTGAGACTTTCCTCAGGAACTAAGTAGAAGTAAGGGGGCACAATAGATCTTTTAGGTCTCATTTATAACAGTTCTTGAAAATCAGTCATCATGCCTATTGCTAAAGCGTAACTTTGTACAGCTTAGGCAAAGCTAACAAATTAGATTTATATTCGGCAAAGTGCAGTGTGATAACATTTCCACTAAAATGTGAGTTGCTCATAGATGACTAGTTATATACTGTTTTGCAGAGACATTCTACAATTACAGATTTTGAATTAAAAACACACTGACCCAAATAATCCCATTAGTTGTACCACATCTTTCTATTATAGTAATTTTCAGCATCAGCAGGCACCAAAGTAATTGGTTCAGATTAAAAAAAAAAGTTCAATCTATGTCGTAGCTGTTGATAAATTTCGCTGATATACTCCATGACAAATTTTACCAACCCAATTGAAGCGAGACCATTCATTAAATACTCTACCTTTTCCAGTGTATATATGTTAAATTGTGAGTGTACGATTTCTTCATTTGATAAAACTGACTTTGTTCTGCTTAGATTTAATATAAATTGGCATCGTGTATTTGATATCTCTCCTCTTCTAGGATCGTTTTGACTGACAATTTAATGAAGGCTAGAGCTGAAGATTGCTAGACTTTAAAAAAATGTAGCGGGAAATTCTGAGTGAAGACCGGCTAAGATTGGCGTTTCTGACTGTTGAATACATTTTAATTTTTTTTTTGTTCAGAAAACGAATCGGTTATTTCCTGGTCGTACCGACTTTTTATAGAAGATAGGAAAATTTTTATGTCATACAAATATTCACAATTTCGCGTTTTCGTTTTGTTGTTAATTAATAGTATTATCGATAAAAAAAATTATTCGGCTTTCGTTATATTAGAATATTATTTTGAAAAGGAAAGTTTTCGAAAGTTTTTTTCCAAATTACAGGAACTATTACTAGAAATAATCTGTATTTTGCCGACTCTTTAAATACCCCCTTTATATTTTAAGCCACGAGGAAGCTTAATTATCTCTTTTTCCGGAAATATATAACTTGTTGAAGCTTTATTGGAAATTGTGCGTTTCGGTTTCTAATGAGAGGATTTTATGTAGCCTTTTGAAATTCTAATTTAAATATATTTCCAAAACACTTCATTCGAATAATGACTAGTTAGAATTACTAAGAAGTAACAATCTAAATAAGAGAACAAAGCTCATTTCCTTTGATATGAAAAGAAATTTTTTAGTAAATATTACACTTCCAATTGGCTTTCGAAATATTTCCAGGTAAAATAAAAAAGCTTATAAACTTTTTTTGGAATATCCTGTATGATAACCTACCAAGAAATTGTGAAAAAGATTATTTTCAAATAAAATATGTAAAGCTAGTAACTCTACATATATAATTCACGTCGGATTTCAGTAAATCACTGAAATCAGAGCATTGTTCCACATTCTCATTCTCACGATTGAAGCACAGGTACCATTTATACGACAAATGGAATGTTATTAGATTGATAATAACTGTACGTACATTCGCACGAGGTCAAACAATCTCAGTACTACCGTGGTGTTCGAAACAGGTAGTTCGTTAACTACTGGAATTACCTTATTTCAAATCCACCGAATTTTAATACACAACATTTTCATACATCGTCCCAAACTCCTAACAATCACCACAAATTATTTGAAGCCAAATATTTATTTAAAAATGACTTCAATATTTTACTGTTCCTTAATATATACTTAGTGCCAACTGAAGTTACCATTAGATCAAATAATACGTTAAATTTTAACCAACCCTTAACTAGTAGTTCCAAGTAACCACGTTTTAAGGTGCACTTAACGCTTAGTTAACGTTTGACGAACTTTTCGATGTGAAAATTTTCTCGAGCAATTGTATGATTTGGACAAGATATTAATTATTTAAGTGACGACAAATTATAAATTGTGGATGTGGTAAGAACATTATTTCTTCACAAGAAACAAATGTATGTTTTGCTTTTCCTTTCTATTGCTAGTGGTATCAGTTTCTTCACCTTCAATAATTTGTTTGTATTTCATTCAATATTTCGAACCATACATTGCCTCATTTATACATCAGTCAAAGTTTATAAACAGTTCGTCAATCTTAAGACATTGATATTTTTTAGTAAATGTGTCAACATTGCTTATATTAATGACAACATTCTGCCAATGACAGTGGCATTGTCGTACTATCTTTATATACACTGTGTTCATTTGAAAAGGACCCACCCTTAATATTTCAAAAATGGGACAAATTAGAAAGAAATGCCGAAACACGTCAACTTTTAACTTGAGGGGGACACTTTTTGGCGCTAATGTCATAAACGTCAGATTCACCCCCTCCCTACTGGAGACACCCCTTTCATTTTTTTCAAATGAAATTAGGTATCAAGTCACACCTCATTTAAAAGGTCTGGCAAATCTCTATTCAATCATTTTGTTTTGCCTTTAATACTAGCCTTCCATTGTTATTTAATCGTTGTTCAAAATTGGCTCTTTTTCAATTTTTCTTATGCCCCCGTAATGTGTTATGATAAAAAGACTCTTTAAAGAATAAAAAATTTACAAATAGTAAAAAGACAACTGTTAACAAGGAAAAACTGCTATTTAATCATGCGTTCAAAGTGACCACCGTTAACATTCAGGCAATAAAAGTTGAAAAAAAGCCAATTTTAAACAACGATTAAATAACAATGGAAGGCTCGTATCAAAGGCAAATAAAAATGATTGAATAGAGATTTACCAGGCCTTTTAAATGAGGTATGACTTGATACCTAATGCCATTTGAAAAAAATGAAAGGGGTGTCTCCAGTAGGGAGGGGGTGAATCTGACGTTTATGACATTAGCGCCAAAAAGTGTCCCCCTCAAGTTAAAAGTTGACGTGTTTCGGCATTTCTTTCTAATTTGTCCCATTTTTGAAATATTAAGGGTGGGTCCTTTTCAAATGAACACAGTGTATATAATTCTACTGTTCGTGTGTATGTCACTGAAGTCCTCCTAAACGGCTGGACCGATTTTGATGAAATTTTGTGTGTGTGTTCAAGTGGATTCAAGAAAGGTTTATATTCATAATTCCCGCTAGGTGGCATTGCAATCGAGTTCATAATGAACAACTCCTAAATGTATAGGCCGATTTTGATGAAATTTTATGTGTTTGTGTAAGTAACTCCATATGGCCGAAAAATGCTCTTCTATTTTCAACTCTGCGGTTATGACCTAACCTCTTACTCACTTTCGGATGACCTAACCTCTTAATCACTTTCGGATGACCCTATATACAAAATATCATAGATACGATTCTCCTGATTGCTGCAATCGGGTTCATAATGAACAACGCCTAAACGGTTGGTCCCATTTTGATGAAATTTTGTGTGTTTGAGTAAGTAACTGGATGGTTTAGATTCACAATTAGTCCCAGTAGGTGGCGCTGCAATCGTGTTAATACTGAACTTCTCCTAAACGGTTGGTCCGATTTTGTTGACTTTTTGCAATGGAGTTTTTTTTGGTACGATAATTTCAAAAAAACGCGTCAAATTCTCACAAAAAAATATGTTTGCCCGTAAAAATGGGAAAAAAAAATCAGGAAAGTCGAATTTTCAGGAAATATATTCCTTCTATCAAAAAGAGGTTAGCACATGACAACATATGTCGGATCCTCTAGTTTTTTTACATAATATGAACTTGATCTATCCAATTTCATATGGATATCAAAATAAAGGTTCAAACTTATGACGTCTGTTTAATGATCGAAGGTTAAATTAATAAATAAAGGTTTTTGATGGTTTCATTCCTAAACGTCGTATTAAGTAGTTTAGTCGATAATAAAAAAACTTTAGCAGAAAACTTGCATTTTTTTAAATGTTCCCAAAATGTAAATAGTGTTCCCTCGTAGTGTTGTCTACTATCAGTAGTTCTACCGGTAGTTGGTGTCGTACCGTTGGTTGGAAATACATTTGAAAGACATTGAAACCATTAAAGCTCACGACTTTTACCGAAAGAGGATTTTCAGGTCACTTGGACAAGTTCAACGAGTAATGCATTGCATTGTCGATGTGTTTTGGTTTTTTTTTTATTTCAAAATACCGGTTCATTCTTTTTGTAAAAAATAAAAATAACAAACCAAGCTAGAAACGACGGCATTTTAATTAAAAATACGGGTTTTTATATTTGAGAATTCTGTGATTGACCAACTAGAACATTTTTTTTAGTAAAATACTTCGAAATAAGCGAAGCAAACAATATAGGTAGCATCTTCCTCACTTACATTTTTCCGTGACTGAGGTATAGAAACAGAAAATTCATCTTTGGTTTAATTTTTCAAGAAAACCACGCTAAGTAGACTTTTCCACATCCTAATCTAATTGGAAAGTCGATGTTTTTCGTGATCTGTCTCAATTTGACACTATTGTAGTAGGGGTCTACGATGCTAAATGGGGATTTACTCGAGCGTCACAGAGACCTATTGGGTTGCGAAGCTGATAAAAAGAAAAAAATGTTAGATAATGTATACCTTTTCATCGGTGGGGAGAGCGTCTATAGATTTTTTAAAATGTAAAAAAAAATGTTGCATGGACATACTCGAGCGGGTCAGATATTGATAGTATCCATGTCCCACGTATTTTTAATAATGTACGTATGTTAATCTGATCGTTTGCATGGTGGGGGTGGTCATACGTAAGGGTTGAAAATGAGAGAAAATAAAATTCTGACGATTTGGATGTGACGCAAACTCGCGGCCATTATTAGAATGTGCAAAAAAATTCGCCATTTTGAAATACTCAAGCGCGTCAGATTAGCATATGTATGGTTTATTTTCATGTCCTGACGATTATCTGGAGAGATTCGCCTAACCTGACAATTAACAAAAAAATTATTTCGATTTTTTCAAAACATTGAACTTAATTAATTGAAAAGCTCAGGAAATAGCATGCAAATAAAAAAGTGTATGACTTTTAAGTAGAATACATGTATTTATAAAAAAATAATCATGAAAAATTAAATTTTTTTAAAAATTTTTTTTAATCGTCATCTTCATCTGTAGAATCATCTTCCTCTTCTGGCTCGATTTCATCCTCACCTGCAAATCACATCATTTCTAACTTTCCGTCGACAACTTTCCATCCATAGTCCGTTGGTATAATATCAATAATTTTTGCATGCAATGAATCTTGTGGAGTAGCTTGTAGATTGACAGGGTGGCAAGTTGCACCCATCGTAATTCCGGATACTCAAGGAGAAGGGTTGTGATTTGTCTTTTACCTTGTACGTCTTATTGAAGATGGCAATCCTGGCTTGATTGACATCGTCTAACTTTTTCAACCCATACAAGTAAAAGACTGTATAATGTTAAAAGAATCTTGCATCTTTGATCCCAAATCTATGAATCCTTTCTGAAAAATTTTTGAATTCATCAGAAAATGTGAAGGTTTATTTTTACCTCGTCGGTACAATGCCTGGTTGAAATCGCAACCTGTGAACGCATGCAAAGCTGGAAGCGCCTTCGAAATTTTTGGGCTTAATTTATTATAAAGAGCGGATATGTATCGGTGTGCGCATTGCCAACTCCAAGATCCATCCAGACTTCTAGTGTTGCTTGCAGGTCTTCCATATTCGCCAACATGATCAGTATCAGAAGTTCTGATAGTAATAGAAGAATCTTCTTTTTGCAAACCAGAGTGGGGACGGAGTGAGAGAGTGATAGAGGAATAGAAACGCGTAGTGGGGAATATACGCATCACGCAGCTGCACGCATTAAACTCTATCGAGGAATTTTTGTTACTTCGGCTTGTGGAAATCGTCAGATTATATATTTTTTCGTTATCCTTGAATTATTTCCTTCAAAATGAAAAAAGTTTAGCCACTCTCGAGACTGTTAAGGTGACGATTTTTTTTACAAGTTTGTAACACGAAAGTTTACGTCACTCGAAAATTGTCAGATTAGTGGAATATACACTTTTTAGCATGTCATTAACTCACCCTACCTTAATCTGACGCGCTCGAGAATTTCTGATGATCATTTTTTTTACTAATCTGATCCTTTATCCTTGGTGATGCCAAAAAATCTCAAAACCGTCTCTGGGGTAGAAAGGGGGTAGGGGAACAGTCACTATTTGGTAAAATTCAAGGTGCCACGAAACTACATGGGAAAAACTTATACAAACTGGTTATATTGGACTGGTTGCAGCACAACCAAAAATACGATAAGCCAAGCGGCTGCAGTGTTATCGGATAATTTTTTTTTTAATATGACTACATGATGAGTAGAATAATTGTGGTAATAAACATCGAGAAATGGCTTTATCTAGCAATGGAGATGATGAAGGGGAATAAATGTCACACTTTTTTGGCAACGAAATACAGTTATTCATTATAATAAAACTGGGAATTGACTTGTAAATGTAATCTGTCATCCACCTTGAACTGTGCTTTGTCGATAATCAAGATTGAACTGCCACTCTACAATCCACTTTAAGAGACTGTTATGACAGCTTAGGTCTCAAATGGCTATTGAGACTCCGCTAGTCATTACTAGTGGGTATGTTACAACAAACAATATCCAGTATTTGCAAAAAAAATAATTGATTCACTTACCAGATCAGATGGATGTAGATGTAGAACCCACTTTTTCTGAAAGACAAAAAAAGTTAAATAAGATAATATTAAAATTAATTAGTTATTATTCGACAGTTCACTGATGATAAGATAATAATTAGAATATTGACATGTGAAATGAATGGGTCTTCCATGATAGTAAAAATATTGAGAAAATAGAAATATCAGTCTACTTTTTCCACCCTATTATATGTTTTTGTGAGTCATAAGTTAACAAATAGTATACGACCTTCAAGTGAAAAAGGATAATTGATAATTTACAAAAAAACGAAAGTGTATAATATACAGTGTCTTCTTTTTTTTGCATGTCTGTTCATTTTAAAATTACTTACAAGTAGTTAATAGAAATTAAATTGGATATTTATAAAAATTAAAACGTCTTTTAACCATCAAATGCTTTAATAAATATACTAAAATCCTGCACGCGAGATATTCATCTGTGGTTCCCATCTTTCTTGGGTACCACAATAAATCATCTTGGATTAAAAAAAGCGTTCTTTCAAATGCTCATGCATTGGTTGTGATTAGTACGGGTGGAAAGAGGCAAAACAATTATTACTTAAAACATATTTTCCATTAAATTCCATCTTCAGAATGGTATATTTCATTACGAGTCCAGAAAATAGGCTTTTCCCTTGTGCGCGCGACGGGTCGTGCAAGCACGGGAAAAGCATTTATGGATGTGTAATGAACGATACTTTTCATTATACCTTTCTGAAAACAAAAACTAGTACTCAAGTGACAGATGGTGGAAAACTTCAAAAATCGTTTCGTTAAGAATTTTCCGCCTTATTTTTGCTGTTCATATGATTGGTTTTCCGGTAAGGTAGGAGAAAAAACACATTTTCTGCCAATATACTATTGCATTGGCTTATTCTAATATTATCAATATAACCGAATACAGTAAAAAAAATCAGAATGTTGTTTGATAATCTCAAATTAATAAATATTCCAATATTCTCGATAATTGAATGAAGATGCAAAGCAACTGTAAACTTATTATTCCATATGGTTGTTTCACACTATATTACGTTATAATAAATACGATAATGTCCAGTTAGGACGAATTAGCCGTACAACAACCTCACTTAATATTCATTAGTTCGGTACTTACTTGTTTTAAGTGAAATTAAGAAAATGCAGCCACTCAATGTAAATAAATAATAACGATGTACACACGTATGTAATTAACATCCTCTATACTTTTCTATCTGGTAATCCTGCGACTTTGAGTGAATTTGTTCGTTGTTGAACTTTTCTACAAAGTATTCTCCACAGGGTATAATTATGCACGATATTTTTTACTGTACACAAATTAATTTAAAATGGTTTTTACTTTTTCTCTTACTCTAAAACATCCAATTTTCTTTTTCATGCATAGTTTGATATTTTTTTGTAAAATAGGTGCTTAGAATAACAAGAAATAATTAAAATCATCAGTCATCGGTCACGCAACATTTTTTCTCTATTCTAGACCATGTTTTGGAGTGGTTTTGTTGATAATAGTTGTCATGTGTCATATTAATTATGTTTGTTGTTTGCTAGAACCACAGAACTAAGCGCTTGCTCAAGAGAAAACGAGCTCCTGCTCAAGGGTTTCTAATAGCCTCAAAAGTCAAAATTTGAAGGTTTACTGATTTTGTGCATGTTTTGCAGTATATTCTTGTCTGTTTTTTTAATTAAATGGATGTGGAGAAATTTACCGATATAATCTTAAATAACGTCATTCAAGAAGATATGGAAGATGCTGCAGAAGCAGTAAAAATAAAAAGGGATGTTCTGTATATACAAAATTGACCAGGATTACTTTATGTTTGGCTAATGCCCATTTGCACCGATTGTCTAATCTTGGTTTAATCCTGAGTTAACCAATAACCATGAGTTAACTCAAAATTTCTATTTGCATCGCATTTTTAATCCATGATTATTTATCTAGGATTATTTTTAATCTTAGAAGGATGGGGTATTAAATTCGAGTTAAGTATTAACTCTCTCAAACTTTTTTGAGTTTTTGGTTACTTTGGTTTGGTTATAGTTTATATATTCTTCATATTTTTCTTTTGTCTATATTTTCCCCATATTTTTAAAAAGTTGATAATTGATTAATAAGTTAAATTGTTGGTAAAGTAAATAATAGTGTAAGTGAAGACTGAAGTTAATAGGCAAAATAAATGTGGATAATTTGGGGTTTATATTGGAGGATGCCTTATTTGAGGATGATATGGAAGTGGTTGCTTTAATTGAGTTTGGATTTCCGCGGAGGGTATATGATAGAAGCAGTTATTATGAAGATTTAGATGAGCTTCAATTCTTCCAAAGATTTATGCTTCAGAAAGCCACAGCATTTGATGTATTGAAAAAAGTGTTTCTCTGTTACACTGAAAATTTTTTGCTCTAGTAGATATCCTATGAAATCAGTTAATTTGAGATCATTTGATTGAACACAGCCAATCAGAACATTGGATTTGGAGTTCATTGGATATCTACTAGAATCTACGTTGCCCTGGATACATTTTGATTTATTTCGATTTTGACGTTTCAAAATATTTAATAATACTGACGAGAATATTAATGAAATTATAGAAGCAAATATACTCTGTTTTTTTTTATAATTAGCAAAAAAATTTCTATCCGAATAACCCCCGTACATTGATAAATGCTCAAAAATTTTATAACAACTTTCTCAAGCAACAAGCTTTCGAAATCTGTTATCAATGCCCTTGGGTTATTACTACTGATAATAGGAATAATGGTGTATATGGTAGTTTATTTTGTATGTATTTTCCTCGGAATTTTCATTTGGCTTTTTACTATGTAAAGTCCAGCACGTCTAGAATATAGTAGTTCCATTCTATTACCTAAATACATAAATAATTTCCTTATACCCATTGTACTTTATTGTCCCCCAAAAGCCTTAGTAATTGGTTTAAATTAATTGAAATAATTTTCAATTTCACCCATGCTTATATGAATGTACCTCAGTGTGTAGAGTGTGACATTTGTACCTAGACACTATAATTTTTTATTTATCACCAACTAATCAAAGAAAAAATGGTATAAATATTTATCAAGAGAGAAAATTATAACCGAAAACTACGAAAAATTGCGAAAAGTGAAAAATTTTATAACTGTCAGATTGCCAACTACAAGACTACAACCAATTGAACAAAAATTCCCCAGAAAAAGCGCTGTTGCCTCATAAAGTTGTCGCTTTTATCTGGGATTGCCTAACCCGACTTGCTTTGGCTACAGTGCAAATCAGAAGCAGTTAATCCACGAGTAAAATTTAACTAATCCTGGAGTAAATTAAAATCGGTGCAATTGGGCATAAGATCATCTCCTCCCATTTTGGTTTTGGTCTAATGTCATAGAAAAATACTATTAGGTATTTATCAAATTGGTATTATTATTATTAGTTCGTTTTTCTCCTTAAGAATTAGGACCAGCCCACGCAAAACTGAAATCTAAGCTTAAATTTTGAATTATCTCGTCTTCTTCTTTTTTCATTCCGGTTCCTAAACTTCAGCATACGTTTCGGTACGTTGCCCCGTTGATGTCTTCTCTCTTCCATTTTTGTTCCCAGGAGTGAAAGTGGTCTAGTTTTCCTGGGATCATATACAGGACTGACACTTATAGGATGAACATATCAACAGCCCTTGTTGCTTTAAATAGTCGCAAGGTAATATCCAGACTAGTAGGGGAAATAACTAAATGAATTAGCAGACCTCGCTGATGTAGAATTAGAGTGGGTGTTGGGACATAACGATATTTTTGGAAATAAAAAGGTGATGAACTCGCGAGAGCAGGTTCAGCAGCAATATATCGTCACCCTAATTATCAAACCTCGTAACTCCAAAATCACAAAATTTACAGGAAACGCAAAAAACATTCCAAAAAATTCAGATAAGTTGCGAGGTATTCTATAGGGCACGCGGATGTATATGGAGTTAAGAGGTTTTCTCTTCTTTCCATATTATTAAAATAAAGTAATGTGGAGTAAAATGGTTTTCTCCATCATAGGTAGTTTTTTTTTCTCACAGATGGCACCAAAATCTCATTTTTGACCAAAATTGGAGTTACGAGGTTTGATAATTATGTTGGACCAGACCCAGCCACAAAGAAAGTGGTCTGAAGACAAATACAAAAATGGGTACAAGGCCAACATACTACAATGGAGGAACACTCCAAAGCTGGCTCTCAGAAAGACTTTCATAGAGGAAACATGTGTTTAACGGGCCGAAGAACTACTAAACATCAGTAGGAATTGGCTAAGAATTAGTAAAGGCTATCTAACTGGTCGAGTCCCTGTAAAAGGGCAGCTGTATAAAATGGGGCTGTATAAGTGGATCTCAGCTGCAGACTTTCTACGAGATCGTAACCCATATCTTTTCTGACTGTGAGGCACTGGTCCACTCGACGATACGGGAATAACTGGGAGGGTGGACTAAATATGGTAGTTTATTACAATATGCCAATAAGAACCTGTCAATTCTTAAAAAAATACACGATCCCTACTAGCATTCAGCTAGCTTTTAACAAGGCACCGCCATTTTTATTCCAAAGACATAGAAATGTGGCATTTTTATTCCTGATAACACTAATAACTTAGTGTGAATAGAGGATATTGTTAATTCTGTGACAAATCGGCTATGAACGTCTGTTTTTTTTAAACTAGAATAATAATTTCAATACTTCACCAGGACTAAGTTATAATCCTGCGTGATCCTTTAAACTAACAAGTGTCTATTATGTCTTAGCTGAGGCAGTGTATAATTTGCAACAGTACATAAATCAACAACCTTGTTAATTATTCTTAATACCTCCACTGCAATAAATAATCAACGTTCGTACCCATTTGCTATTAATTCACTACCAAGAGGTAATTTTTCAAAAATATACCTACCGATAATTAAACTCGACAAGCACACGTCTGAAAAATCAATTAAACTATCAAATTCGCAGTAGGGCTGAGCTGATTATATTCAGACATGTTTATTACAAGGAACAACCCCGATGCGACGAGAAAATATTTATCGCGTGATATGGACATCACTTGTTTTGGTATTTTCGTTTAAATTTAAAAGACACGCAATAATCTTTTTTGTTATAATATTATTTATCCCGTTACTACCAAAGACTTTTTTCATTATTTTCCCATTGGTAGATTGTTGACTTTAAATATGGCTGTTAATAAGAGGCTTAGCTTGATACGTAAATTACGCAGTCAGGAAATTATACCCGGTGGCCGAATAAGCGAGATAAGCGTCTATATCTCGGAAACTGTTCAACTTACAACCTTTCGGTAAAAATATTTTAAGATGGAAGTGACCTTGGAAATTATTTTCAAGTTTGTAGAATGTCCACCGAATGTTCAGCCAGGTCACATGACTTAGAGTTTTACTTTTTGGATAAGGCGTTCCCGATATATTCAGTCCTATTCTGTAACTCAAAATCGAATAGAAGTCGAGCAGTCGAATCGGAATCAATCGGGATCGGTAATTTGTAACCATTTAAGATTTCTACCGTCGAGATGTTCAGTAGAAATCGTCTTCAACATCACCAACTCTGTCGAAATGTCATTTCGCTATCGAAATTTGTCGCTGAGCATATAAATGTATAACATGCTTACAAACTATGGAAATCATGTTTTCCTTTCTGTTAAAAATGGATATTCTGATGAGAATTTAGATGGGATATAAAATGCAGGAGGAATTGGAAGTTGTGTACCGATAACTTCACGATAACGGCCAAATAGCTCTGAAAGCTCTTACAAGACCATATCTCTCGCATCTATATGTTATTTTGTAAGGTTGTACTTCCAGAGAAAACATGAATTGTTTATTAAAGGCTTTTAAACCGCAAATGACACGTTGCCAGAAGTATCCAGGCGCATCAAAGAGAAGGGGCACATTTCAATTGAGCTTAGAGGCTAACTGGGATAGAGAATGCTGATTTTGCATACGAAGTGACGTGTTAGATATTGAACATTCCGATTTGTCAAGATTTCGATTCAACGCCTTTATCTTTACTGAAGTTACGGAATAGGGCTGATTACGTATTTTCGAAATCAATGTTTGCCTAACTCTCACCACTTTATTTGATGAGCTGGAGGAAAAAGTTTTATTTGCATGCATTTTCAGTACGTATACGTCAATTAGGTTGGGAATTCTGGAACCGTTGACGATAATCGATTCCGAACACAAGTTACGCTACCACTACACCAACACTACACACTTTACACTAGTAGTGTAGTAGTAACCTGTGTTCGATACTTTAATTAGACAAATCTTGAAGAAAACTTATTTTTTGTAATTCAATTTAGTGTTACGCATTTACAAACAATAATAGTTATTTATGTACCAAGGACGGAAAACTGTCTATTATAGTCGAGTCTGCAAGCAGGCGAGGCAATAGACAGTTATTCGCCGAGGTGCATATTATATTTTTTCGTCGATACTAATTTCCGAATGAAAGTCGACTATTTTTGAAGGCAAGTATTTTTCGTCCGCTGTGCAAAAGATGAGTTTCATCTATTACTATCCATTACACTAATATTCACACCACGGTCCTATTCACACGTAAAGTCTAGCGGATTTCGTGAATAATTAATTTGACAACAGAAAATGCGCGAGACGAGACAACCGGTAAAAAACGAGACCGAGACTTGAACGAGACTCAATTTCTTCGGAATTGACGAGATCGAGACGAGATTTTTGATACTCTCGCCCACTCTCGTCTCGTGTGAAGCCCTAAAAGATTGACGAACATGTGATCTTAGGCTTTCTTATTTACTGGCCAAGGTTTGTATACTATTTTTCTGTTCGACGGAGCCGGAAATCGGCAACTTCGCTTAGCGCGGCGGCCCGAAAGTTGATGCTTTCCGGCAGGAGGACAGAAACAATAAGTTCCAGCAGTTTCTAATGTCCACTTTCATAACAATAATTTTTACCGAAAGGTCGTAAGTTAAGCGGTAACCGAGAAACTGCTTACCTCGCTTATTTAGCCACCCGGTAGAGCGTGTCCCAAATTTAAATACAGATTTAGGAAAGTATGCTCATTCATAAGGCTATAAATTTGTATGAAGAAATGATTAACATGGCTAAAGCATAATTTCTAAAATAAAATGTTTGGATTTTCCGTAAGATGTTGTGGGAAATATTTATAAAAAGCCTATATTGTAATGATAGGATATTGGTCATTAAATAGAACTTAATTTTCTTGGAAAAAGTCCAATCTGTAGAAAATGTTATGTAGATTCTAAATTATTTATGACAAGATTTACATTTCTGTCTGTATAATCATCGAGTACTCACACGCAGAATTGCTAGTTTTGTATTAAAAGGTAATAAAAAAGCAATTTTCATTCAGTTCACCTGTGGAAACAATAAAACTGCTACTCACGTAGTGTTTGGAGTTTTTAGGTATTTAATTTTTAAGCAACTATTTAGATTTTTGAATATATTAGAAATAAATTGAGTCATACCGTGGCAGCAGAGGTAGATAAATGTATTTCAATAAAAAATAAACTATATCATTTGTTGGAGAAGGAAATTCACAAATTGAGAAGAGAGGACCAAACTTTTTATTTGGATTAAAAATGACTGAATGGAGAAGATTTCTTTATTTCAATTATGTTTATATTCTCCTGTCTATTCTAACCATGCTACGACATATTTCAATCCATCTATTGCGTTGTTTACTATACTGGGTGTCCCAGAAGTTTCTGACCCATTTCAACTGTTGTGCTTTTTTAAAAACATTCCGTATAATTTTTTTTTAAACGTATCTAGGTATTAGCAGCCAAATTTTGTAATTGATTATTTAAAACGCATGTGTCAGAAATATTTATCTAATAAACAATCATCATTAAAGACCAAATAACTCTTTTTTTTTCATTTAAACTTAAATAAATTATACATTTTCGGAACGGGGAAGAGTTCAGCTTTAAGATAGGGTATTCCATTAAAGAAATAGACGATATTTCCATTAAGAAAATACCATTTTTTTAAAACCCCCTATATGAGATTTCATTAATTTTACATTTACACTGAAAAATCTATATATAAAATAATTGTTCATCGAAAACCGCACCTCCCTATCGTTTCTGAGTTCCGAGATTTTTGCAGTTAATATGGGTCAGAAACTTCTGGGACACCACCCGGTTTTTAAATGTATTTAGTTTCATGCAATTCTCAATATTTTATCATCCAATCACTTTTTTGATTTTATTTGCACCTCTTCATCCAAAACGTCTTTGAATTATGTACACCGTATCCGCTGTATAGCAAGTCAAAGTGCAACCCTGTTTTACTCTTTGTATTATTTCAATATTATCTTTTTTGCTCAATTTTTGTCTTCAGTATAGATTTTTCGTCAAAAAAACTAATGCTTTTTTGAATTCAATAAAAAACGCAGCTCCGAGAAAATAGTGTGATACTAGGTGATAGATAATGATCTGACATCTCAACAAACACGTAAATCTTCCTAATCATTGTTATTATTATATATTATACCTATATATTATATTATAGTGTTTTATATTTTTTTTATTTAAACTTCAAAATTAGACTTATGTTTTCGATAGGGACTAACAATAGGAAGCAGATACGGATCAAGTTTCGTGTGAACATTTTACTCTAATGAAATGTTCTCTCTTATTGGTTATCGGTAATGAGACCAAGAGTCATGATACTTAAGTGAAAGCTTCCGTGAATGTTTTGCTAATGTTCAAAAATTTTTGGCTGAATTCTAAAGCAAAAAAGTAGTTCAGAATTTAATGGAACTTAGTATTTTGATACAATATAATGAGATAAGAAACCAATTAAAAAAATATTATTCGAACATTTCAGTTACTTACAAATTGAACTTCAAAGCATATGATACGAGTAATTAGCTAATAATTGGAAACATGTACTTTTTATCTCGTTGTTAATTACATTTGGTAACTCCATGAAAGAGGTTAGGACGCGCGCGAAATTTAAACGTACAAAAATGCAGAATATCTGAAAATGATGGCATGGAAATGTTCCTTTGAATGAAACAGAGTAACTATAAGCATACCTCTATCTCTTTTGCTTTTGCCAAATATAAAAACTATGGTACTCAAAGAGACAAGCCACTCTTTGACATATACTTTGAAAGTCCTTAATATCTTAGGTAATAAATGTTATATTTTAGTCGTGTAATTTGTTATTAATTGATCGCTTGATAATTATTATGGAAAGATTACGCTTAGTAAGGGTTGAAACAATTAATTTGGTTCTGTTATTGCAAATTTACACTTGTGTAGTTAAAATCTAGTATACTACACGTTCAATATGGTCT
Organism: Lochmaea crataegi; assembly: GCA_947563755.1. Taxonomy (NCBI): domain Eukaryota; kingdom Metazoa; phylum Arthropoda; class Insecta; order Coleoptera; family Chrysomelidae; genus Lochmaea; species Lochmaea crataegi. Next base: position 71,414,505 of record OX387423.1, read on the forward strand.
TCTTCATAGTAATGCTTCTCGGAGCGTGCATGATGTTTGTACTTTCTATTAAAACATTCACATAAATATTAAGGCCGACGATCCCCTTAAAAACACCAAAAAAGTAATGTAGAGATGGTTGTTTTTACCGAAAGATCGTTCACAGATACATCCTGTAATCTTCATGGAATTCTATTATCGACATTTGCATTTATTACTATTGTAACCGAACAATAAAATTGCAGTTCAATATGCACGACTCTGTTGTCTATGGCTTTCAGTCATACCATTCTGGCGATCGAGCAATATTTTCCCTTCTGATTATCTATCTCGTTCTATTTTTCTTTTCATTCTTTTCTGGCGAATAGCCGATAAATTATAAGAGCACCGATCTAGAACATACTAGCGAACACAAGCGTACTAAAAATACCGACAGTTAAGGGAGTCATCTGGCGAGATACAGACATGTTGAATCATTTCCCTATTCTGTTAAAAGTTTTTGTAGCTCATTCAAAATAACAATTTTGAGACAATTATGACTGATCGTAGCAATGCCATCTACATACTGCAATATGTACGTTTGCAAATTTAAATGTTCTGGTGCTAAATAGCCACAAAAAAATTTTCATTTCTGTTTCCTAACCTCACTTACTTCACATACTGTCAAATGAGCTGGCAACCAATAAAACACCATGAACTTAGAATGTATGCAAGGTTTATGATTGGATGGTATTGTTCTGCAGTCAGATGTTTTTGGCATTGGATTTAAACTGGCGCCTTATACCATAACCAGAAAGTAGAATACATGGAATCCGATCTCCTTATATAGTCTCCATGCACTAGTTATTGAAATATTTGTATACGAGTTTCTAGCAGAGCCCGCTTTTTTGTAGATACTGGTCTTTGAGAAATATATAATTGAAAGACAACGAAACATAAAAATACTAGTTACGCTTTGGCTTGAATTTGAGAACGTTTGGCGATAAAACACCATCAAAAACCTTTGGCAATGATTTGCCGAATGGGAAAGACCACCAATTTTCAAAAACAGTATAATCGTGATCTCCATGCCTAAAAACTTTTTATTTGTTTTATAATATGGATAATGTAATAAATTACATAATTTTCGTTTCAAACGAACAACTTTTCTAGCCATTTGTAAGGGATGCTCTCACTGGTGTAATGCAGTGTGACGTACTAGTCCCTACACGCCTGTCGACCTTGAGCCGACCAATCATGTAAGTTCTATGATTGTAAATCCGTATAACTGTGGTTCCATGTATGGCAAAACAAAAATCAATCATATTTGAGGTTATGCTTCATTGTATTTGTATGCTGTTTTTAAGATTTTGAGAAACATTGAAAATACAACACAAAAACGGCAACAATAACCTTACAAACATACGAAAAACGGTCAAAACAAACAAGATGCATAGCCGAAGACGAAGTCACAGATCGCAGAGCTAAGCGTAAATCACGCTCAGAGCGCTTCTGTGAACAAATGTCATATTCCATCATCAACAGTGTCAAATGACATTTTTATCATTAGGTGATACGCTGTAGGGAAAAAACAGCACATGTGTACAAAAGCCAATGATGAGTAACTTTGACATCATCACCGCACTAGGATGATAAAAGCAGACGGATAAAGATAATGTTAGGGGTTAGTACGTCATAGCACCGCCCACATGTTTCGGACATTTTTCAGTTTTGAATTAATATGTTGATTTCAAAACGCCAGGAAATCTATTTAATACGATTTTGACACATGATATTTTGTGCACACTGAACTAACATACAATATCAGTTTTTTAATTTTTTTACTGACGAAACTCGTGAAGGTCGTCCACAAATGGTTATGCCCGAAAAAATCAATGCTGCACATGAATTGATATTGCACAATCGTCATGTGACTTATTGTCAGACTAATACATTTTCTGGTATTGGAATGATTAGAATCAATAAGACAAAAATTGGTAAAAAAGGATCCATGCTTGTGAGTCTCAAACGAAAAAGCAATCTGATGTATGTATGTGTATATGCATATTGAGACCTAAAAGATCTATTATGCCTCCTTTTTTCTACTAAATTTCCGAGGAAAGTCTCAGAGACTAGTAGCTCCTTTAGGCCTACTTCCCGGGGGAATTTTAGGATGTCTGTAGGTTTTAGTTTAGGCAAGTGACCCTCTTCTATCCAGTATTCTCCTTAGTGGTGTGCCCTAGGATTCTGAATTGCAGTGCAATCCGCGAGTATGTGGATGGAGGTCTCTTATGCCATACCACAGAATCTACATTCTTCTTCATCCACTATTTTGAGCTTTTTCAGGTGCCCATTTAGGCGACAATGTCCCATTAGGATCCCTGTTGAAACTCTTAATGCAGTTTCACTCTGACTTAGGCATTCATTTGATCTCAACAGAAGTATCTTTGATTGTCTCAGCCCTACTAGATATTTCCAATGGTCAGATATTCTCTTCTTCTCGGTGCTGCTATTTCTTCCACTATTGCATTGGAAAGGTGTTCCAGTCCCTCTCTCTGCTAGTTCATCTGCTATTCAATTTCCTTATATTCCAGTGTGTCCTGGAATCCACAGTAAGGTGACGATGCTGTTCTCTCCTAGTTAATTGATTACTTAGGAACTCAGAGCATTAATGGATGCTTGAATCGACTTCTTTGATGTAACTGCCTAAACAAGCGCAAAAATGTTGAAATTAATGTCTACCGTATAGCCCTTATCCAACGTCAAATGGAAAAGTGTAAATACGAACAGAAAGTATATCAAGGATATTTAAGTCGGCGTAAACGCTCGTTTGTAAAATACTTCACTACAAGGTACTGAGCTACTGGTAATTTTTATTCTTCATTCCATCATGGTCAAGCTTCCGGCCTAAAATGATGTATATACATATTATATAAAAAAAATCTCCTCCAGATCGACTAATTCAGTTAACATTGTTGCAAACAAATTGTTGTGAATAGATTCAACGATTCTAAAAGGTTTTCTCACAAGTAAGACTAATGGTCAGCTATCGATACCGCAACGAATAACGTGAACGCACTGATGCGTACCGAATATAACCGAAACATTGTGTTTGTCAGATAACAGTTCGTTTTTTATTTTCCTGTAGCTATTCCGAGCTTTCCTTGTATATTTAATCTACTTTGTGCGTGTCAATTCACTCAATAAATAGAACAAAACATGTCAAGCAGTCACGGGTAGCGCACAAAGTGCCTTATTTTTTCAAGTATTGCATTTTTCTTACGATTATATGTATCTCCGCAACTGCAATGATAGTCTATATCCTTAAACTTTACTCTTATTTCCAAATATTTTCCAAATTTAAAAGAATCCATTCAAATATGACATCAGGGGAATCAATCATAATTTAGAAAGCAATTATTGAAAGTTATTGAAAATATGTATAGAAATCGAGGGTAGTATTGTTATCCAGCTTTAAGTATAGCGCAGCTATAGCCTCGAACCCTCTCCCTGTGGGATACTGCTACGGCGCTGCATGAAATTACTTTAATCCATTCTCCATTTGTACTGTGGTCTGTTGAAGACACTCAATTCTACTCGTAGAAAAAACATGGAAATGAGTAAAATTAAAATGAAGCACACTTGCCGAGACAATCAGTATACGGAATAAGGAAACGTTTTCATTGAAAAGCACGCATCAAACATAAATAAGACGTCGATAGTTGTAAAGACCGACCACTATTGTAGTATTTAGTAATGCGAAGGGGCAATAAATAAAGATGATGCACCCCGTAGAGAGTCGTGTACGGAGCATCCAAGCTACCAGTCTACAATGGATGCAACCTTTGACCGTAATAGAATCTACTATTATCCTATAAAAGTTTACAGGATGGTATGGTATCATACAACACGTATATTTTTTCAAACTTCATTTTATATTTTTCACTTTTTTGTAGTTTTTTTTTCTTTTAAATACTGGGTGTCCAGAAACTCTCCTGCCAAACGCAAACTACAGATACTAGATGTTATTTTATATCCATCTAACCTAATTTACTTTTATCCAGAAGTTCCTCCTAGGGAAGATGACGCTGTTAAGTCAGTTTTTTTAACATATCTAAAAAATACCGCTACCTACGAACTTCAAACTTGGTACATTGTATGACCCCGCTGTGATAAACTGCTGACTACAAACCTGCGATTTTTATCACCATCACAAGCGTTGCATGTGAGAGGAGCAACAAGTGAATTTGGTTAAATTTTTTTGTGTATCAGTTTTTTGACAAATTTCACATTAATTTCAATATAAAAATGGCTCACAAGAAACGTTAATAATTTATATCCATAACCGAAATCCCATAACAAGATTTACTGTTAGTAAAAAAGTTGAACGAAACTGGTTCAGTAAAAGATTTATCGAAATCAGGGCGCAGGAAAACTCCATCAACTGAAAACAAATCTTTAGATGTTTGTGTCCTGACGATCCACATCAAGTATTAGAACTTGATATTTCGAAAAAATCCGCAATGAAAATAAATTCCATCCATACAAAATAAGATTAGTTCAAGAGTTGTCAGATGATGATTTCGAGAGACGTGAAGAGTTGATGGAAACATTCTACAATCAAAACGATACAAAATTTTTAAGTAATGTTATGTTTTGCGATAAGGCCACTTTTTTTAATAATGGAAACGTAAATTGGCATAATTCTACATACTTGTCACGTAACAATACTCGTTGGATGCGTGAATCCCACACCCAATATCCACAAAAACTGAATGTATGGGCTGGAATAATAGGCGACAAAATAATTGGTCCCTTTTTCATTGAGGGAAACATAAATGGTCCGGCGTATTTAGATTCATTGGAAAATAGTATTATAGATGTCGAAGAATAAAAATATATTATTCTAACGCTTTGACAAAGTTTTGAAAAATAATTTTTCCAAAAACAGTGACCGTTCAACGAAGAAGAATCAACTACTTCCCGGGCTACATGCCCCGACAGACATTGAATTACACTTCTAAGTCAAATTGGGTTGGTAAATCTACAAGATTTAAACCAACCATTCTGGTTTGCAACTAGAAGGGATAACATAACTTGTAGACCGGTTTCGGCGTATTGCGCCTCATCAGTACAAGGTATATGTTATCGTCCGAGAGTTAATCCCGGACTGAAATGTGACTATAATCAACAACGGTACATATTGTCCAGTTACGGAAATATTTTGGTGGCGAAAATAGCGACATCTCACCTCTAAGTCACAAACCAAAATTCGAATGAGACAACAAACCACGTGGGTTTGAAACAAAAATGGGAAACTGTAATAATTCAAATAGTATTATACTTGAGTTTGCAGTATTTGACTCTAGCAAGATGGTGCTCCACCTCACTATGCGCGTGTGGTAAGACAATACCTAAATAATGTGTTTCCCAGAAGGTGGATTGGAAGGCGTGGTTTTATCGAATGGCCCCCGCGGTCACCCGACATAAATCCTCTAGACTATTTCCTGTGGGGTCACTTAAAAAACATCGTTTATGAAACAAAACCTGCCAATATTCAGGAATTAAGAGATAGGATAACCACGGAGATAATAATAATTTAGCAGTCAGGGATGTTGCAGAATATATTGCAAGGTTTTAGAAATCGCATGGATTGTTGTATTGAAGTAAACGGATAACATTTTGAGCATCTGCTGTAATCGTCTTTACTGTATGTTTTCTAAAATTCCTAATTTTTCTACTACTCTAACATGAAACAAACATGTTGCTAAAGATTTTCTGCGCCATGATTTGCATAAATCTTTTACTGCACCAGTTTCGTTAAACTTTTTACTAATTTACTGACAGTAGACCTTGTTAAAGATCTGTAAATACCACCATAATATCTGCCATATCACTAGATCCTAGCACACCAGAATCTATAAAAATCATGCTATCCGTCTCCGAGATAATTGAGGCGTTCTATAGTTGGAACTCACTCTGTATATTGAACATCAAGTTCAGCTTACATAATAGAGTACACTGATTTACAATTAGCAAATAAAAATATAAATGTAAACATTTTGAAATTTTCCACATTCAGAATCAATATGGCCACCTTCCGGTGTAAACTGAGCTGGCCTCAGGAGCAAGTAGTACAAAATCGTAATCTTATGCTTTAATGCGGAACTAAGGAAAAAGCCATGCTGATGATTTTATTGGTACTTGAAAGAACTATTCAATATAACGGGTGGCTCATGCTATGGCTCCTGTTGAAAAAGCGAGTTTCAATTAAAAAACTGTCTTTTATAAATTCAAGAAAATAACTAATATTTTAGGGGTAATTTTAGATACTCTACTTGAACTGTAGATAACGTTACAACGATCTAATATGTAACAATACACACAACCAAACTTATATAGACTCACCTAATATTTTGTATTATGTATGGAATATATGAAAATTATTTATTTAGAAATAAAATTCATTCTTTAACCAATATTTTAATCAAAAAATTTTCACGAATACGAATTAAAGAATTAGTTATAATTGACAAAACAAACATAAAGGTTTTTTTTTGGTTTCTGAAAATTAATAAGATTTAAATTTACTAGTAAAAAACGAAAAAAAAAATTAATTTTAATAATCCGTATTGCCACCTCTAGCCCTTATGACATCTTCAATTCGCGCTGGAATGCTTCTGATTAAATTGTCAACATTTTCTTGCGGTATGTTTTCCCATTCTCCTAACGCTGATTGAATGAGCTGTGCGATATTTTCTGGATTGTCCCGACGAGCTCTAACCCTTCTTTTAAGCTGTTCCCACAAGTTTTCAATTGGATTTAAGTCCGGTGAACATACCGGCCAGTCTAAAATTGTGACACCTTCCGTTTCAAGAAATTCTCGAGCCACTCTGCTAGTATAAGGAGGTGCATTATCTTGCATAGAGATAAAATTATGCCCAACTGCACCTCGCCAAAGCCTAACTACCGGCTCCAACATACCAAATCAACATACCTCCGACCGGTTAAAGTTTGTTGGAGAGGTAGCAAAGGAGTTTTTGCTCCCCTCATAATACCTTCCCAAAACATTACGGTTCCTCCTTTATATTTTGGGATAGATCTGGCAGCCTGGAGTCTAGCTTGTCTTCCTGGAGCTCTGAGAACCCGAATTCGACGATCATTTGATCTAAGGCCAATTCTGGTCACATCTGAAAAGAGATCATTTTTCCAATTTTCAATTGTCCAGTTTTGGTGTTGAAGGCACTAATTTAGCCGGTCAGTTTTGTTTTACATGGACAACTCTGGAACCCGTTACTGTCTCCTGCTGTACAACCCTCGAGTACGAAGTCTTTTTTGTATAGTTTCAACTGAAACATTTACATCTGTAGCTTCTAGAAGTTGTCGTTTCAGCTCTGGATGAGAAACATTCGGATTTCTTCTAGCAATTTGGTACCCAAAGCGGTCCCGTTGTTTAGTTCTAATTCTTTGACAACTTTGTCTAGGCCTATTCTTGAGAGTTCCTAAATCCAAATACCTTACATACGTTTTTGATACAACACCCTGGGTAACGCCTACTACCTCTGCTACGACTCTTTGGGGCATTCCTTGTTCAATGAGAGCAACAATTTTTCCCATCTGCACATCTGTTAGTCCAACATAAGGCATTATTATCTTCTTTGGACCGAAATAAAATTACAGGAGTAACGTGATTTTACTACTGAACACAAAATTTAAAAGATTATAATTAATGTGCAGTCGTTTATTTTTTGTTATCATGTACAGCAAAAAACCTTATCTTCGTCTAGCATACCAAGTTTTTTCCCTACAAAATATTTTAGTCACAAATACTGAGTGATTCCATATAAGTTTGGTTGTGTGTAGAGTCTCCTATGGAAATTTTCAATTTTTATACCATTTCCGCTTAAATCGGAAGTTGGTTTTTGATGGGAATAAATTCAGAATTAATCCCAATTCAACCTACCAAAATTTGAACAAAATATATCTACACATTTAAAAGTTACAGGAGTACTCATTTACTCCGTGTATAAATATAAGGAGATACTGACTATTCCTGTTACTTTATTTTCATCACCGCCTCACTGTATACTTTTTTTCCATTAGCGTGTAATCCTGTAGTTCCTTGTTGTATGTGTACCTCAATTAAAGCCAACAGATAAATCCGTTAAGAGGCATTATATCCTATATAAGCAACTAATCCGATCAAGTATATTCACTAAAACTCTTCTTCTTTTACCTCTTCTTCTCTATCGGCGTGTAAAATCTAGATTGATTCTTAAGAACGTTAAAATTTCTAATTAAAACTACTTACATAACCAGTTTCATTTTAAAGCTACTTGTTCTTAGACACTCTCATTTTTTAATTACTGACGATCGTTATTGTTCGAAAAAAAAATTATATTGAAATTAAATTAACCGGTGATCAGAAGTTTTTTTCGTTTCCGGAAGTTTTGATCCGACGTATCCTCGTTTTAACAGGCTAGTCGTAAAGGCGTACCTAAAAGTACTGAAATTAAAAGGCATCCGGATGTTACAGAGGTGTACGGAAATGATATTTTGGAGGAAATAGACCAGAATCCGGAGTTTAGTACTAGAAGACTCCACAGGGAAAATTATTCTTAAAGTAAATCTATATGTGTTTCACTTTAAAAAAGTTCGTGCGATGCTAGATGGTGATTCCCTGCTCGAGTAGTTTTTGCAAACTGGTTACTGGACAAAAAGATCCAAGATCCCAATTTTCTCTCACAAAATTTATTTTGCGATAAAATTACGTTCACTAGAAACGGAATTTTCAATTAAGACAATGCCTAAATTAAATCCGCACGTCATAAAAGAGACGAAGCACTAGATTTAGCATATATGTCTGGATAGGTGTAATCTTGAATCAACTACTGGGACCAGGAGAGTTACCTGGCAGTTTCTCATGAATGTTTACCTTAGTTTTTGCAATATAATTTACCTGATTTAATGGACAACAACGTTCCCCTAATGACACAGTAGAATTTGTGGTTCACAAGCACAGCACAGCACCTGACAAGCATCGTCACAGCACCGTCGAGTTGTCAACTTGGCTGTTGTGTATGGGTTCATTTAACGCATCGACACGGGATCAGCACCGCCGCGATACCCGACTATAGGCTTCACTTTATATTGTCAGAGATATTGTATATGTCTATAAAGCAATTTGTAAACACTGTACTAACCGAAATGTGCTGATAAGTGAGTGTACGAAGAATCAGCACACCACAAGCACGCCATCCGCAAAATATTCTCTCTGAGAAATGCGTTGTGGTTGAGGCGTTGACGTGCCTTGTCAGTGCTGTACTGATGTTGTTAGGTAGGCGCGCTTACATTTAAATACACATAGGAAATAAAATCTGCTGGTGATGATCAGTCGCTGTTCCTAAGAGGTGCTGATAAGTGAGTTTCGGCCTTACGATGGTTTTCCTTCTCATTTTAGTCGAGTAGTTCGTCAATAACTTAAAACTACGTATGGAATTCGATGGATTGGACGAGGAGGGCCAGTTAATTAGTCTGCAAGATCGCCCGATTTCAATCCATACGATTTTTGTTTTTGGGACTACTAAGTTTATGCCGTTTCAACACAAAATCGTATTCAGCTGTGGGAAATAATAAAGACTGCATGTAATGAAATTCAAAATGATCCCAAAATGTTTCAGAAGAAAAATTGAACACTCCATAAATGTGACCGCCGCCTGAAGTTGCGTGAAACGCTATTGGGATAAGCCCCATATTAATCCCAATCTTAACCCATTGGTTGTGTCTAACAAACTTTTCACATTCTCAGTAAATAAAATTTATGATAATTAATTAATTAAATAATTGTAGCTGGAATTAAATCGCTTAAGCAATATGTTCGTGAATTTGTTTTATTAGTTCAATATACAAGTAACCGAATAATTCTAAAATATTCTTACAGTTTCCTGTAAAATCGACGTATTTAGTAAAGCGTGTTACCAATAGATGTCGAAGAATAAATATATTATTCCAACGCTTTACAACCAAGTTTTGAAAAATATTTTTCAAAAACAGTGACCTCTATCGTCACAACTTTAACATTTCCGTTACTGGAAGACATGTATTGATTGTGATTTTAGTGTCAAATTCAGTTCGGGGCTCTTAGAGCTCTCGGACGAGAACATATACCTTGTACTGATGAGGCGCAAATAGGCCGAAACCGATCTGCAAGTTATGTTGTCCTTTCTACCAGAATGGTTGATTAAATTTTGTAGATCATACCGACACCGTTTGACTTAGAAGTGTAATTCAATGTCTGTCGGGGCATATAGCCCGGGAAGTAGTTGTTTCTTCTTAGTTGAACGGTCAATGTCTTTGAACAATATTTTTCAAAACTTTGTTGTAAAGCGTTAGAATAACTCTAGCTAAAAAATTTAGTGCGTTTATAGGAATTCCATAACTTGCCTTATAGTTCGGTAGTAGTTGCAACGCAACATGCTTGAAAATTTTAAAATACTTAAGGTGGATTCATGCAAGCAGAAATTAAAACTTAGATTAATTTAAAACTAAAACTAAGAACATAAAACCATGTAATGTAATGTAGATGTCCATGCAAGAAACTAAGAAATTAAGATTTAAATTAAAACTATGTAAGATGGCCAACTTTCAACTAAGAAAATAAACAGCTGAATATTCTTAGGTTAAATTTAATCTTAATCTTAAATTAGTTTTAGTTTAGTTGATGTTGCATGAATCCACCTTTAATCTCAAATATTTCATGGAGATAGATATTCATTTTAATATTTGAAACACACAAACTATGTGTTAATAGTTATTTAACCAACAAGTGTATTAATGAGGGCCATTAACAATCGAGATAATTTAACGCACGAGCAGAGCGAGTGCGTTAATGTTCGAGATTGTTAATTGCCCTTTTAATACTCGTGTTAGTTACAAAGCTTTTCCGTCGACTGTATCAGTTGTATTCGTTTTTCTCAATATTTAAAAATTAAAAATATTTATTTGTTTCATAGGTAAGTACTGTCAAAAATAAATAATGACATTGAAATGTCACAGAGAAGGTCGCCAGTTCAAATGTCACTGTTTTCGTTTTTCTTACATTATATTTTGGATGTTTCAACACTAATATTATTATAATTTTGTAGAATAATAAAATAAAACGATAGGTAAGTCAAAAACTACAAGTATTCTATACCAGGATTCATTTTTTGAAGACGTTATTGTATGTTTGGTTGCCTACACCACAGGTAACTGTCAATATAAATATAATGTATAAGATGTGCGTTGGGTTGCCTGCAGAAAATCGTTGATTAATGTAGGTAAATCATGCATTAATGGGGGTCATTAATGTATGATTTTGTCTAATTTTGAGAACGTTAATAGCATATGTTAATACACGGTCGACGGAAAATATAATTTAATATCAGATTTGAATAATGAACTGTTAAAATAATTTTACACTCTTTAAAAAAGATTATTAATATTTTTACACAAAAAAAGATAGTAAAATAAATTAAATAAATGTCGTTTGCTAGACCACCCATTATTTTTGCTGGAAAACTCATTAGTTTGAACAATTTGCCGATTCAAACGTAAAACGACAAATGATATTAGCATACGACTAATATAAACATATCTTTACGAGTTTCCTTAAAAAAAACCACTCGTGATAGAAGAAATAATTAAAATCAACAAAACTATTTCGTTTGAAATTATAATTTTGAAGTACACGTGAAGGTGAAAGAACTTGATAAACAAATACAAAAATGATACAAGTCAGTCAATGACTTCAAAAACTGTAAGTCTTAAATTAGCATATATGCGAAACAGATGCTCTGTCAATATTAGAAAAGTTGCTAAATAATGTACGTGGTAAATAGTCGAAGATTTCAATTTCGAATCTTATACAAACATTGTATTATGACAGGAATGTTAAACGATAATTGTACTAAACATGTTTTAAATTGACTGGCTGCTGCTCTAAGTATGGGGTACAAAATTAACAGACTGCCAGTACCGATTATATACAATGTGGAAGTGAAGAGCGTCCACTAGAAACCAGTGATTCACAGTAAATGTTCAAGATAAAGTTTGATATTTGTAGATATTTAAATAATAATTTATATACCAGGTGGTATGGGCGCCAGAGCTAGAGAAATTATTTAAATCTCATTTTTTTTAAATCATGTTCAGAATGAAATAATAATAATGTTTATTCACCATATAAAATAAAATTGAAAATATACAGATATAAGGTGAAGGGAATTTCTAAAGTATTCTTATCACTGACTAACTATTAGAACAGCTGAGTTTTTTTTTAAATTTTTATTTTTGTTATTTTTTTTCATTATTATAATTAATTTTTATTTTTTTTTGACTATATATATACTACCTAGAATTCAATATAAGCTTCAATCCTTCTTTTAAATTGTTGAAAAAAATAATCTTCCCAAATACATCTAATACAATTACCCGAGACTTTTCCAATATATGTCAATATATTAACCTAGCAAATATTGTATTTTTTGCCTTGATTATTTTTTTCACTTGTCAAAATCTGACATTTTGGTGGTTTTAACCAATAGCAATACATTATTCTAGCCAATCATTCGGTATTATACTGATAAAACTGCTTCCTCATCGATAATACCTTGTTTACATTGAAACGTCAAAATTTTACTTTGAATTTGTCATTATTGACAACTTAAAGTGCTTCGAAGTTTATTGAAAAATGAACACAAACCGATTCAGTGCCATCACCCAAGAGAATATTGAACATTTAATACAAAATTCCACTCCACAAAACACAACAAAAACCAAAAAAATGTATATGGAATCAGTTTGAAGCATTTTGCGGAATCAGAAACTACCAACTACAAAAAAAGAAAGAAAAGAAATTGCAAAAATTCTAGAAGACTGGGCTGCAAATATGAAAAAATGTAACGGCGAAGATTACAAAGAATATACTTTGAAAACCATATGGAATGTAACAGCCAAGTTGATACAGGAAAAATACTACCTAGAATTCAATATAAGCTTCAATCCTTCTTTTAAATTGTTGAAAAAAATAATCTTCCCAAATACAACTCGTTCTTCAAATTTTATCACATAATTTTTTATTTTCATCAGTCAAACTTGTTTATTTGGCAAAAATATGAAAACAAACCGATTGATAAAATTTTATCTGAATTCGGTTTGTTTAAATGTTTTTGCCAAATAAACAAGTTTTCGTGGAAAAGAAAAAATTATCGATAAAATTTGAAGCACCTTTGATAACTTTGTTAGTGACTTTTCCAGTTCTTTTTTGACATTTCTGTCATTTATTTCACTGCTTTGTAGTTGAAAAAAGAAATTTAATATTTTCGGTCCAAGGTAAGCAAACCCACACTGTCCCACAGATTTTAACATTAGAGGTACAACATAGATATCCCGCTGTCTTGTACTATATGAATGATTGCCAGTTGAAAGTAATTATCGGTTTGCAAATTGGTAGTTACAAATCTGAAAGAAGAATAGTTGACGACAATCAAAAACTTCTGCTTCTTTGTATAACTGGTCACTAGAATACATTCTGTTTCTCCTAAGAATCATTCTTAAAAACCTTCGTTGAAGAACCTCAAGTTCTACATACGCCACCCCATCCTATGACTCCGTATCTTAGGAGAGACTCCACCAAACTTTTGTGAACTATGATCTTTTGCTTTAAATTAAGAATAACTGGAAAATGTCTAAATCTATATAGTCTTGTTATAAGTTTTTTCAATAAATAATCCATATGAGCATTCCATTTCAGACTACTATCAATAATTATCCCTAAATATTTAATTTTCCTCGCTGATTTAATTTTTATGTTATTTTGGATAATTAGGTCGAAATTTGGGGGAGAAATTTCTTGGGAGCTAAAAAGTATGTAAAATGTTTTTCCAAAATTTATAGAAAGGAGTCTGTCGTCAAACCATTCCTGAAGTTTTTCAAAAAAATTTTCTACCTTAGTTTTTAATTTAAACCAGTTATCTTCGCTATAAAATATGACAGTGTCGTTATTTAGGTAGATGATGAACAGCAAAGGCCCTAACGCTGTTCCTTGGGGAACTCCACAAATAACTGTTCGCTCATCACTTTCATATTTGTTTATTCTTCTATGTTACTATGTATATGTTACTTTTTTTCATTTTCAGGGGTTCAGGTTAGAAGAGACGACATAAGACTAAGTATTTTTAAATGGGATGCGAAGTATACACTGTGGGTCAAATTAATAATTTGAACCCTAATAACATTTTTGTTTGTGAATGGATTTTATTGTTTTCAGGATATGATATCAACCCATAAGCTCTTGCTATCACTTAAAAATTTGTAGGATCAATTTAAACCAGGACCAGACTCATTACGATTTCATTAAATCAGCGCATTGAAGCTCGCTGCAAAACCGAATGGCGCTACTTATAGAGCAACTAATATTTTTTAAAGAAGAACATTTATCGGTTAAAAAGTCCTGAAAATATCAATAATTTAAAACCGAAACCTGAGAAGAAACTATAGTGAATGCTCAAAATGTCCCCTGCTTCAAATGCACACCGAATTTGTCGATAAAATTTTAAAAAAATACAGAAAATAGTTCATTATTTATAAACTACAAAAAAATGTATAAAAAGATTTAAAAAACAAACAGGGTTTGAAAAATCTTGCAGAGAGAAGTGCAAAGTTAGTAATCTCAAAATAACTCAAATGTTTAAAACTGGCATATCATGACGCAAGTCTTATTCGAAAACTGTTGAATTTTAAGTCTGAAATGCAGCCATTCTTAGACTGAAATTAACAGCTTACGTCACTAAAAAGCAACGGGAACCAAATCCCATGACTATTAATTTATTTTAATATTATTTATGGCTTTAATACCGCCCATAAACATTTTTGAATTCGAATTATAATTTAAGATGTCACAAATCTATAAAAAAATATAATCATGCTATTAAAATAACAATACACTTTAATTTCAAGAACAAAAATAAATCAATGTTGAGACAGATTGCCAATTTATTACGATAAATCAAATGTCAGTTGAAATCCAGTTCTACTAATTACACTCGTTGTTAACAAGTCAAAGTATAGCAATGTTATTATGGAACCGAAAGTTCTGGTATTAAAATGTAATTAATCAGTTACCCGCCATTCATTAAAACCAATCAATTCGTCTCCGCGAAATTGTTAAAAAAACCGTTCAAGCGAATAGTGTCGTTAAAAAAACTTCCTGATCATAATCTGATCATTATTAGAGAAGGTTTGGTAAATATGTAAAACTATGGCTGCAGCTCAAAACCGAATATTGACGCACTTTTTCAGTAGTCACCGTCCAATAAGAGGACACCTGCCCATAGGGCTGTATAACGAAAAACTTTCCTGCAGATAATGTGGTAGAGTGGCAGAAACGGTCAGAATGCAAAAGACAGGCAATATTCCAGCTCCCGAAAAATACAACAGCTAACCGCTAAAGAACTTGTTAATGCTGGTAGGAGTAGAGTTACGGGATGGGTGTTGTGAAACTAAGCCCGCAAGGCCCAAAATGCCCAAGAGGATGAGGTGTAGTTAGTAATATCTGAGCACTGAGCAACAAAAAAAGCAAAAGACAACTCCGAAGTGGTATTCCAAGCACCTGATTTAACTGAAACACCGGAAGACTCAATAGTAATTTTTAACGGGCTGGAAAATACACTTAGGAAGAATATGGTCCTAAAATAACGCGATTGGTTACTGAAATAAGGAACTGAAGGAAAAGCGGTGACAAATACTTCTACTGATGACAAGTTGAGAGGAAAGAAGTAACTAAGCTCACACGCTTGTCAGTTGTTAAACATCGAAACATTAAATATATCAGTCAAAGTATAGTGAAAGTGATTCGTAAGGGAAACAGAAGTTTTGGTTGAGACAAGAAATTATGACGACAATTACTATTTATGTGAATTAAATAATATCAGCTTGTTCGAAAAATAGTTGAGAATCGAATATATACTTGTGAATATGTAAAATATATAATATACAATTGGTGGCGAGTGAATAAGTTTTAACAAAACCAGAACCAAATAGAAGTATTCAATAGTATGGCAAACAAAATTGTGATCATTGGGACTACCAGAAATTGAATTTTGGTGCTGCAGGCCAACAATTAGGGTGAAATTGTCAGATAGGAAGACGAATGTGGAAAAAAAGTCTATGTGAGGACGTAGGTTGTAGGTGAGTAAAGGTCTGATATCATAATAATATCAAGCTAGTCATACATCGCTAATAATTCAAGCAGAAACCATTGCCAATATAGCCTGTATTGATGAAAACATCCGGAGAGGATATACCGAACCAAAAATCAAAACATTTACTGACAGCCAGGATCTGCTTGAAGCTATTAGCAATCCAAAGCGTTTAATAGTATTGAACTATTATTTTTTGACGTCTATAGATCACGCTTTACTAATATGACAATTATTTACAGGTAACTGTAATTAAGTAATCCAACCACTGTCTAACCCTGACTGGTAAAAAACGATAAAGAATCTCTCAATAAGCTGGCAAGAGACAACACAATCACTAGTATAGGTGCCAGAACAGGGGATTGCAAGTAATGAATTGGCGAACAAGTTAGCTGAAAAAGGCTTTGAAGGAGACTTCATAGATCTGGAACCGTTCTGTGAAATCAAAAAAGATTGCATAAGGGGGGAAATCCGTAACTGTCTAGACCAAGAACAACAATTCAAATGCAGGTTGACAGGAAGAAACTCTCAACCGGTTTATCGAAACTGAGTGAGGGACAATTGATGACAGTAACTGACCTGGTCACTGGGCACAGTACTCTGGGAAGACATCTGTACGAAATGGGAAAATTCCTATATGCAGAAAACATACTCTGCTTCTGATGTGATTACTTACAAGGAATCAGGACAGGTAATAATACAACCATAAGAACTACTTACAATCCCCTCAGTTTAACTAGTGGTCTATATAGAGGACACGAAGCTTCTGGAATAGAAGTAGAAAAATTGGAAATGGTACAAAGATTTATTTCAAGTACCTGAGCTGTTGAGCATAACCCAATCGAATCAATGAACGAATCGCTAATAATTTATTATTATCAATACAGCCAAGGGTGAAACTTGAAAAATTAGAGATGTTTTAATTTCTTTAAAATAGTATATTATTTTATATGGAGGAAAAGTAATACTCGTGTTTAACAGCCGAACGGAGTGAGGCTGGTAATAGAGTACAAGTCATGAAAAATAACTTTTCCCCCAAATAAAATATGCTGTTTTTTCTTCAAATGTCGACAAATTAATGCAAAAACGTCTCTTTTTGATAGTAATAATTTTTAAAGTAATTGGGTTCGCAAGGCGGTTTAATTTTCAAAATGCAACAATTTCGCATTGTACATTCAATATTCATTTGAATGATAAATAGAAGTTTTAGTTTTGTTTTTAGTTTAATAAATCTTGAGTTGTTGACGCTTGTTTTCTTGTTTCTATCTATGTCGCTATGATAACACTTTTCCCTCCGCTGGCGGGAAAGTGAAAACTAAAGCTCCGGCGGAGGAAAAATGAAACTTTACGGTCGCCTACACAGATTTACTGACGTTTGAAGAAAAATGCTTTTTAAAATCTGGACATATTTTTATATTACGAAATATTGGAGCTGCTCCAGCCCGAAATTTAATCAGAAGCAATTTTAAAAGGTCATCAATTCCCAATTGATACTTTTTATTAACCTAATGCCATATAGGATATATTTAAAATCAAATTTTTGTAATGTAAACTTCCTTCCCAACTTATTTTGCACAATTTCTTTCATGACTACTTAAAATATTGGGGCAATTTCCACTCCCAAAAATACATTTTTGCGCTCTAAACCTTTTTCTCAAATAAACCCAAGAAAATTGTAAAAAAAAGTCAAAGGTATTGTTTTTCTTCTAAATAAAAATTTACAGTGACGGAAAAAAATTCGAAATTATATTCTCCGAGTAGAAAAGAAACTAAAAGAGCTAAGAAAATATTTACCCATTATCTAATATAGCCCGAAGTTCAAAATTAAATTTTAAGTATTACAACAGATCATTTGTTTCTTCATTAGTGAAACATGTTAGATTCTCAGATGCCAAAGACGAAGGTAATTACCGACTAAAGAAAAGCATCTGACTGACATACACATTAACCACCTATATACATTAACTACCCAACAGCAGAAAATGGAAAAAACATCAATCATTCGAAGCTTCCTAGCTTAAACTTCAAAAATAATTATTTATCTGTTAATCATATTTTGTTAATACAATTTTTAAAAAAGAGAAAGTTATTTAAAAAAAAATTGTTTTAAATTAAAATTATTGGTAATAATTTTGTTGAAGCTGGACTATTTTGAAAAAAAAACTGTAATACTTTATATTGCTTTTGCTTTGTTGATTTAGAAACCGTATGTAACTTAATGCTTTTTTCCAAATTTCAAAAGAACAAGGCCTTGACTCCAGCCTTAATGAAACACCAATAAACACCTAATGAAAAAAATAAGATATGGTAGAAGTATCAGAATATTTTGAAATGAAAACAGGAATTAGACAAGGAGATGGACTTTCCCCAATACTGTTCAACTGTGTCTTGGATAAAGTAATCAAGGAATGGCGAAAACAAAAAATATTGAAACAAAAATAACTTTTTTGGTTCTACGAAGGAAGGAATAATTATTTTTTAAACCGTTATTTCAGCAATATTTTCATTTTTGTTGTTGTTATACTACAGTTTGTTACATTGCTGCAGAAACATTGCACATCAGCATATTCTTCATTTTGATTAAATTAGTTTACCTTTTTTTACGCAACAACAATGACAATAACTCTTTAACTTCAAAGCAATATGACATAATGTCAATTCGTGTTAATTTGTCAAAGTCAACTAGGTACTGTGAAGATCGTTTAGTTATCAAGTGATAATATCGAATGCCAGAAATATAAAAAATTAAAATTGATTTTTCTCGAAAACGGTGCATAAGAGCGTATTTTTGGAAAATACCTTATTATTTTTGAATTTAATGTGAAATTGGTCAAAAAACTGATACACAAAAAATGTGATGGCAATGAAAACGAAAACTTAGATTTGTAATAAATAATTTATCACTGCGGGGTTATACAATGAACCAAGTTTGAAGTTTGTAAGTAGCAGTTTTTTTAAGATAAGCTTATGAAAATTTACTCAACATCATCAAAGGGAGCTAGCTCCCCTAAGAGGAACTTTTAGATAAATGTAAATTAGGTTAATGGACATAAAATCACATTTAGTATCTGTAGATTGCGTTTGGCAGGCAAGTTTCTGGATACCCAGTATATAGGAGAAAAGGGATTTTGATATGCGCTCAATTTCCAATAATAAGTGGAAGAAGGTGTCTTCATGAAGGTTACAGTGATTTGTAATTTGAGTTGTGCTTTAAATAAGATTTGAAAAAATTACTCTGCGTTTACCGACAATTTTTTCCATGAAATTAAACAATTTTATTCCAAACAATATAATTATTCACGTAATAATGATATAACAGCAATTAAATCGGTTTTTAACAAGCAAATTTCTGAATAAATTGTGTATAATGGATGGTTTTAAAATGTAAAGAGTTAATTAAAAGCAAAACAAACTTTCCTTTTTTCAAACCGCAACGTTATTACGGTCCATAGTGAAGCTTGAAAACTAATTAGACAATAGACTGCTGGCTCAGCTACTGCATAACATCGCTAACATAATAATTACATTACAGAAGTGAAAGTTTCCAGTAAAAAGCAAATATTTTACTGACGCGAAGAAGACATCATATGCCTATACAAGTTGTTAGCGTGCTTTTTTTTCAATTTTTTGACGGGTACTGAAATAAGATATTTAGTTTACAATGTGTTGCAGAAAAGTTCATCAATATATTAATTTTATCAAATGATTTAAAAATAATTGCATTTATTTAACATCAATTTTTCTTTGTAATTTTGATTCAAGAATGAAAAAATGAAATTATAAATAAAAAAAATTTAACAAAAGATTCCAAATGTATGTACATATGTATATATTGGGGTGGTATTCATTAAGACCTGAAATATCCATTGTGTTCCCCTTTGGAGGAATTTCAGGACATCTGCAAGTTTCAGTGACATGCGGTAGTCTTCCAGGATTGTGCCCTGGGATTCTATGCAATCTGCAAGTATGGAAATGGAGGTTTCTTCTTCCATTTCACTCAATCTACATTCTTCTTGTTCCTCTAGTTTGAGCTTATTGAGGCGCCCATTAAGTCCTGTAAACTTCCAAAACTCTTAGCGCAATCTTACTTCAGCATTTTTTCGATCTCATCTGGTTGTAGTTTTCTATGAGCATTTTTTTTCGGTATACTTTTTCCAATATTACATTGGTGCTCATACTGCAAAAAAAGCATCAGTCCCCAAAAGGATGTTTCATCCTCTCTCTTTCCAAACTCATCTGCTACTTCGTTTCTTTCTATTCCAATATGTCCTGGAGCACACAATAGGGTAACAATATTCTTACCTAGTTCATCGAGTTTTGCTAGGCATTCCAATAGGATTTTAGAACTTATTCAAGAACTCAGTGATTTAATATTTTTTATCAATATTGAACTAGGCATTCCTTTTTATGGCGTGAATTTCCGCTTCAAAGATGCTTAGGATTTTCCTCATATCTCAGTCCCTTCTATTGCTTTAGAATCTATCTGTTTACCATTGTATGGCATTCTTTCCAAGTCTGACAAGAATGGTGTTGAGATTCCATTTCTTCTTTTTATAGCATTCAGTATTAAATTACTTCAAAAAATTATACTTTTTCGTCATTCTATTCTGTGGCAAATTTTCCATAATTTTTAAATATAAATATTTTGTTTAGAGTTATTAAAAATCCCCCAAGTTGTATAATTAAATTTTTATTCAGCTCAAAATAAGAATAACATTATCGACAAAAAATATGTGGCATTTTCTACATTTTTGTGATAAATTTCAGAACGATTGATACCAAACACATTTCTTTAGCATATAATTTCCAACTTTTATATAAATATATATTTTAATAATTTAAATTATTTAAAATCTCTATAAAATACTTAATAACGTTTTAATACCGATTACTATAAAATATTATTTTTTAGGATATAATTTTATAAATTTACTTTTCCAATATAATTAAAATTAAAAAGAATAAAAAAACAATTTTTTCAATGTATGTATATACGAAAAATGGAAAATAATCGAGTAGGCCTCCATCTTCGGATATAATAAAATTCTGGTCGATGATTTTAATCGCGGTCACTATCTGTACTTATACACAACCTACCACAAGCACTCACTTGGAGTACCGTACAGTACCGACATAGGCCCGTTGGTTTTTACTAAATAATTACACACTGGTCTGTCGTGTCGTCCTCCGATAAACCGTCGATTTATTACCAGTGGATTGTCGAACATGAAGATGTATTTTTAGCGATTTAACGCAATTGCGACGCCTATTACGTGGGAGAAAACAATCGCCCGTCATTATTATTATTTCGGTGAATTTATACGGCCGGAACATATGGATAGATATTAGTTGAAAGTTGTTTAACCTCTTTGGAAATAAGAAGAAGAGATATATTCTAGACAGGATAACTGTAGATTTATTCACAATAAATTGTTCGTAGTTTATACCAGAAGACTAAATGAAGTATTTGAATGTATTTGTGGAATAAAATTCAAAATATACCTTTATTATCATACAAAATTGATAAAAATGGAAAAGTGGAACCAAACACTAGTTCAATATTGATAAAATATAAAGAGGACAAATATGATGTGATTGATAAGAAGCACTAACTGTAAACCCTCTCAAAACCACGATAGTTATTTTTACCCTATTGCTGTTAATGAATTTTATTTTTTATTTAAATACCCTTTTTTTTATTTTTCTACCTCGATCAATATATTTTTTGAATGGTTCTAAAGATAAGTATATTAAATTTTGACAACACTAATTCAACACCTGTATAAAAATAAATATCCGTCTCGTGTGATTGCATTCCTAATAAATTGGACATTAAAAATAGACCCGTAAAATATTTTAGGACCAATGATCTTGAACCGTTATAAATGTGATATTAGAAATGTTTTAGTTTC
Source organism: Lochmaea crataegi (assembly GCA_947563755.1). Classification (NCBI taxonomy): domain Eukaryota; kingdom Metazoa; phylum Arthropoda; class Insecta; order Coleoptera; family Chrysomelidae; genus Lochmaea; species Lochmaea crataegi. The sequence continues at coordinate 71,436,613 of OX387423.1, forward strand.
ACAATATGATTGCTATCGCTGCTGGTAAAATTCCAATTTAATAATGGATGGTTTTTTTTTTTCAAATTGATATCGTGAATAACTGCCATTTTCGGTATTTTTTTTTCGACAACGTTTGATTTTCGTGGAGAATTGATTCTAAAGGTTTAGGAATGAAGGTTTTTTAATTCAATTTAATAAACTTATACCAATTTTATTACTTTTATAAATATTAACTTATTTTTTCTGTACTTTTACTACATATTCTATAAACTTTTTTCAGAAAAATTCACTCAGAATTTTCGAGAATATTTTAATAATGCCCCAGTTCTGGTACTTCAAAATATTACCGTACTTTCTGTTTTTCAAAAAAACTTTCTTAGAACCTAAGTTAAGTTTTTCAAGTATTTTTCAAATAATTCACCAGTTTTGATTAGAGTTGCACAAGTTTGACTTGAATGTTTGAGATTGACTTGAGTTTGACTTGAAATTAAGTCAAACTCAAGTCAATCTCTCTGACAAATAATTCAAGTCAAATCAAACTGGGCAATGGTTACAGGTTTGAAAATTCAAACTGTTTGGCAAACTAGTTTGAAAGAGTTTGAAAAATAATTTATTTAGTAGATATACCTTAAGTGGGTGAAATATTTATGTTAAATATAGAAAGTAGGTACAACAAATACATTTATTTGAAACAAAAAGAAAATACATTATTTTAAACATTTAATGAACTCCAACTTGTCACCTCAAAATTCTTCGTGAAAAGTGAAGTTCTTACAAATTAATTGAAAGCAACAATAAATATATATAGATATATATAGATAGTGACCTATTCCTGCGATCCTTGTGTGATATTTGTTATGGATTCTTGTTGAAGCCACGAATTTAAACACATTAATTAATGTTCTAATAGACTGGTCATTTAATCGGTTTCGTTTTTTTGTTTCTGCCAAAGAAGTTCTCGAAAAATAGCGTTCTATGCAGGCTGATGTTGCTGGGGTGGCAAGAAAGTCTCTCGCCATTTTTGATAAAGTTGGAAATACAGTTTCGTGACGTTTCCACCACTTTATTATGTCATCGGTACTGTCAGCTCGTGATTCAGCGGCGTATTTGTCGATTTCGTATCTCCATGAATTTTCGTCTATATTTATTTTTGGAGATGATTGGAAAAGTCCAAACAAGTCTAAATCAAAATCGGTAACTTCATCAGACTTTTTTTCGAACACACTGACTGTACATTCAGTTGGGTTTGAGGTGACTCTTTGTCAGTGTAAGGTGAATAATAATTTTCTTTATAAATTTCTTCAAATTTCTTGATGGCTTCATCTTTTAAAGATTGTCCCCATGTCGTTAAAGAAAACGTTTCAATTTTATGACGAGGCTCCAAAATCAAAACGATACAATACATCCAGTTAGTCCTACTGTATTGCTTAACAATTTTATCGCGAGCTGCCCGAAGTGCAAGAATTATTTTTGCATCAAGTTCGTCTATATTTATTATCTAGTTCATGCTCATCGAGTATCATATTGATCCCAATAACCACCACAGGAAGAGTAGAATATTTCTCTCCTTCTCCTTGAAACTTTGAAAATACTCACATGTTCTTTCAATTACATCCTATTCTGTAGCATGTATTCGAAAATTTAAGAGTATCGGTATTGTCACAAAGAATATTAATCGAACGTTTGAATTGTAACGCCCAAGACAGCATTTCCAATGTAGAGTTCCATCTAGTTTTTACCTCCAGTTTGGGAATGGACATGTGTAAATGTAATGAGTCGCAAAATTTTGCGAAGTTTAATCTTAACATTTCGGAGTTTTTAATTTTTTTACAAATTATCTTAACCTTTGCAATTGTTGCAGTATTTTCAGATATTGTACTTTCGTTATCACTAGTATCAGAGTCACTTTGCGCAATATGATATCCAAACTTCAAACTGTTTGAAGAAGTTTGATTTCAAGTCAAACCTAAAGATACAGAAATCAAGTCAAGTCAAACTTTCTTGCCTAAAAAGTTTGATTTTCAAGTCAAGTCAAGTTTGTTGAGTAAAATCAAACTAGTTTGACTTGAGGCATCTCTAGTTTTGATTGAATTTACTGTTTGGACCCTCACTTTATTGAGTCTACTCATATAAGTGTTATGAATGGAACTAACTGCTTCTAATTAATTCCACTATTTACTGAAAAAATCATGGAAACTATGAAAGGATAATGATAATTATTTCGATATTGACATATCATCGTTAGAATGACAGAAGTTACATTTGATGTGATGCCTACTCGATGTTTAATATTTTGGCTAGACCAAATAGTCTTGTGATTGACTTATTATTATATGAATAGAAAAAAGTAGAAATATTTAAGCTTAAGTATTATTAGCCCTATGGGGATATCCTGGATATCTTTTTTCCCATTTAAGTATAACTGTGCAATGATATAGGAAACCAAGGAAAACTGTATATATCAACATCGAAATAATTATCAATATACTTTCATAATTTTTTTATGAAATAGTGGAATTAATAAGAAACAGTTGGTTTCATTTATAAGATTAATACCAGTTTTGATACTTTTTGAGTGATATTTTACTTTCTGTACATCTTTCTAGTATATTCTATAAATTTTTTTCACGAAGAAAGTCTTTAAAGTATTTAATGATAATTTACCAGTTTTGGTACTTTTTGAGTATTATCTTAGTATCAGTACACTTTTACTATGCATTTTATAAACTTTTTTTCACAAAATATTGTTCAGAAGCTGTAATTTTTACTTATATTTCAGTAATATACCAGTAATATACGTTTTCAAGTATTTCTGTACATTTTTACAATGCAGCCTACACATTTTTTCCACAGGACTCCTTTCAGAATATGAGTTTTTGGAGTATTTTTAAATAATATACCAGTTTTTTTTAAATATTATCTTACTTTTTGTACATTTTACAGCGTATCCCGTGAACTTATTTCTCAAAAATTCTCACAGAATCCAATTTTTTCTAGTATTTCTTGAAAATATACAAGTTTTGGAACTTTTCAACTATTATCTCACTTTCTATACACTTTTACAACGCATTCCATAAACTTTTCTCACAAAAATCCTAACAGAATCCAATTTTCTCAAATATTTTTTAATAGTATACCAGTTTTGGTGCTTTTTGAGTATTATCTCACTTTCTGTACACTTTTACAACGCATTCCATAAGCGCTTTTTCACAAGAACTTGATCAGAAACATCTACATTTTCCCTGGACAAGTCACCCAAGAAAACAAGATAACGACTTGCGGGCCATCACCCGTCATCCTCCGGAGCGTGCACCACTGGAGCTAAGTCAGGAAAGACATGCACAGGCTAGGGATACATCCTATATCCTAAATACACAACTTATATGGAATGATCACTTTGAAAAAGTTATCCATAAGGCCAGACTATCCTTGTGGACATGTGGAGAATCTTGGGGCTTGGGACCCAAACAAATCCATTGGATATATATGATGATTGTTAGACCAATGATCACATATGGAGCTTTTGCTTGGTGGTCAAAAGCTTTACAGCGAACGTCCCTAGCAAAGCTATCTAGTATACAGAGACAGGCTTGTCTGGCAATTACTGGTGCCATCAGTACCACATCGCGATAAGCTTTGCCAAACAAACACTTAATACCTGGACAGCTAGAAGAGCTTTAGACTTCTGGCATAATATACCAGGATTGGTTCATTCAAAGGCTATTATACATCCTTCAAATACATCCAAACAAATGTTAGACTATAGCAGGCATGACCTACGTTGTCTAATAGGACTTTCAACAGGCCTCTGTCACCTGAATCATCATATGCTAAGACTTGGACTGTCGGAAGATCCGACTTGTCGTCTCTGTCTGGAAGATGATGAAACAGCAGAGCATATAATTTTTGCCTGCCCCGCCGTGGCTCGAATCAGGTATCTGATGTTTGGCAGGGTCTCCTCTAGCTCTCGGTCCTGAAATATCATTCACCAAACAAACTAATCGGTTTTGTTAAGAAGCTGAATTTGTTTGGTGAAATCTGAATAGGTTTGAGACACAATAGACGAGTTGCAGTGGAGGGCCTTATAGACCCACTCACCACAAACCTAACCTAACCTAGCCTAGGGATACAGATAACATTTATTACCATCCGAGTGTAGATCTCCTGCGAAGTAGACTAGGATTACAGGAACCCTTCCAGGTACCTGAACGAAGAAAGGGCATCAACGAACTTCAAGAAGAAATGGAAAAGGAAGAAGTCCGGATCGGGAAGATCTGCCAGAATCAGGTGAAAATATACCACTGCTCTTCTACATCGTGAAGAAATATGTAGATAAAAAGAGAGGACTGGAAAGATCCAACTGATCTAACACGTGAGAATAAGGCGGGAAGGACTATGGAGAGGAACTGGACCGACACAATGTTACAATTATTTTTCTTATTTTAACTTGAGAAAAACAAAAAACTAAATAGTTATAAAATTTTGAGATTATATTGAAAAATGCCTTTGATAAAAGTTGTAGAGTTTTTAATTATCTACAAATTTTATCTCAAAAATATTTTTATAAATTACCTATTTAAGCCAGAATTTGCAAGTAAAATACCTTTTATTTGTTCCCAATTTCCATGAAACTCGACTTTTCTGGACAATTCTCACCTTGTCTAATACATCAACTTAGTTCTCTCAATCAAACACTCTCTATAAGTCTTCTACATTTCATCCACGCAGTTAATTAATAAGAAAAACTAACTTTTCTAGGTTTTTCTGAACCAACATTTATTATAAAATCGAATATTGTTTCTTAATACACTTGGCTTTGCCGATTATACACCATAAGTGTATTTTCTTGTTTCACCTGCTTACAAATATACCAGTTTCTACATCTTTTCATATTATCCAAGAATACTAAACCAGTTTAATTTCATTTGAAACACGCAAAATTTCAAAACTCGCCGAGCATTTTTAAAACGAATCGTTACATCGACATTTTATAAATTACAGATTTAATGTAATGTCGTACTTTACTTTGATCAGTTCATTTCATTTAATTTTAATTTTTTCTGTAGTTGTGTTCAACTCTGATAGACATCGTGAAGAAATTTAAATGTAAATCAATCGATAATACTTTATTTATTCGTTAAATTATATTCAGAAAATGGAGAATCGTTGTGTAGTATGCACAGATAAGCAGCAAGGTCTAAAAAGTTCTGAAACTACCAGTGTCGTATCATTTGATATTATATAAATACTATTCACCCATTCTAATAGGATACAATAAGTTCTGTATGGTATTTTTGCATTGTTGGAGTTCAGTGATTAGAGAATATTCCGAAGGAAGCTAGACTATGGTCTAGACTGGTCTTCCAATCTGGTCGTCGGCAACTGAAATTTATTACTTGAGTTTTAAGATCAGTATTTAGATAGTATAATAGTAGCACTCGAAAATTTTTATGATTATTCAGTCGATTTAAACCCTTTCTCATACAGCACGGCAGTGTTTTTGGAGGCCGTGACATTTGGAACGAAAGAATCGTTTTAGATTTTGGTTACAAAGTGTGTTGTCAGTATAGTGGGTTATTCATCTAGTCTGTTAAATGGTCGAAGATTTAGTCGATGTCATCACCGTACTTAATCCTAAACAGGCGTGTATATTCGTGAAATACATAATTGAATTTACTGTTTGGACCCTTACTTTGTGGAATAATGTGAAATACATACCTAGTATACATATTTTCAAGGTTAAACAATTTTCGTCACTAAATATATTTAAATTAAATTTACAGTTTGGACCCTTTCTTTGTGGAATCTACGGTTATAAATGAAACTGTTTCTAATTAATTCCACTATTTAATGAAAAAATTAATGAAAATTCTAAAATATTATCGATAATTATTTCGATATTGGCATATCATCGTCAGAATAACATAAGTTACATCTTATGTGATGCCTACTTGATGTTTTATATTATTATTTAAACCAAATATTTTTAAGATTTTTAATTGATTTGCAATTGGAAGCAATCAGAGCGACATCTTTGATTACTATAAGTAATACTATTTTGAACAATACAAATTATCACAATTGAAAAAAGTTAGTATAGTGAATTGTATTTGAAGTTTCTAATTGAACTCCCTCAGGACTCGACGTTTCTATTATTGTTTCCAGCAGTTCGGTTTCTACAGAAGCTAATCAACTTGATATTGCCAAGATTTCTGGAGCTTTTGGCTGTTCTTATTTTTTCTTAATTATTTTTTCTTGATCTTCTTCATCCAGTTGTGAGTACGGCTTAATTGAACCAGTAGACTGGTCACCAGTTATTTTTATCAACTGTTCTTCACCAGCTCCACTGTTCTCCAAAGCAGTAACAGTTGCTCTTGAGGAATGGTTTGTTATTTTCTTTGTTTCTAAATTCAAGTCCGTGGTTTTTGCAGCTTTCTAGGTCAATGTAGGAATGGTACTTCGACGAACTGCAATATTTTTCATCAGTTTTTGTATGCAGCAACATCATTGATAGAATTTGAAGTTAAAAAGACACCGTCACAATTTACGTTCCTCGGTTTATCTATATACTTTCGAAATACTGTACATAAACTAAAATTTTCGCTATTTTTCAACAACCTCTTTGAATCGGTACATTTTCTATTACCTCCATGTGCCGTTTTGGAAAAAATTGGATTGTACTCTCTACCAGTTATTCCAAAAATTTACAATTTCGGACTAAAAAAAGTTGCATACATTTTGTTCGCCTCTTCCCCCCCGAAGCAAGCTCGCTAGAAAGTACATAAAATACCCCACGTTGGGCGCCAATCTGTAACCTTAAATGCCCCTGGCTAGAGCACTGGCTGGAAACACCTTGAAAAGATTAACGTTAGCTTGACTAAGAAAAATAAAATAAAATAATTTATTCCTGAAACCCATCCCAGCCCATCTGGTGTTTTTCTATCGCATATGTCGAGTTTTTTGAGCTCATTGTAGCAAAGAGATGTGGAGCTCTGCCTTATTTCATGCGAAATGGATTGGAACCCGTTTCTACCGCGGCTAAGTGATAACATTTTCGTTGCAGCCCTTCAGGGGTGTTTTCACCCCACACATTTATCATTCTGGTTATTTCTATTGAACATTTAAAATGGGTCATTAATAACTCATTTCCTCATATTTTTCTTGTAAAAGCTTACTTCTTACATCTTTTCTTTTCATGTTAACAGCCCAATCCTTTAAAATCAACAACAACCCTTCCACCGTCCGACTTCCATCTAATTGATAATTCTTACATTGCAAGAGTCTATAAATGCTTTCCACACACATTTTTTGACTGTAGTCAGTATTCTTTATTGGTTTATTTGATTCGATAATTTCATTAATATTCTCGTCAGTATTTCAAGGAAATCCTGACATTTTGAAATATTGAATATTTGAAACGTCAAAATGGAAATAGACATATAGTAAAAACAGCCCATGAGGTGTTCTGATTGGATGTGTTTAATCAGATGACCTCAAATTAACTCATTTCATTGAATACCTACTTGATCGAAAAATTTTCTGCTCAATCACAAAATTTGCTTTGATCAACGCACCTTAAAAAAATTAAAATTTTGTCGCTGTAAAAATCACATGAATTTTGTCAAGAAAATTGCAGATTACTTTTTTGTCAGTAGAAAAGATGCCGTTGCTGTGGTATTTTGCCAATGAAAAACACTCTAGTGATAATCAAGTAAAAAGCGCATTGTAGTATGACGTTAAATATGTACCTACATGACGAAAAAAATTCAGAGGAATTTTGTTGGATTATCTCAATATTGCCACTCACGTTATTCTTTTAGTTTGAGGTTCTATGTTATTGTCATATTTTGACATATATTAAAATTGACATATGTTGTAATAATTTTGATGTCAATTAATTAAAATAAAAAGTCAGTTCATCAATTTAATAAAATTGTTCATTTCAAGGCTTAAACGTACTCTGCAATACTATAAATTCTAAAAGGTTACGGGCCCAGATCAAACGTCTACTGAAGCAAAATGAGTAGCTACTTAATCGACCCGCTGAACAAATAAAATTTTGATACCTGGAAACTCCAAACTCAGGCTCTCCTCACCAAAGCAGGACTATGGGGTAAAAGGTATGAGGTAAAATTACCAAGCCAGCTAATTGATCAACTGCTGATGAGATTCTCAAATGGGAAACAGGAGATTTGAACGCAAAATCCGAATTAATTTTAATTATTTCGCCCTCTGAGTTGAAACAAATCAAAAACTGCAACACATCCAAAGATGTATGGGAGGTACTCACCAATAATTGCTACCAAAGTAAGGGACCTGCCCGAAAAGCAACACTTTTGAAGCAGTTAATTCTTCAAAAAATGCATGACAGCAGTGATATCCGTGATCATTTGAATAACTTTATTGATACGGTAGATAAATTAGCCGAAATGGACATTAAAATCAATGCAGATTTGTTAAGCATAATGATGCTGTACTCATTGCCATCATCGATTGAGAACTTTAGTGTAGCAATCGAGTCAAGAGATGAACTACCATCACCAGAAACGCTCAAGATTAAGATATCCGAAGAAGCAGAAGCAAGATTTAAACCACATAGTAATGAAGAAGGTGCATTTTGGAGGAACAAGAAGAGATTTGACCATAGAAACCAAAACAGGACAAATTTCCAAGGAAATCAAGAATATCAAAGAAGCCAAAGCAAACCAAAATGTAACTGGTGCAACAGGTACGGCCATTTACAAAAGGACTGCCGAAGCCAAATGTCAGGACAAAATAGAAGCAATTTTACTTTCATATCTACGACTAGGTAAATTGAAAAATGAAAAATGCTTATCATCTAGAACGTCATCTCAAGAAGAGAAAAACACATGTTGTCTAGATAGCGGCTGCACATCGCATATGACCGGCATAAAAGAAAAATTCGAGATCCTGAGTGAAGATCAACAAGGACTTCTGAAACTAGCATCTAATGATGGAAGAGCAAGAATTGAAGGCTTAAACGTACTCTGCAATACTATAAATTCTAAAACATTTTCATCGGGTGATTCAAAAATAAACGGAGCGTAGGTATACAGGAAAACCTCTTGAAATAGTAACCTACAAATTAATAAATGAATTAATATATACAAAGTCAGTTATTGGCGGTCAAAGCGGAATTTATTTGCTGTAAAGGGAAACTACGGTTAGATTGACTAAATTAGTAATAAGATATGTCGCTCTGATTGCTTCCAATTTCGAATCAATTAAGAATCTCAAGATTGATTTAGTTGAAGTATCCTGTTTTTCAAATTAATTCTAATTAATAAACTGATTTATATAAGTAGTAACGATTCATATAAGGTTTGAAGCAGTTAGATGAAATGAATTAGTTTTATTATTATCGATTGTTCTTAAAATTTGCTTTATTTTCACACAAAATTATCAATTATAACCAAATTGACAGTTTTAGTTGTATTTCTTCAACTAATTTAAATATTACTTTTTTAAATGAAACTAACTGTTTCTAATTAATTCTACTTTTTAATGAAAACATTAATGAAAATTCTAAAATATTATTGGAAATTCCACACCTGTAATTTTTAACCAATCAAAACGAGTATTTTTGACAGATCACCATGGCAACGGATGAATTTTAGTGGACATTTTTTTGACGTTTATAATGTCAGAATATTTTTTGACAGTCTGATTTTCATTTACAAAAAAGCAATTTTCTACCACTTGTAGTTACTCTTATTTAAATTAAAGAATATACTGTGTTGTGTCTTGAGGCGGTATTTTCGTGCAGAGTAGAAATCAACAATTTAAAGGTCTAAATTGCTACCAAAACATTTTTTAAGTCGTGCCGCTTGACAGCTTCAAAACTGAAATAATTTTTAGGTTAGGGTTTCACTTAGTTGCCATGGTAACTAAATAATCAAGTCGACCAAACCTCAAACGTCAAAAATTGACGTTGTTGGAAATCGAAAAATAAACACACGAGGTCAAATTAAATCCGGAAATTTTTTCTCGTTCATGAATATTTTTAGGAAATTATCCCTCGTCTTCGACTCGGGATAATTTTCAAAATATTCATGAGCTCCAAAAAGTTTCCGGAAATAATTTGACCTCGAGTGGTATTACTAGTGATAATTATTTCGATATTGGCATATCATCGTCAGCATGACAGAAGTTACATTTTATATGATGCCTACTTGATGTTTGATAATAATAATAATAATAATATTCTCCAACCAATTCAACAACATATTACGGTCACTTCAAATTCTATCAATGATGTTGCTGCCTACAAAAACTGGTGAAAAATATTGCCGTTGGTCGAAATACCATTCCTTCGTTGACGTAGAAAGCAACAACAAAAACTACGGGCTCGAATTTAGAATCAAAGAAAATAACAAACTATACCTTAGAGCTGCCGTTACTGCTTTGGAGAAGAGTTGGTGAAGAGCAACTGGTCACCAGTCTACTGGTTCAATTAAGCCGTACTCACAACTGGATGAACAAGATCATTAAAAAATAATGAAGAAAAAGAAAGAACAGCCAAAAGCTCCAGAAACCTTCGCTAGATGGAGTATAATAGCAACGTCTAGTCCTGAGGGAGTTCAAGTAGCAACTTCAAATACTATTTACTATAATTTTGATAATTTGTATTGTTCAAAATAGTATTATAGTTCATTATTATAATGTGTATTTTCGCAATTTATAATTGTGCTTACTTCATCTGTATTGCCAGAAATAAAGACATGTGACTTTTACTTGTGTATTTTTGTAGTTTTTCTTTCAGGAAATAGTCATGAAATTATATTTTGTGCATGAAAAATCGTTTGTTGCCCTAAAGAAACATCTTCATTGTTATTTTTCGTAAGAAAATTCGACTCGTCCGATTTTTTTACGGGCAAATATTTAATCCAATTATTCTTGATAACAGTAACTGGAGCGCTACCGAAATGTTGAAATAAACATGTTGAAAGAGATTGTGGTTATTTTCCCAAAAAAATTATAAAAATAATTATAATTTTTATTGCGATTTTTTCTTTTAGGAGTGCTTCACCCAGGAATGTTTTTCTTTTAAACTGTATTAAAGAAAAAATTGCGAAATTCTGATTTTGTGAACTGTACCGGATTCCGAGAATGTATAATATTGCTTGTGTCTGGTACATCACTCGAACTCTCATTAACCATGAATTAATTGTAAGAAGTTAACGATATATTTATATTTAACTAATGAAAAACCAGATTGAAAGGTAGGAACGTTTTATTTTAATGTTACATTCTTTAAAAAGTAATGGAATAAGTAACAAAGAAAATAAGTTAGTTTAACTATTCAAGTATTTTGTAAAGTTGATTTTACGCCTTTACAATACCTGTACCTAATGGGCTAGTCATATATTGAAATGTTTAATGGTTTTCGTTAAACAGTTTGCTAACGGTCATAAAAATTACCGAACCATAAAATTTGACGATGATGTTCAACCAGGGATGAAAGTACAAATTTTTTTGATTTGTATCTGAATTATATGAGGCTCCAACATATACAGGAAGCTTCATAACCTTTGGGACATAGGATAACAGAGGATTATTTGGACCAAAATATTGGGATAGGACCAAATAGGTCTCAAAAACATATTGATGTGAAAAAGGTAACAAGGTGTTAAATTTAATTCATTTTTCATTTCTTGCTAATATTTCTAATGTTTATTTATCAATTTTCATCAGAATATTATTTTGTGTATTTATTAACAAGTTATTTTAGGGAGCGCTAAGTGAATGATTTCTTCGACTGTCAGATAAATAATTTTTGCTGGTGAATTATTTTTGCTATTGTAGCGAATTTTTTCGCTACACAAAACCAATTTGTACTTGCAATTTTGGGACTCTATAACTCAGAAACGAATGCTTGAAGGAAAATTGATAGCATGTATTCTGGTGATGCCCTGTCTTGAGATATAGCGCTATAAAGTTGAAATAACTTGACAAAAATGACAAAAGCAACAAACATTAATACTTTTCTGGCATTTTGCCGTGAAAATTGTAAGCAGAAAGTATTGACATATTTAAAGAAGGATAAATATAGTGAAAACTCTATGTGATTAAATTTTTTCAATCACAAAGCTGCTTATATGGATATTGTAACAAAAAAAATCGGTTAAATAGATTTGTAAAAAATGTGAATACATTTTCTTCACAAATATATCTAAAGGATTTTTTTTATTTCGTTAATAAATTAATATAAGTAATTTGGAGTCATTTATTTTGTTGAAGCTGCTTGGGATAAGATTTTTTTTAAATGTTTTTGGAGTAATTTGTGAAAATTTCCTGGCAAGCTATTAATTATCACCTATTAGGTTGATAAAATATTATATTGTCCGAAAACTATAAATTTTCCTCAGACTTTTCAGCCAGCTGCCCGAAAATTTATTTAACCTTTCTTAAAATGTTCATAATTTGAATCCCTAGTTAATTTTCCAGAGATATGGGGCTAGAAATGTAAAATAACGATCCAAAAATTATAAAAACAGAGAAAAAGTAGACTCTTTGATATTTGGTGTGGAAGAAGTGGAAATTTCATGTAGAGTTCACATGATATTTATTTTGTGACGGAAAAATGGAAATAATTAAAATATTTTATATAACAATATTAATAAACTTTTCAAAAATAATATATCAAAATAATACTTTTCTCTTTGTAACAAACTTGATATCAACACTTTTGTGAATCATATAATGGTTTTGCCAAGTTTTTACCTCTAATAAGTTAAATATCTACCACAAATTAATTTAATTTAATTTACCTAATATAGTATGAATCTGAAATCGGTTTTATTATACAACCAAAATTGTTTAATAAGATAAGTATCCTCGGTTATTAGCAATTTTTCGTGATTTCATGTGAACATAAACCAATCGAATTCAAATTTACATTTTTTTTGCTCATAAATATTTTTAGAAAAATTTAGTGAAGTCTGAAAATATTTAAGATATTACTACGCATTCAGTGGGAAATTTTATTTATTTTTTCGAAATATGTACCTACTAAATAACAAGCTTGATAATTTTATTGTAATAAAATCATTTTTGATTATTTCGATTTTTCCTTTATTTTTATACATTTTCATATTAATATATATTTGGGATTTTTTTGCATTTAATTAATGGAATTAACAATAAATTTCACCAATATGATTATTAAAATATGTAATAGTTTTATATAAAACTCCAACAATTTGAGATTTTCCTTACTTTATTATTATAGATTTGCCACTCCATATAATCCAAACAAGTTTTTTACTACCATTAAGTTGAATGTCTGTCACAAATTAATAATTTGATTTAACCCACCTATTATAGTGTAATAAATCTGTAATCAATTTGATTATACAACCAAAATTGTTCAATAAAGTCGTTAAAATAAGTATCCTCAGGTATTAGCAATTTGTCGTGATTTTATCTAACCATAAATCACCCGAAACCTGATTGAAACTTTACATTTTTTCTCGCTCAGATATTTATAAAAAAATTAGTCTGCAAATTTTCTGGATACTTATAAATGAGTACATTTTTCTCTGAATACGGAGTTAATAACAAATTTTCATGGCTCGGTAATTTGAAATTTTAATAAAATAAAATTAATTAAGCTTTTCTTCGATTTTTGAATTTTATGAAATAAATTTTAATATTCTGGATTTTTTTGATTTAATTAATGAAATTGTCCATACATTCTATAAAAATGTTCATATAAGTGAGTATCAAACAAAAGTACAAAAATTATTACTAACAATTTAGGATTTTTCTTATTTTATTTTAGAATATTGTTAGAATCAACCTTTTTCATGAACCATTTTAAAATATTGAAAATACATTCCAAGAAATTTTCTGGATAGAGAAACTGATTCACAAAAATATAAAATCCACCAAACGTATTTTTTATAATTTTTTATTATTTTATTTTATTTTTTGGCACATTATATTTTGAATTATTAAAATATAAAATTTGTCTGTGGGACTTGACAATTTGAAAAACAAAATTCCTTCCTCATACATACTTATAATAAAAAACAATAAAGCTTTTCTTTATTTTTGTTTACCCCTATTTTTAAATATTAAAATTTAGATATTTTAGCCAATTTTGATTTATTATCATCAACTAGAATTAATTTGGGTGATTCAATATTTTTTTTAATAATGTCCAAGATATAAAATAATTATAAATAGTTTCCTGTAGAATCCAGGAATTGAACTATAATTACCACAATAAATCAGCATAAAGACCTGCTTAGTTTCTCGAAAATAATTTTTTTTATCTATTACCCTTGATAAAAAAAATGGATTAAATATTATAAATAATATTTCTTCCGATATTTTCGATAAGAATAAAGATAAAACTGACCTACCTTGAGGACAAAGTTTCTCGAATCTCGACAAATACCCGTTCCGTGATGACACAACGTACAAATGTTCTCGAAAAGAACACCAGAATTGGCAAATTCTTATACGTTGTTCCCGTAGACCGTAGCGTATAATATGTATATAGATAGTATTGTGAGAGATGATGACACTGACACTGGGCCTGAATGTCCTTGGCCTTCCTTTCGCGGTCACCACCACAACAGAAATGCTCGACGGTACGACGAACTGCTTCTTTTCGTCTTCGCAAGTACCGTGTACAAGAAGTACCTTACAAGTAGTGGGGTTACCACCACCGACTGCGAGCAGGTGGATTAGCGTTGAAATTTATGGATTTGTGGAATTTTTTAGCGCCGTGTCGGACCGTTAGTTTTTTTCGAAGTCATTTTTCATACGTCTTCAGCTTGATACTTTTGGTGGAATCGGCATTATTTTTTTTAGATTATTTTGTAGTTCTCATCAAACTTTTTTTTCAATATACTTCATATTGACGCCCTGCGTTATTTTTTAGTTTTCTTCAGTAGATCCTTCATTACTTGGTTTCTTTTTTATGGTAAATTACAAACTATTTTTTCTACAACTGCTATGAAAAGCGACGTATTTCTCATACCTTACTTAATTTCAAAACCAAATATTGCTCATACTGTGAAAAATATTATTTCTCACGGCACTTTGCCCACGCCACATACATTTATATGGAGAATCAAATAAAATCGACAAAAACTTAGTAGGCTACTGTCATCTTTAAATACCTACTTAGTTGTCACAAAACTGTCAGATTATATTCGAAAATATGTTAAAAATTTTAAAATATTGTCAAAAGTTTATAAACATGGTCAAAAATTGTCAAAAATTTGGAAAAATGGTCAATAATTGTCAAAAACTGTCAAAAATGGTCAATAATTGTTAAAAATTGTCAAAGATTTGAAAAAATTGTCAAAAATGGTCAATAATTGTCAGAATCTGTCAAATATTAAGAAAAATGGTCAAAAATTGTCAATAATTGTTAAAATTTTGAAAAATTATCAAAAACTGTCAAAATTTTTGAAAGTTGTCAAAAATGGTCAATAATTGTTAAAATTTTGAAAAATGGTCAAAAATTGTTGAAATTTTGAAAAATTTGTCAATAATTATAAAAAAATGTCAAAAATGGTCAATAATTGTTGAAAATTGTCAAAATTTTTGAAAAGTTGTCAAAAATGGTCAATAATTGTCAGAACCTGTCAAAAGTGCTCAAAAATTGGCAAAAATGATCAATAATTGTTAAAATTTGAAAATATGGTCTAAGATTTTGGAAAAATGGTCAATTATCAAAAATTTTCGAAAAATTGTCAAAAATGGTCAAAAATTGTGAAAATTTTGAAAAAATGGTCAATAATTATAAAAAACTGTCAAAATGGTCATTAATTGTTAAAGATTGTCAAAATTTTAGAAAAATTGTCAAAAATGGTCAATAATTGTCAGAACCTGTCAAAAATGCTCAAAAATTGTCAAAAATGGTCAATAATTGTTAAAATTTGGAAAAATGGTCTAAAATGGTCAAAATTTTTGAAAAATTGTCAAAAATGATCCATAATTGTCAAAATGGGTCAATAATTGTTAAAATTTGTAAAAATAGTCAAAAATTGTCAAAATTTTCGAAAAATTGTCAAAAATGGTCAAAAATTGTCAAAATTTTGGAAAAATGGTCAATAATTATAAAAAACTGTCAAAATGGTCATTAATTGTTAAAGATTGTCAAAATTTTAGAAAAATTGTCAAAAATGGTCAATAATTGTCAGAACCTGTCAAAAATGCTCAAAAATTGTCAAAAATGGTCAATAATTGTTAAAATTTGGAAAAATGGTCTAAAATGGTCAAAATTTTTGAAAAATTGTCAAAAATGATCCATAATTGTCAAAATGGGTCAATAATTGTTAAAATTTGTAAAAATAGTCAAAAATTGTCAAAATTTTCGAAAAATTGTCAAAAATGGTCAAAAATTGTCAAAATTTTGAAAAAATGGTCAATAATTATAAAAAACTGTCAAAAATGGTCAATAATTGTAAAAAATTGTCAAACTTTTTGAAAAATGGTCAAAGTTTCTGAAAAATTGTCAATAATGGTCAATAATTGTCAGAACCTGTCAAAAATGGTCAAAAATTGTCAAAAATGGTCAATAATTGTTAAAATTTGGTAAAATGGTCTAAAATGGTCAAAATTTTTGAAAAATTGTCAAAAATGATCAATACTTGTCAAAACTGTCAAAATTGGTCTATAATTGTCAAAAACTGTCAAAAATTTTGAAAAAATGGTCAATAATTGTCAAAAATTATCAAAATTTTGAAAAATGGTCAAAAATTTACGAAAAATGGTCAAAATGGTCATTCTATTGTGCATAAGAAGCAAGCTTCTATCGGCGGTCCGACGACCGCTCACCTTTTATTTTTGTTTTACTAACCATAAAAATAAATATTAAGTTACTTTACTTGTATTCTTTAAATTTGTGCAGTTGTAGAAAAAGTATAGTGTGCAACATGTGGGGAAAGTACTTTTCTCACGAGTGTGGAAGTTTGTGGCACGAGCCCAAAGGGCGAGTGCCGCAAACACACTTTCCCCACTAGTTGCACAATATACTATTTTCTATAACTGCTATGAAAAGTGAGGTATTTCTCATACCTTACTTAATTTCAAAACCAAATATTGCTCATACTGTGAGAAATATTATTTCTCACGGCACTTTGCCCACGCCACATACATTTATATGGAGAATCAAATAAAATGGACAAAAAATTAGTAGGCTTCTGTCATCTTTAAATACCTACTGAGTTGTCACAAAACTGTCAGAGTAATTAATATAACGGAGAATTTAGTGAAAAGAAATTACGTTCCGGGTTTGACCAGACAAAATTGTACAAATTTCACCATCAACTATAATTTTAAATGCAATTATTTAACAGTTTAGAGATAGGATACTTTAGTGTTATTTTTGTTTCACTAACCATAAAAATAAATATTAAGTTGAATTATTACAGTTTCCTGTAAAATTGTCGTATTTAGTAAAGCGTTTTAACAATAGATGTCGAAGAATAAAAATATATTATTCTAACGCTTTGACAAAGTTTTGAAAAATAATTTTTCAAAAACAGTGACCGTTCAACGAAGAAGAAACAACTACTTCCCGGGCTACATGCTCCGACAGACATTGAATTACACTTCTAAGTCAAACGGGGTTGGTAAATCTACGAGATTTAAACCAACCATTCTGGTTTGCAACTAGAAGGGACAACATAACCTGTAGACCGGTTTCGGCGTATTGCGCCTCATCAGTACAAGGTATATGTTATCGTCCGAGAGTTAATCCCGGACTGAAATGTGACTATAATCAACAACTATAGATCTCGTCCAGTTACGGAAATGTTGACTTAGAAGTGTAATTCAATGTCTGTCGGGGCATGTAGCCCGGGAAGTAGTTGTTTCTTCTTCGTTGAACGGTCACTGTTTTTGAAAAATTATTTTTCAAAACTTTGTCAAAGCGTTAGAATAATATATTTTTATTCTTCGACATCTATTACCCAAATATTAAGTTACTTTACTTGTATTCTTTAAATTTGTGCAGTTGTAGAAAAAGTATAGTGTGCAACATGTGGGGAAAGTACTTTTCTCACTCGTGTGTTTGCGGCACTTGCCCTTCGGGTTCGTGCCACAAACTTCCACAATCGTGAGAAAAGTTGAACTTTCCCCCACAATATACTATTTTTATATTAACTACCGTTATCAAAAATAATTCTATTTGTTTAAATTTTTCCCTACCTGACACTCTTAAAGAATTCGACAACTAGAGAATTAATGATAACTTATACAGAAGATTATATCTTTTATGAAAATGATTGTGAACGAGGAAGTATTTTGTGTAAGAATATTCTTATACTATTATAGTCTACTAGGAATGGGAAAAAATTGGAGTGCACGTTTCAGGAACCTTTTTTTTAACGCGTTTGTTGTTATTTTTTTTGAGATAAAGATAAAGAAAAGAACCTATCAATGAGTTACTTTTGGAATGGACGTCTAATAAAGAAGCTTGGATGAACGAAAACATAATGAGTTCATGGTTACATAAGTTTGACAAGAAAATGGAAAAACAAAAGAGATATATACTGTTGTTTTTAGATAATGCAGCTTCTCATCCTAACAATATAGTCCTTAAAAATATTATACTGACTTTTTTACCGCCAAATACTACATGTGCCAGCCAGCCTCTAGATCGAGAATTTTTAGAAAATTTTAAAATTATGTATCGAAGATCTTTAGTCAAAAGATTACTGTATGCTTATGAAATCCGAGCCATCTCTAGAGAAAATAGATGTGGATAATATGGATAGTGGCAGCTTGGAGAAAAGTTACGGCAAAAATAATAGTAAACTGTTTTTCAAAGACTGGATTTAAAAAAGCTGGAGACACAACTAACGATGCCCAAGAAGAATTTGAAAATAATTTTACCGACCTATCCACTTTAATACCAACTGAAATGGGTTTGGATTTCAACGGATATTCTTCTGTAGATGAAGCACTAACCACTGAAGATTCCGATTTTTCCATTTCTAAATGCGGAGAACAGTGATGAACAATCTGATATTAAAGAAATAAGTGACGAACAACAATAAGCTCCTAAAATTTCCAGCCTTAGTGAAGCATATGGTAATTTAAGAGATCTAGAAACATTATTTTTTGTAAATAACAATGTGATCGCTTACAAAATAATATCAGAGATTTTGCTAAATTGTGATCACGAATCTTTTGAAAACAAACTAAGGAATATGAAGCAGACGACAATAATAGATTTTTTAAAAGAAAATTCACATCACATATGTAGATACATAAAAGTATTTTAAATTTTTTTCAAATAAATGTTACAGTAAGTGGCAGTATTTTATTTTTATTTATGTGTGAAAATGCTTATTGCTGAAAATTTTTGGATAAATAAAACTTCCGATACTTCGACAAAAATTCTTTAAATATGTTTAAAGAATTTTTGTCTCGCGCAATTTTTACAAAAATTTTACACAAAAATGTCAAAAAATATTCAAAAAAATATTCACCTTTTGTGATATAACTAGTGAATATTTTTCGAACATTGAGAAAAATAATATCGCACGTCCTCTAAAAAACTGTTGTAACACGGAAAACGCAGATTTGAGATATGAGCATTTGAAGTTTTGTTTAGACTTACCAATGCTATTAAAGTGGTCACAAAATTATTTGTTAATATTAAATAACTTTTAAATTTGGTGCTATATTTAAAAGCCTAGGGAAGGATATCCTTAAAAGTGCACATTTAAATAATATGATATTTTTGTGTTATGACAGTTTTTTAGAGGACGTGCGATATAGTCCAAGCGGCGACCGTCGGGAAAGGGTGGTCAACCAGAATAAGTACAAAAATATATTTTATTAATTTTCGAATACTAGATTAATAATAAACCATTGGTCTTGTAGTCTTTGACGTGCCAAAATTTTTTTTAATAAAATTTTTTCGCAAAATTGATCTACATAACTTAAGCATAATTTTTCAGTTTACGATGGCGTTTTGACTAGATAAATACAGAAATTCAAGTCTGGCGTTCTTGTTCTTGTCGCAACTGTGTGTCAGACCGCCTCCAACAAACTTATTACAAGAACAAAAAAATCAAACGTCAAAATTTTTATTTTTTATTCCTCTTTCGAATAGAATTGGTCTTGACCAAAATTCTGCTAGACCAGCTTGAATTTGCTTCATTAAATAATCCACTTGTTATTCACGACCAAGAAAAAGTCGAGATAATTCAGCAATACACAAATGAGTTATACGGTGCAAAAAAATGGAAATTCGTTAACTTGAGTTGTTCTACAAATTCTACAATAATAAAAGTAATAAACAAAAAGAAATTTTTTAAAATGTTTGACTCTAGTTTGATTCCACCTTGTTGGAGAAGCTTGGAGCAAACAATATTACGCACAGTTTTCGTCAATTCTATGTGGCAAAATGCTACAGATCCTCAGTGTACTCGACTTGATCCTTTGGAATGTGGTGGGCAATTAAATGATGGCGATGCAATGCCATTGACCATCGAACAAATTTCGCAGCATGATAAAGACGAAACTATCCCAGATGATGAAGATTCGTCATTCAATAATCGTGGTAATTATTCAGAAGATGAGATTGATAATTAATTAAAAATAAAAGTTATATTTATTATCAATTAGGAATTTGAAATTTAACTTTTTTTTTGGTACTTGTTCTGTTGTATTTTCATTTATTTTAATAAAATTAATTACGTTGATAACGTGTTTATTCTTTCGTAAAGGAGGTGAAAATAGTAATTATGCGCCAAGGTAGAAAAGTGAGGTATTATTGTCGAGGTCCATTAAAGACCGAGAAGCGAAGCTTCGAGGTCTTTAATGGAACCGAGACATTAATACACTTTTATACCGTGGCTCATATAGCATTTTTTTCATTACTGGCATTTTATTTTTTTAAATATTAGTTTTTAAAACTAATAAAAATCGAATATGAATTTCAAAATCTTCTTAAAAATCAAATCATTCATGCTTCTGTCAAATGTAAAACACTAACGTCAGTTTATAATATTTTCATATTAGGGCCGTTCGGCAATGCTACTCTATTGACTCCGAACACTTCTCCCTTCTTTAAACCGTTCGGTTATTACAGAACGAGTGAAAGGAGCAGACTTGAAATCGTTCGTGTGGAGTGGTGTGAAAAGAGTTGCTCCAATTGTACCACCTCGGCGAGGTAGGGTTTTAGGAGTGAATATGCGCATTTCCATTACCGGCCAAAAAATAAAATTCATACGCATTTTAGGTTACATAGTTTACAATTGCGAAGTAATAATTAATCATATTTTATGAAAATACTAAAAAATAACCACAAAAATATTACACTGAATGACATTTGTTTGAGTATGACGTTTGATAGATATCCCTCGTTTGACAGTTCGGTAACAAATGATCCTTTCACTCTACGAGAAATCTGCTTCTGCTCCACTTCTATCACTCTCCATTTCGGAGTTAATTGCCGAACGGCCCCTTTTTGTATTTGCATCAGTTAACCTCACATTCTGTCAAATGGATTGAGATTTAGTTCTAATCAAGTAGGCTCTGTATTTTTCTACCTTGGTTAATAATGAACAACTTTACTACCTCAACAAAAGACAATAAAGTTAGGTTTAGAGGCTAGTAGTGAAAAAAAGTATTTTTTTTCATTCTTGCTTTGAAATTTTAACTTTCGAGCGTTCTGCGCCGTCTTGGACGACAATATTACACCCGTTTTCGTAAATTCCCGCAACAAGCCTTATTAAGCTCATATCAAAACATCGACGTTTTCAGAAATTTACTATTCTAAATCATAAAAAATCCTGTGAAAGGTTCATTCTGTTCTTACAAAACTGTCAATTCATTTTTCGTGAAATAGTTACTATACCATTAAATATAAATCATTCAAGTTAACAGGATTTTCTTTCATTTCAAATCAAATATATTTTTTTAAATTAGCTAAAGAGACTAGAAATACATAGTAACAAATACAATTAAGGTAAAAAAACACGCTTGATAAACAATACATTAATTAAACTAACAAAAAATTTTCAAGACCATTAATCTTGAAAAAAAATAGATGATGTTTTGCTTATTTTACTAGGTATTAAAAACTTTTTTCACCTTTACAAAATCATTTTTTACAATCTTGAGATAGAATTTTTTTTATAAAATCCATCTTTTCGTTTTTAATATAATGTTAAAATAATATTGTTGTACAATTCCAACGTCAAAAATCGTGAAAAAATGAAGAAATCAATAGAATAAAACAAAAATACCTGGCGCTTAACAAGTAGCAGAGAAAGACATGCTTAATCTTGTTCTGGCAGAATTTTGGTCAAGTATGAACGTGCCTGACCAATTCTATTCGAAAGAGAAACAAAAAATAAAAATTTTAACGTTTATTTTTTTCTTATACCTTGTATGGAAAATTTGTTGTTGTAAAAAGTTTGTTGGAGGCGGTCTGGCAAACAGTTTCGTCAAGAACAAGAACGCCAGACTTGAATTTCTGTATTCATTTATAATTTTGCAGTGATACATTGTTTAATAGAAAATCGCGTTTTTCATTGGGTAAATTTGGTGAAATTTCTTATGTATCAGCTTTTAGACAAATTTTACATCAAATTCAATTATATATATTATTTTAATCGTTTGACCGACTTTCATGAAATGTGTTCTACATGATGACCATTTGTTGCAAGACATAAATCCAATAGTTGCTATATGGATTGTCTAATTTCATTACATGAACCCAGATTTATGTAGTGTTTAATATTACTTCTGGTTTTGTACATGTCACATAGTAAAACATTTTGAATTTCATTACCTGCAGTCTCTATTCTTTCCCCCGGCTGAATACGATTTTGTATTGGATTAGCTTAAACTAATGATTTTAAGTAGTCCCAAAAACATAAATCGCATGGATTGATATCGGGTGAACCTGCAGGCCAATTGACTGGCTCTTCTCGTCCAATCCATCGATTTCCATACGTAGTGTCAAAATATTAACTACTACTCGACTAAAATGAGCAGGACAACCATCGTGCATGGACCATAAATTTTCCCGTGTCATAGAGGAACGTCATCCATTAAATCAGGTAAATTATTTTGCAAAAAGTTGGGGTAATCCTGTCCTGTTAAACGGTCAGGTAACTCTACTGGTCTCAGAAGTTGATTGCCGATTACACCAATCCAGACATTTATGCTAAATCTTTGCTGGTCTTGGAAAGATTTAGTACAGCTAAGAAAATCGAAGATACCCCTCGAAGTGAGATGAAAAGAATACATAATCCAAAGTAAGACGTACCGGACTAGGAGCTTAGACTCTGCCGTCTAAATGGACACCCCAAAAATCTCAAACTAGTGGAGGAGAAATAATGTAGATTATGTGGAATGGAAGAGACCTCCATTGCTTGCGGAGTGCATGACACTGCAGAATTCCAGAGTACAATACCCGGGAGATTGCTAGGTAGAAGAAGGGGTAAGATAAGGAAAGTGGCGGGCTACTCACCGGTCACCAGACACTAAGGAAATACATGAATACCATTGGCATGGAAGAGGAGGAAACAGACTCACACATTATCTTCCAATGTTAAGCAATGACGCATTGGAAATACAAATTCCTGGGACTAGAGTGCCCAAGGAAGCGTTTCTCCTAGAAATATTTAGTAATAGAGTCTTAGGTCAAATAAAATTGTTAAGTCTAATAAGGACAACTTATCTCTTCATATGAACGGTACGACCAAAAGCACAGAAAGCCCAAGGACTAAGGTACTGAGGACTCTGGTGGTACTGTACAAATCAATCAAACAGTGTAGATGAGTAATACTTCTCCAAGCTTCCTTCAAGAAATTTGACCAAAATTCTAGTCATTTCCTATGAACTGAGTAGAAGAAGGAAGCAGAATAGATATTTTGGGTATCAAAGAGTGTTTGCCACAATAAATATACATAGAATCTGACAACGCGGGTGATGAGTCGAAATGAAACATCTCGAAATGTACTTTAATAACATTATTGTTGAGTACTAATTTCACCTTATTCGCATATTGTTATAATTTCCAGTACGATTATATATGTAAGTAGTGCCATTTACTTTACAAGTTTGAAGGCCAACATTAAAACTGGCACCAAGTTCAAATTATCTGGTTTTCTCACTTTTATTTCGTAAGTTATTTAGGTTTATAAGACAGAACGTTTCTAATGTATGAGAAACAGTAATGTTTGTGAAATGTTAGTTTTTTCGTTATAAATAACTGGAAATTATCTGTTTTGCTCTGTAACTGTTTTAAAAAGAACTTCAAGTGGAAAGGAATCCGTATCATGATAAATAAATTATTATCATTATTATTGTTACAAATTGTTTTAATCGATGAAATAAGTAGATACGAGTAGGTTCCTGAAACTCTTTTGTACAGAGTGGGTGAACAAAAGTAGACATATTTACCATTTTTTATAATGAACAATAGCTGGAGAACATTTTGAATATTATTTAAAAATTCTCTATACGTTTATTTATTATTTGCTTTCAATCGGAATCAAAACACGATGCTTCTTGAATATTTTTATATTCAACGTTTCGGTATCTTTCTATGAATTATTGTATTTCCAATTTCACCCAAATTGAAAGTTCTAAAACACTCGATAAGCGAATATCGAACAAGATCACTTTTTTGTAAAAGATAAATTTGTTAAAAGCTAATGCACAAAAAAATTTACCAAATTTACCCGCTGCCCCTCCCACGTTGAACACTTGTGATGGCAATACAAAACGCAGGTTTATAGTAAACACTTTATCTACCAAGCATGCAAATACCTGACTCTTCGAACTCCATATATATCTTCAATGAATATTTTTTATGTTCATTTACTCTGATTTTTGATGGACGAGATGTTTCACCTAAATAAAGTTTCTCAGTCGCAGGATATTGATTATATGCAGTTTTTGGATCATTTTTCTTCATTTATTTTGTTGGGATAGAACTTGAATTATTGGTAGAGTTATGGTAAAGTTGAACTAATTTATCAGGATGGTTATAATTGAGTAAGCTTGTTTAATTTTAATAATCTTTTCGTCAACTGCTGGAAATTATTTTTAAGTTTTCTACTCCACCGCTAGAGGGCGTAGTTCACAATAATAACACAAAAACATCATTTTTCTATAATAAATGTACTGTTATAGTACCACAAAATTTAATTATTCGTAATCATTAGATCATTTTACGTAAGTTTGCTCCAATACATTTTCCTCTATCTTGTAAAATAACTGGTAGGGGTGAGTGGGAAAGCTCTCAATAAAACTGTTAAAGCTTTTGTTCCGCTTTATGGATTTTGACAAACTGAGTATCATTTTAAATGCCTAATACAATATTATGTCATCGTTTCATTCCAGTGGTTTGAACTGTCGCTAGGTGGCGGTGATTGAACAATTGTTTTATTTTCAACTTTTTCTGGGAATCCTCAAATGCGATGCCATATTTTTTAATCATTTACTTGAAACAGGATGGAATTAAAAAAAATTGGTAAAAACCGCATCTCAATATCTAATTTCTAAGCGAAGATACGAGAAAAAATAGGTATACATAAAAATAGGATTTTGACAAATTCAGTATCATTGTAACAATAACCAACCATTAATAACGTAACAAAAACAGCAAAAACAAACTACATTGACCTAGTAAAGTAACATAAAGATACTGCTCGATATGCTTTCCATCTTTTTCGTTGCAGATATTTAATCTCTGGGTGGTAGAAAAGACAGGAAAAGACATCTTCTATTTCTGTCAAATGCGTTTTGTATTCGTTGAATAAGATTCGCTATCTTTACTAAATCTTTAATTGGAACCCATAGATAAAAATCAAACACAGTAAGTTCGGGATATCTTGGCGGCCACGGGAATACCTCTTCTATCCACCTATACTTATATTGGTGGTTTAAAAAATTCATCACTTCATTTGTAAAGAAGACATGGCAGCCATCTTGTTGTATCAACATATTTTGCCGTACTGCTAAAGGAACATCTCTTAATAATATAGCCAATTCATCTCTTAAGATTCTTAAGTAACGCTCGTCATTTAAATGTCTTTAATTTTACCATCTACAATCCCACACCATACGTTTATTGACTAACGGCCCTGGTTAAAATCTTGTGGCATCCAGTGTTGATTATGATCAGACCAATAGTGTGTATTATGTCTATTTACAGATCCACTACCCACTGGAAAATGTAGCTTCATGGGACCACATTATATTTGATAAAAAATTTGGATTTTGATTCGGCGTATACTTAAGCCAATTAGAATGATCCAGTCTTTTATCATAATCTGTAGCCTTTAATCTTTGATGAAGAGATGCACGGTAAAATTTTCAATTTACTTAAGTATAAAACTTGATCCCCCAGTATACCTACTTTTTCTTGTATCTTCCCTTAGAAAATAGATATTAAGATGCGGTAACAGTTTTATTGAGTCAGGTTTCCCATTCACCCCTATCAGTTATTTTACAAGATAGAGAAAAAAGTGTTGGAGCAGACTTTCGTGAAATGATCTAATGATTACGAATATTTAAATTTTGTGGTACTATAACGGTACATTTATTATAGAAAAATGATGTTTTTGTGACCTACGCCTTATAGCGGTGAAGTGGGAAACTTAAAAATAATTTCCAGCCGTTTCTCGTATGCGAGTTTGTAATACAGATTTTGTTGTCAAAGCTGTACGAAAAATAGTTTCTGAGATACAAAGGGTTACCTCTCTTAATCACACACCCAGTACACAAAATAATTCATGAATGACCCCTGTTAATGAACGATTTTCTATTAATGAACAATTATAGTATAGGCAACCAAATATACAATAATATTTTTAAGGCAGAACTGACTTCTAGCATAGAATACTTCTAGTTTTTGACTTACCTATCGTTTTTATTACATTATTCTTCAAAATTATAATAATAATTAGTGTTGGAACGTCCAAAAAAGAATTCAAAAAAACGAAAACAGTGACATTAATATTGATGTTTGTTGGCTCATCCAGTAAGTTGAAAGAGAAATTATGGTGCTAAATTGGTTTTGAAAATGAAATAACAAGTAACAATATTAACATTACATAATGAAACAAAACTAAGAGAGCTTTCAGCAAGGGAAATACTTTGAACTGCTTCCCGAATCCTATCTTCGTTGATTGATAAGTTTCTTATCAATCAACGGTTATAGCATTTTATTTGAAATTTCTCAGAACAAATCATAAATAGAGCTACGTGTTACATAACGCCCTCTAGTTGCCGATTTAGAAATTAAAAGTGTTGTTGTTATTTGTTTCTGGAATCTATCTTTAATGCTCTTTGCATTATAGTCTACGGTTTTGAAAATCGGTTCAGGCATATGGAAGTAACAGTCTTTTTTATGTCAACGAAAGTACACTTGCCCCACCACTTCAGAATAGGTGATTCGGAAAAATGACATTCACAGAAGATGTTGAATAAGGACAATTGTTTTCCTGAGGTGTTATTTTTTACCAACCTAAATTGGAGTTTTTTTGTAAAAAATCCAATTATATTTTGTAAGTGATAGATTGCGTCACCTAGCGAAAAACTATGGACACAAAAACATTTTAAATCATTTTTTTAGGGCTAATTTCCTCATAACAAGTTTTTCCCTCAAATTATAGGGCATAATAAGGTTTCCGAGATACGGCCGGTCACTTCCCCTAATGAATCACCATGTACAACTGATTTATGTTGCCGTTAATAACATAAGTGTCCTTCCATATTCAATATTTATTAATTTGTCAAGGGGTTTTATGTAATCTATGAGAAAAGAAATACTTTTTCCAAAATTTTCAGGTCAGTAATTTCGGAGATACAAGGAGAGAATTGTCAGTTTTGTAAAATTTCATGAAATTATTGAAAATAAATATTTATGCCCTTTCATTTCATATGTCACACGGTACAGCTTGCGAAATATTTATTAATTTTCCAATTTGTCCCTAAAAAGGTTCCACCATATTAAAGATTCGGTTAAGTAGATACGAAACCCTGAAAATTTACTAGCAGAGGAAATTACCTTGATTTTATTATACACCCATTAATAGAAAAACATATTTGCTTGAAAAATGTACTCGACAGTTAAATCTTGTGCCAGTTTTTACACAAAATCTTTTATCGAAATGAAATTCTAGCAGGCGTCTCTGCTTAAAATCAATCAAATTGAAGCATCAACATAATGGTTAATGATTCAATGGTAAGTTATTGATTCGTTACGACTTTAGATACCAAATTTGTTCTACATACTTTCTTGAGACTTAAGAATTTCAAAGGCACCAGCTATATACGCCCACTGTACAGGAAAATCGTTATAAGATTTTATAAAGCGTTCTTAGTTGCAATTAATTTTTTTCGGAACAGACACACCTCTAAAAAGTACTTGGAATGATTTAGAAAAAGATGTTGATGCTTAAGTAAATTAATCCTTCTTTTTCAGTTGAATACTTAACGTCAGTTTAATTGTGCATATCCTATGAATTACACTTCCGAAATAGTTGAATTATTTAAATGCGACTAAGAAAATCATGACTATTCGATGCTTTTTGCCGTCAGCAAAGACATTTAAAAATAAATTTTACCTGTTGTTCATAATAATACGGTGAATTTGTTATTTTTTCCGGAAAAAACGTAACTCCAGCCTGAATCTTTTATAATCGATGGAGCTTCGGATGTGAAAACAAATATTTATTTTGAGAATCTCTTCAATTATTTGTTTCGTGTAGTCGTCACTTATAATTGATGATACTATTAGGAAGCGCTAAAGTTGTCGAAACTTATTTATGCACCAAGGACGAAAAACTGTCTATAGTACTTGAGCCTGCAAAGCAGGCGAGACACTAGACAGCTCTTCGCCGAGGTGCATATTACATTTTTTCGTCGACCTTTACAAAAAACTACTAATGTCCGAATGAAAAATCGACTATTTTTGAAAGCATATACTTTTCGTCCGCAAACACTTTACTTTTCGTCCGCATACTCTTTTCGTCCGCTGTGCAAAATATAAGTTTCATCTGAGGCATCACGAAGATATCTATTTATTTTATCTCGACTAAAATATATTTTTCAATTTGTACCCAGCGCTTGTTTTTTAAAAATGCAATAGGTTTCGGAAATTTGGATATGTTAACGTTTTAGCGGACGGAAAGATTTTGCGGACGAAAAATACTTGCCTTCAAAAATGGTCGATTTTTCATTCTGAAATGTCATTTTTTGTTAAGGTAATAACGTAATGTAATAATGTTTGGGTAGGGTATTGGATATTTTTATTCATAATTTTATTGTCTCTTGAAATGTCGCCATTATAACATGATTTTTAATGAATTTTGATATTTTTAATAAAAAATGCTGCTCTTATAGAAAGTCTGATCATTATATAAACGTGATAAAGAGGGATAGTAAATTCAGTATACGACAGAGCCAAAATCTATAAATGATAATGACTTCTCAAAGGAAAAAACTTTACTAAAATCGGTTTTAAATAGACAGAATATAAACAAAGAAATTAGAAATATAGAGAATTAATTATTTGTAACACCCTATAATAATAACAATGATTTAGTATAATATTTAAATATTCAAACACTGCAACTTATTATACTTTGCTTTATAGGGTCATTTTATATGATGCAAAGTATTTTTTGGTAATTGCCTTATTTTTATACTGTTTCATCCTATTTTCTGAATAAGTTTGACGATAATTAAAGCTGTTCAATACAACATGAACAAAAATATTTTTAAAGAAAATTAATTAATACAAAAAAGAATCAGATTATGTTGTAGGCATTGAAGACTAATCAGAAAATTGGGGTAAATCGTCGAACATGTGATTATAATGAAAGAAAGAATGTGGGAAGCTTACTATTACTATTTCGCTGTAACCGAAACGACGTCAGACTACTAGGAGCATGATGACTATTGTAAATATTAAATTTTTTTCATAAATATTAATAGTTGTTCCAATTTTCCTAATTTAATATCTTTCTTATTTCCATATAAATTTGTATTTACTAAATAATAGAACACTTTATACAAGGTGTCAATTTTAAAACTTACAATAGGCTGTACCTCGTGAACGAAAAGAGATTTCCAAAAAATTTCGAAATCACTTCTAGGATAGAGAGGGGGAACTAAAATGACATGAGAGAGAACGCACCCCCATCAACCCCCTATGCCCTACCTACCCCACCTACAAAAATTTAAATGGCAACCCCCTACTTGTGATACGTCGTTAGAAAGCCCTTAGAAAATGCTTTCCAACGGTCCAAGTCATAATTATACAGGGTGTAACAATAGATCATAAACATTTATTTGACAACAAAATTAAAAATTAATTGTGGAATGATATTTCGCTTTGAAAGTGGGTCCCTATGCAAGTGTTAAATGTTCTATTAATTGTATTTAAAAAAAAACTTGTTTGCTTTGCAGTTTTTAAACAACACATTTTGTTATTTAGTTTTGCATTTCCTTTCTGTACTCGAATTATTGGTTTAGTTGATACTTAGATAGATAAATATGGGGCTTAAGTGCTTTTAAGAGCCTCTCCACTACGACCTTTGCAGATCTATTGTGTATGCCCTCCTGTTATTCTAGAGTTCCTTGTCTAGACCCGATCTTATTACTAGACGGATGGAAAACCTCAGGTCCTCCATATATTGGGAAGGTTGTGGTTTTTCCTCCCCTATCGTTGAAAACCTCAGCCTAGTCAGGCCTTCGCAGTAGCACAGTATGTGTATTGGGGTTTCCTCATCTTCTTGGCAAAACCTACATATGGTTGTTTCTGCCAATCCGATGTTATTCATATGTTTGTTAAGTCTACAATGTCCTGTCAGGAGCCCAACCAGGACCCTGATTGTTTTGCTATTCTGGCTCAGTAGATACTCCGTGAATTTTGGCGAGGGTTCCACCATTCTCGAGACTGATTTTTTATCCAAGTGCTGCTATTTGTTTTTTTCAGCGCCTTTGCTACGCCAAAGAAAGGTTCTGTGCAAATGGGAGCACAACGTGCCCCTTGTCGGGCTAGTGAGTCTGCCTGTTCATTGCCCTTGTGCTCTGAGTGGCTTGGTACCCAGGCTACGGACAATCTATCACGACAACCCAGCTCTTGTAACGTCTCCAAGCAGTCCCAAATAAGTTTGGAATTTATCTGCATGCAGCTGATTGCTTTTATAGCCTCATGGCTGTCGGAGTATATGGCAATGGTCTTTTCCTCAAACTCTTTCCTTAACAGCTCCCCTGCACAATGATGTATTGCTGCAAATTCTGCCTGGAATATCTTCACATGTTTTCTTAAGCTCAGTGAGACTCTTATATTTGGCTTGGCTATATATAGTCCTGCTCCTACACCTTCCTCGGCTTTTGAGCCATTTGTATAGCAGGCCATTTCTGCATTAATTGGAGGTTCTTCCTTCCATGTCTCTCTGCCTGTTATGACTGTTTTGAAGTTTTTCCCGAAGCTATACTTGGGAATCATCTCGTCCGATGGCATTCCCATTATGGGGTCGATTTCCAACTCATTGTATAGCTCGTTATACACCTTACCATGTAGCCTACTAATGGGTGCTTGCCCTTGTATGTAGACATGGAGTGGCGGCAGATTCAACAAGACTTCTAGTGCGGCTGTTGGGGTTGTCCTCATGGCTTCCGTTGCAGCCAGGCAAGCTTGCCTTTGGATGCCACTTAGCTTTTGGATCGCCCCAGCCTGCCGAGTGGTAGTCCACCATACCACCGAGCCATATGCTATCATGGGTCGGACTCTTGTATATAGCCATATGATCATTTCTGGTTGTAGCCCCCAGTTCTTTCCGCAGATTCTTCTGCACACATTGAGTGCTATCGTACCTTTTTGTATTATTTTCTGTAGGTGTCGATTCCATGTCAACTTGTGGTCAAATATGACTCCCAAGTATTTTGCCTCTTGTGCAATTGGAATTTCCACCCTATTGAGAACTGGTGACTTAAGTCCTCTCAGTACTTTCTTCTTGATGAAAACAATTATCGTGGTTTTAAGAGGTTTTACAGTTAGTTCCTCCTCTTGGCACCATTTGTTGATTATGTTTAGGGCAATTTGTGTCTGCTCCGAGATTGTACCTGCGAATTTGCCTTTTACAATAATCGCGAGATCATCGGCATACCCTAAGCAATACATGCCTTTGGATGTCAGCCTCTTCAGTGGTTCGTCTACCAGGATAGCCCTCAGAAGTGGTGATAACACCCATCCTTGCGGGCAGCCCCTGCCTGCTCTAGCTGTGACAGTGGTATCGCCTTTTTTTACAAACTGGCGTTTATCCACCGACACAGGAGGAGTGGCACCCCTTTTTTTTAGAGCCTTGGTAATTGACAGTGTAGATGCATTATTGAAAGCACCCTCAATGTCTACAAAAGTTGTCATGGCTATCTCTTTGTCCTCTAGGGATTTAGTTAGTAGCCTGTTGAGATCATCCAGTGCTAAGTCTGTTGACTTGCCTGGCTGATACGCGTATTGTCGCTAGTTGAGAGGGTTTGTTGATAAAACCTCATCTCTAATGTATCTCTCTATTAGTCTTTCCAACGTTTTAAGCAGGAAGGACACTAGACTGATTGGACGGTATGATTTGGGCGTCATGTCATTTAATCTCCCTACCTTGGGTATATAAATGACTCTCCCCTTTTGCCACTCCGTTGGTATATATTGAATAGCTAGCTATACAAGCCTTGAATATCCTACATAGATGCGGAATCAATATTTCCTGTCCCTTTTGGAGTAGGATGGGGTATATTCCATCCTCCCCCGGGGATTTAAATGGTTGAAACTTGTTTATGGCCCACCTTATTCTATTTGGCCTTGTAATCTCTGTAGCCAGTTTCCAGTCCGAGGCATTTAGCCTTTTTGGCTTGCTTTGCGAACTATCCACCGCTACAGGGTCATTCAGAATTGTTGCGGCCGGAAAGTGTGCCTTGATTAGCATTGATATACTTTCCCCAAATGTTGTTGTGTAGGTATCGTCGTCCTTTTTTAGGAACCCTACTTTATTCACAGTACCCCCCTTTGCCAGCACCTTGTGGGTTCTAGAACATGTTGGGGTATCTAAAACCTCCTCACAGAATTTCTTCCACCATTGCCTTTCTAATATCTTTGTTGTACTGCAAGTATTGCCTTGCTTACTAGATTTACTGACATTGAAAGACTTTTGTCATCCTCTATTTCAAACCTATCACCTTCGAGAGCATCACTGAGCGACAATAGATATCTATCCCAGTTTGTCTCTCTGGGGTTTCTATAGGTTACTTCAATTCGAGGAGGGGTAGCTAGATCGAATCTGATCTGCCTGTGGTCGGAGCATGAGGACTCCTCGGACACGTGCCAATTTGTTATGTTGTCACATGCTCTTTCTGTCGAAAGTGTTATATCTAAAACCTCTTTTCTAGTTGCAGTGACGAAAGATGGTTTATTAGCTACGTTAGCTATGAATAACCTTTTTGTTAGTATGAAATTTAATAATGACTCATCTCTTGCGTTGATGTCTGTGCTTCCCCATATAGTGTGGTTTGCATTTGAATCGCATCCATGAATCATTTAGAGGTTTTCCTTGGCCGCGTATGCGATTACTTGTAGAGAATATTTTTTTCTACAATTTTTGTTTCACATTTTCAATTTATTTTTCTTTGAAGTTGCAGTAATTTTTTTTCAAAAACTACATTTTTTCATGATATATTGACTGTACTAATAGCAATTAAGCCTTAATTAAAAAAGATTCAAATAAATCAGACTCAGTTTTCCGGACTGAATAATTATTATTCATTCTCGTTAAAAAAATATACGAGGATGCCTCAATATTTTTCGAAAAATGAACATACGCCCAAAAGCTTCACTCAATTTAAAAGAGGTTGAATAAAAAATGTCAAGATATGAAATGCTTGTTGTTGATTGGTTGGAACAAAAATCGAAGGGTTGCCAACTAAAGCAAGTACTCTCAACTGCCTGTTGAGGCGTCGACCCAGCTCTGTAATGGAACGCCTCTGATGCGATGTAGTGGATAGACAAAGATATATTCCGTGAAATATATTGTTTTAATATTTCACTAATTGATAGTTGGTCAATACTTAGGAATGCGCGAATTACGTAGTTGAATGAACTACAAGAATTCAGTACACGCCCCTACTGTTGCTAGGTACCTATCTGTTGTATTGTAGTGTAAGCACTTTTGTTGGGTTATAGATTTGTAGATATCACTTTTGATGATTATTCAATAAAGATATATGAAACGAATTTGTCTAGTTATTCAAAGTATGAATGATAGTAAAAAGTTAGGATAAAAAGAACCTGAAGATGTACTCTAAATATAAGTAAATTATATCACACGATAACTACAGCCAAGAAGAGTCGAGCGAGGTTAGTACTTGGATGGGGAAACACCGTCGTAGAGCCCGTAGAGCCTGCAGCGAAACACTTTAGACTACTAGGGTGCACTTTAGACTACTAGGGTGAGTAGAATGGGTCCTGGACCTATTCGAACATGAGTTTCCCATCTCGGCCCAAAAAAAAGGGTAAGTAGCATATCATAGCTCGCAGGCATTATACCAATAAGCACGAGGTAGGTATAATGTAGATATGCCGTGGGATAAGACGTAAAACCGAGGTCCCGAGTGCATGGATTCGGCAAAATTTCCGGTTAGGGGTAGTGTTTTCCCGGCGACGGTGATTAGCCTCAGTCGCAGAAATAGACCGCCGTTAAATAACCGAATAAAAAAAAACTGTCTGTTGGGTAACCAGACGCTGGCTAGCGTCTATAAAACTGATGTTTATCAACCGGAGGTAGAAAACTAATACACAGGCTATTCAACCGGCACTTAACTACTACCTTTATAAAACCGGGCCTTAGAATGTCAACATAACTATTTATTTGAATAAAAATTAAAAAGTCGTGTGGAAACAATTTTTGACATATAGAACAACAGAAAATTATGAAAAGTACAAAGATCAGAGAAAAATTGTAACATAAACCAAAAAAAAGATGGAAAACGAATCAAAGAGTGACAGCAAGGGAAATCAGAAATTGTTTTTCAAAAAACTCGAAACTTTAAGAAAGAACAAAAAAAAAACGATGAGATACACATAAAGAATACGGATGTAACCATTTCAACAGAAGAAGCAAAAATAATGGATAGATGGAAGTCGCATTTTAAGCAACCAGTTATGGGTATTGATGAAAATACTGATAACATTGAAGAAAACAGTAGCATAAGAT
Organism: Lochmaea crataegi; assembly: GCA_947563755.1. Lineage (NCBI taxonomy): Eukaryota > Metazoa > Arthropoda > Insecta > Coleoptera > Chrysomelidae > Lochmaea > Lochmaea crataegi. Next base: position 71,471,832 of record OX387423.1, read on the forward strand.
TTGAAAGGAAAAATAAAGAATTTATAACAAAAGAAGAGGTAACAGAAGTAATTAATTAGCTAAAAATGGGAAAGCTCGGAGGTGCGACAGAATAACATTTTTTGAAATGTTAAAAACGATGGGCGATAGAGGGCTAAAGCTATTTACTGAGATATGTAACATTTCCCGGAATACGGCTAAAATACTAACAGAGTGGGAAGTAGCGATGCTGTTACCAATTTTTAAATCAGGAGATAGCAAGCAATATCGCATCTATAAAGGAATAGGTTCATTGTGTGCATCTATGGAAGTATATAAAAAAATCCTGGATCACAGACTAAGACCAAAAGTCGAAAACACACTAAACGAGGCTCAAAGTGGATTTCGTAAGAGCAGAAGTGTGCAAGATCATGAATCAGGACTCAAAAGTTATATTTGGATTTAATTATATCAAAAAAGCTTTTAACTACATTTCCGAGGGCGAAAATATGGGAAAGCTTGTGAAAAGGGCAATAGATGTAATATTAAGATATGCAATTATGAGGTTGTATAAGCTTGATGTCGACTATGTAATTAGTAAGAGCTTAAGGCTGGACGCTTTTATAACCACATAGGGAGGAGACAAGATGGATTGAGTCCTTTGCTCTTCAATATATTCGTGGACGATATAATCTATATATGTACATCCATATAAAAAAATATGTGGGATATAATAACCTGTAAGCTGTTAAAATATCGGAGATTTTAATATATATATATATATATATCAATATTTTTAGTTTTAAATTTTTATGTAAAATAATACAGAACATCTATGAGAAAAATGAGAACGCAGTCATAAAAAATAACAATATAGCAGAAAATATCACTACAAATATGGGACTAAGACAATGAGGGAGCCTAAGCCCTTTGTTATTTATTATTTACATGGATGAGATCATTAAGAAATGCACAAAACTAAGTAAAAAAGTATGAGTGGGACATTTGCAATTGGGCAGGGTGAACATTAGTGAAGGAGCATTTGCAGACGATGTTATATTAATAGCAAAAAATGAAAAAGAACTACAAGAAAATATAAATGTGTGGAATACAGTAATGGTAGACGTACGAATGAGAATGAACAAAAACAAAACAAAAGTTATGGTCATTGGAGACGACAAAGAGGAAATAAATGTAAGAATAGATACAGACAGAATGGAGCAAGTTAATCATTTCCAGTACCTTGGAACAATATAGACGAAAACGGAACACAGGAAGCAGATATTGACAATAGAATAGTTAAAATTAACAAACTATACTATGCCATGAATACCAAATTTATAAATAAAAAAGAAATATCTAAATAAATGAAATTAAATATATTTAAAACAATATATCGACCAATACTTACATATGGATGAGAAACAAGGTGTAAACAGGGCAACAAAAAAGTAAAATACAGGCGACAGCGATGAAATATTCAAGAAGAGTAATAAGGGCTAGCGCATACATACAACATAGAACAAAGGGAAATATTTTGAGAAACAAATGGCTTTTTTCTAACTCCCTTAATCCTTGGCAATATCGACTCAAAATTAGGGCTGGGCGATTATCAAAAAACATAATCGATTATCGATTATATAAAATAATCGATTATTTTCGATTAATCGATTAATCGATTAATCGATGTTAATTGATTAATGGAAAAAAATCGATTAATTGATTAATCGATTAATCTAAAATAATCGATTAATCTAAAATAATCGATTAATCGAAAAAAATCGATTATTCGAAAAAAATCGATTAATCGAAAAAAATCGATCGATCTAAAATAATCGATTGATGGAAAATAATCGATTGATCTAAAATAATCGATTAATGGAAAATAATCGATTAATCAAAAATAATCGATTAATCGAAAATAATCGATATATCGAAAATTATCGATTAATCGAAAATAATCAATTTTCGATGATTCGAAAATATATTATTTTTCATTATACTTGATAACGGCAGCTGGACCGCTACCGAAACTTTAAAAATAGAGTTTCAACAAACATCGTGATCAAGAACTATTATATTTAACTAATTTTTTCCCTAACTCACGCCTTTAAAAAGATTGACAATTTGAAACTTACGAAAATATTTTGAAGTTTAAGACCTAAAAAAATTGTCAAGATTTGCCAGTCGATTTTCCGGTCCAAAAAACCCCTCATTACGAATTTTTAGCGTTTTTCAAATTTTTGTGTCGAAAATTTAGAACAAAGGTAGGTATGGAAATATTTTGCGAATCAAATTGCTTTTTTCTAACTCCCTTAATCCTTGGCAATATCGACTCAAAATTCACTAAAATATGTAAAATTGTCCCCTCTATCGATTGGTGAAGACTAGAACGTTCTATCTTTCCTATTTGTCGAGATATGAGTATTTTTTGTTTTGAAAAGTGGATTTTCGAAAATTTCATGACTCTATTTGAAGGCGAAATAATGATTTTATCACAAAACTGATTGTGCCAGTCGATTTTTTGGCCAAAAAAACCCCTCTTTACAAATTTTTAGCATTTTTATAATTTTTTTGTCGAAAATTTAGAACAAAGGGGGTAGCTATGGAAATATTTTGCGATACAAATTGATTTTTTCTAACTCCCATAATCCTTGGAAATATGGACTCAAAATTCTCTAAAATATGTAAAATTGTCCCCTCTATCGATTGGTGAAGACTAGAACGTTCTATCTTTCCTATTTGTCGAGATATGAGTATTTTTTGTTTGAAAAGTGGATTTTCGAAAATTTCATGACTCTATTTGAAGGCGAAATAATGATTTTATCACAAAACTGATTGTGCCAGTCGATTTTTTGGCCAAAAAAACCCCTCTTTACGAATTTTTAGCATTTTTTATAAATTTTTTGTCGAAAATTTAGAACAAAGGGGAAATTTTGCGATACAAATTGATTTTTTCTAACTCCCATAATCCTTGGAAATATGGACTCAAAATTCACTAAAATATGTAAAATTGTCCCCTCTATCGATTGGTGAAGACTAGAACGTTTTATCCTTCCTATTAGTCGAGTTATGAGTATTTTTTGTTTTGAAAAGTGGATTTCCGAAAATTTCATGACTTCATTTGAAGGCGAAATAATGATTTTATCACAAAACTGATTGTGCCAGTCGATTTTTCGGCCCAAAAAACCCCTCTTTACGAATTTTTAGCATTTTTTATAATTTTTTTGTCGAAAATTTAGTTTATGGAAATATTTTGCGATACAAATTACTTTTTTCTAACTCCCCTAATTAGCCTTCAGCCATATCGACATAAAGATACAGGGTTTGATTTTCTTTTTCATTTTTTCTTCAACACATGAAGAAAAAATCTTGTAAACCGTGACATTACTCCTATTGGATATCTATATCCTTCATGTATAGACCATCTAACACAAGAATAGTATTAAGTTCGAAACCTTGGTGCCATCTATGCAAATGCATTCTTCTCAAAACTTCAGCATCAAGTCTTTTCGGCTTTGGGTCAACATAATTAAAATGAAATTCTCAGACCGAAGTTCTAATTGTTCCTCAGATATAGTGACTTGTGGCTTATAATATCACACAGCATCACTGCTTTTAACTTCATTCAGCCATGCTTCGACGCTAACATCGTACAGAGCAGCTTTGTAAATTAAAACATGCTTCAATATTGTTCAAGTCATTCTTAGTCAATAAATGGATACGTTGCAAACTGCAATTTGTGATAGAGTCCCTTACTTCATCTAATATCACCTGTAGAGGTATTTTCATTGCAATGTTCTTCTTTTGAGAGTTTGTAAGAAAGAGATGTCCTAAGTCTATTTTCTGTCCATGCCCTATATGTGGGTTTCACAAAAATGGACCACACATCTATCCTCTGGAAAGAAGCGAAGGACAGCTCAAAATAGGAAGAAATGGAAATATTCGTGAAGGAAGAGTAATTGCAGAACGCCCTACACCACTAAGTGGTAAAAGTACTTTAAGATTATATACTGTATATATAATTTTTATGTTTTAGATGCCCCAGCCAAAACTCCTTGGTGGTGGTTCAATAATATCCCTAAAATTCTATCAAATTGGTCCATAATTTTTTTTTAAATTTAATTATATTGTTACAATAAAAAAGTTACATTACATCGTCTTTATATGAAAAATATTTACTCTTGTATGAAGAACTATTTTGTTTGTGATGATTATTATTATTGTTTTTTACCCCCCCCCCCCCATCGTTATTATTTCAATTTGAATTTTTAGAATGTCCAAAATATTATTAAGTTTCTGTTAATTTAAAATTCCGCAATATCGTAATATAGATTTGTTCCGAAGTCAAATAATTTTCTCAATTTCAATAAATTAAAATTTACTTCCCTCACTGTTTTCTCTGTCGCTACAATTTAAATCTTCATACCATGAAGTTATTTGTCAATTATTTTTGTTCTGATGAAGATGAATATTTAGAAGGTTGACTGTAGTTCTACCTTACTATTTTTTTAAAATTTGGTTTATTTTACTGATTTTTTATGTTGAAAAAAATTTGTCTTCCTTCCCCAAAAATATTCAAAAATTTACAACTTTATTTCTATTGCAATGCTCCTCAATTTTATCTTTAGAGAATCAAAAATTTTACATGCGTTAATTATGTGAATTTGACTTTATTTTCTTTTCTTTAAATAATTGACAAAACTTCATTACTTGTCTTCTCTAATAGATCAATTATATATAGGTATATTTATTTTTTATAGTAACACATTTATTTTAAATAAACTTTAATATCTAAGAATCCATATCTATACAGTATATAATGCAGATGGTAGTCCTTACGGCATCTGGAACAACACTCCAAAGAATAGAGAATTAATTTGGAAAATTCCGCCGTTATGGAGTAACACAGCAAAGAGTAAACATAGAAGTTCAGAAAATCAAAACAGTAAATACATTAAAATATCCTGGAACACAAATTGACAACACAGACAATGAAGATGCAGAAATCAACAGGATAATTAAAAAGGCTTTAAAAGCATACTACAGCATGAATAGCAGCTTAATCAATAAAAAAGAAGTCTAAGGAAGACGAAACTAAATGTTTACAAAGCAATTTATACCAATATAAACGTACGGCTGTGAAACATGGGCACTTACGAATAAACAAAAAAGTGCATTGCAAGATGTAGAGATGAAATATCTGAGGCAGGTAAGAGGTGTCACGAAGATGGAATAACTGACAAATGTTGGCATATGATAAGATCTTGAAATAATGTAACGAAGACAATTGAGTTGGTGGGGTCATTTACAAAGAATGGAAGATGAAGACCATTAAAGAAAGTTTGGGAGGCAGAAATGTAAATATCTCAAATTTGTCCAATCAGGCAATTGAATTTGACACTTTTTTTGGTTCATTTAAATGATAAAAATTAATCCTAGCATTTAAATAAATTTTTAAGCTTTCATCTCAACATATTATTTTTTTTTTTTTGGTGTAGAACCGACAATATGAAGACGATGTTGTTCTTGCTTAGTTCATTAAGTTTTTCTATGTATTCCCACACCATATTATAGCTGATTAAGCAAGAACTCAGCGCCTTAATCACTGCATCCCAGCATTACACTAATAAAATATTAATGTTGTATGGAGAGTGAAGTATAATTGTTTGAAAAACTCTCAAAAGTCTTTGGTCAACATTTAAAAAACTTTATTACCAATAAACTAGTTAAAATGTAAGGCCGTGCACCAATTAAGTGAAAATATAATTAAAAAAGCATCTACAGTTATTTACAGTATAAACTAACGCGCTTCCTCTCTTGTTTTATTTTTGTCTTTTTTTTCAAGGAATTGGCACATAACACCAATAATAGGCAATTACATGCTATAATACGCTTGATGTTAATCATGTTTCAGGCGATCAGCCGATGAAAGACTCCCGAAGATTGTTCTATAAGTAAAAGATAAAAGAAATGAGTTTTTTTTCTCTTACAACGCGTCGCGTCTTGCTTCGGCGTATTTTTTTTTACAAGAAAGTACCGCAAGATAAGTTGAATTCTTATTAGTGTACAATTAAATTGCTGTTTAGTTTTTATTATTAGTAATTGTGTGGAACAAATTGGGCTCTATCCATCCCTTTTGATTTGATTATGTAGTACGTGTACCTTTTGAAGTTCCCTTACATTTGAATTTTCTATAAAATAATCACGATAATGTTTTCCTAGAGTATTACAAACTAGTTTGGTACACCCATGTGCAAGTTCACGTTAAAAAGCTTACAATTTCAATAATGTTCATTTGTTCTATCTAATCAACACTATTATAGACCGGTAGCTCACGACAAATGTCATTAATTTCGCATGGATATCGTTTCCACCATCGAGTTTTATGTGGAAAACAAGTAAAACAAGGCTATTCCCCAAGGCACTAGCTGGATAATCGACGTTATAGTGAGAATTGAAAATCACAATACTAGAACAATTACCTTATGGGTGCCGTGTACTTGGATGCATTCCTTGGGTACTACTTCACCACTCGAAAACAATCATGGCATACAAATCCAAGAGATACTATGGGTTGATGAGCGAGGGTTGAAAATTGATAAAAAGATGAAAAAAAGCTTATAGGTTTCATAGGAATGAATCCAAGTACACGGCTTCCATAAGTTAATTGTTCTTGTTTCGTGAACATTTTTCAATTTTCACTATGGCATCGATTATCCAGCTTGTACCTTGGGGAATAGCCTTATTCTACCGTCTTTTTCACATAACCTCAATGGTGAGAACGACATCCATCCGAAATAATGAATCCTTCATCTGTCATGGGCTATCGCTATTATTTTTATACTGGAAATATTCACATCTACTGCTGTAAAAATAATTCCGTATTGATTTTTTATTTACTAGCAACCACAACTGTCAGTGAAGTTCAGGCAATAGTTTAAAAAAATATGAATAAATAGCTGTTTGTATTACTATAACTTCAAAAAATAATAGTTCAATACTATTAAACGCTTTACAAACTTAGAAAAATTAATTTCCAAAGAGCAGACCGTCCACTAAGAAGCAACAACTACTTCTCGGGCTATATGCCCCGACAGACATTGAATTACACTTCTAAAGTAAACGGGGTTTGTATATCTGTTAAGATAGAACCAACCATTCTGGTTTGCGATTAGAAGGAATAACATCACTCTTAACAGATATATCTATAGATCACGCTTTACGAATATGACTATTATTGAATTTACTTTTTGGACCCTTACTTTGTGGAATCTACTCATATTACTTTTTTTTCCACAATGTAAGGGTCCAAACAGTAAATTCAATTAAAAAATCTTCGAGAGAAGACTCGACCCAACTATACAAGAAGTTACTAAAAAAACGTTGCACAGCATCTCAAAACATCTGGTTTAACCAAGAATGTCTTAAGAAGTGATACCAAATTATGTAAACATAAAATGCCATACGAAAACACCTCAAGCCCAAAAAGCCGTGAAATGTGCTCAACGAGTCTGGATTAAAGAGGAGAGTAAAAAATGGTTTAAAATAAGAGATTCCTTACACATATACAGATATCAAACAATAAAAATATATTATTCTACGCTTTACAACTAGTTTTGAAAAATATTTTTCAAAAACAATGACCGTTCAACGAAGAAGAAACAACTACTTTCCGGGCTACATGCCCCGAAAGACATTGAATCACACTTTTTGAAAATGGTTTTCAAAACTAGTTGTAAAGCGTAGAATAATATATTTTTATTCTTTGATATCTGTTGGTAACGCGCTTTACTAAATACGACAATTTTACAGGAAACTGTAATAATTCTTAGACATATACTAAAAAATTGTACATTCTGAACTCACATTCAAACTTCACCCAGTTGAATTTTTCTGTTTAGATGACAAAATCAGAGAAAGTGTCAGCTTTATGAAGCACAAGAAATATAAGAAACAAGAACGAAAACTACAACAACTGGAATACATAAAACATAACATTCAATACACTGAACATCATAAAACTGTAAGTACTTACACACCAATACACTTTGCACCACGATTCGAAAACCTTTCAGACACTAACTTCACAAATAGTGAGATAGAATTTTTAAATAAAGGCTTAAAATACAGCATACCACCAAAATTCACGAATAGTATTAAATAAATTTTAGCTACAGAGTCAAAAATAGCTTTAAAATCTAAGTCAAATAGTTTTCTTTATGAAAAGTTACAAATTGCTAATTTGATTATAAATATGAAACCTTCAAAGGTTAAACGTCAAACAAAAAATGATATTTCAGCATTAAATTCAATTAAACAGAAAGTAGAAGATTATAACCTCACAATAACAAAATCTGACAAGGGAAAATGCCACTGTCGTTTTAAAATCAGAAGAATATAAATCTAAAGTTAATAATTTTATAGAATCTTGTGATGTAAAAATTCCAAGGGCTGACCCAACAAAAAAGTTTTCTAATAATGTTAGAGAGATTGTCAATAGTTCAAATTATGTTTTCAATGATTATGAGAAAAAATACATGATTAATAAAAATCCACAGTCTTCACAATTATATGGAACTGTTAAATTACATAAAGTATCGAAACCAATTAGACCTGTAGTTTCTTACGTTAATACTCCCAATAATAAGTTAGCTAAAAAAATAAACAATATACTTAATAGCTATGGAGGTATATCTAAATACTCAATTGAAAAATCAATAGAACTAATCAAAAAATTAAAAACATACAAATTACAAGATAACTCTGAACTTATTTCATTTGATGTTACCAATATGTTCTCTAAAATTCTCCCAAAAGAGTGCATAACACTTGTTAAAAAATTACTAGAGGATAAAAATATCAATCCAGGAATAATATCAGATATACTTAATTTGTTTGATGTATGTATTAATCAAAATTATTTTACTTTTAATAATAAGGTATATATTCAAAATGAAGGTTTACCAATGGGAAGCCCTATATCACCAATTTTAGCAAACATTTTTATGGACAGTTTAGAAAGAAAAATCTTTGAATGTAACATTTCAAAAAATATATTATTTTGGTATAGATATGTAGATGACATATTAGCTTGTTTTGTAGGTAGTGAACGACAATTAGATATATTGTTCAATCATATTAATAATTTACATCCAAAAACTGAATTTACATAAGAAGTTGAAGAGAATAACTCAATCAATTTCCTTGATATTAAAATTCAAAGAGTCAATAATATACTTGATTTTTCAATTTACAGAAAACCAACACATACTGATGTGACTATACCATATAATTCCAATCATCCCATGTCACATAAATTAGCAGCATATAATTCAATGATACATAAAGCATTTTCAGTTCCTATGAACAAATATAATTTTGATAGAGAAATTAATATAATTAAACAAATAGCCCCATCCAACGGTTATCCATTACATATAATAAATAAATTAATTAATAAAAAAGAGGAAAAAGTGGCATTACAATTAATATTTCCTGAAAAAACTAGGGAAATACAAAATTACAAAACCATCACATATGCTGGAAATATTTCTAATAATATTTCAATGATAATATCTTGTTCAACAAATACAGCAATTTCTTTTAAACCAGAAAACAATGTGAGTGAAAAATTGTTAAATGTAAAAACAAAAATACCCCCATTAAAAAAGTCTGGAATATATAAACTTAAATGCCCAGAATGTAATGCTGTCTATATTGGTCAAACAATCCGAAATTTTGAAATTAGATACAATGAACACTCACGAGCATACAGATTAAAACAGCCAGATAAATCACATTACGCAAAACATCTCCTTGACACAAAACATTCATTAACACCTAACACAGAACTAGAAGTAATGCATATTTGTGATAAGAAACAAGAACTAGATTTCCTTGAAGAACTAGATATAAGAAGACACTTAAGAGACCCACAATATGAAGTTGTCAATGAACAGATAAATCTAGGGAGCTCTTCACTATTAAATTGTCTTCTTAAGTAACAATTGTAAAGATCAGCAGATATAGTTTTCCTTGGTTTCCTATATCATTGCACAGTTATACTGATCTTAAATGGGAAAAAGATATCCAGGATATCCCCATAGGGATAATAATACCTAAGCTTTAATATTTGTAAAATCATATCTACTTCTTTTTTCTATTCATATAAATTAAGTCAATCACAAGATAGGTCACTTACTATTTGATCTAGCCAAAATATTAAACATCAAGAAGGCATCACATAAAATGTAACTTCTGTCATTCTGACGATGATATGTCAATATCGAAATAATTATCAATATCTTAGAGTTTTCATAATTTTTTCATTACATAGTGGGAAAAAAGTGAAATGACAATTATTTATAGGTAACTGTAATTAAGTAAATTACTATAACTAGATTTCCTATTGCATAGGATCACAAGAAAGGGTCGATAGCCATGAAGCGGCAATAAACCATTGGCGTTACACTTTTCGGTAAAGACCTGAATGGTTTCATTTGTCGGGTTTATTTAATAGTGCAAAAGTTAGGCAAGTATCATATTATTATTATGTAATTATTACAGTATTAAGAGCCGATTTTACGGAGACCATTCAATTGGGCCAAAATTCCTGCTATAATCCGTTACTGAAAAAGGGTATTAATAGGTACTGCTAAGCACTGAAAGTTTTGACAACTATACGGCCACAAAATATTACAGGTAGATATAAATGTTGATAGGTACTTGAATTGTGCAATGCTCAATATAATTAGGTACTTATCTTTTGGTATATAGGTAATATATATCTGAAAAATAAAATATATTTTTCAGTATTTGTTGCGCTTTTGTAGTCAGAATGTCGTAAAAATTTAGCCCCGTAGTGTATAAAGGTGTTTTAGATTTTAAAGCAAGGACTATAGTATTAAACGTACATGATGCACTTGTGCATTAAGCACCTTTAAGTACTGTCAGAAGTATAGTTTCTGTATTTGCCAATATGACAGGAATCAGCGAATCGACAATTTACAGACTTCTTAGTGAAAGAAAAGGTGGAAACAGTGTGAAGTTGTCCGATAGTGTACAAAAACCCCTGGTAGAAAGCTTTGGCTTTTCATATAACTTTCAGATCTTTAGGATTCTTTTTTGTAATTTATTAAATACCTACCAACCATACTTCAGCCTATACTTTTATCTAATAAAAAAATCCAAATATATAAATTTATCCTAATTTAACATAATAAAAAAACTGTAAGACCCATCCCTACGCGGCAAGATCCTTAAACTGACTGCACGACACTGGCCACCGGCTTATCATAAAAATGAATTCTTAATCATTGTGCCGAATTTTACGACCCTATTGTATTTTGGTAAAACCGACCCGTTTTATCATTTTATTCCACATAGAAAAAGAGAAAGACTCACCCTATATTTATAGTACTTTTGAATAAATAATGAGGCACTTTGCTCCTACGGAAAAAGAAATATAGTATAGAGAGGAAAAGGCCTTTTAGTCCCGTGTAATACATATGATTTCACCTTCTACCCACAATAATGATTGATCTTGTTGTCCTCAATAAGAGGTAGGAGTATGTATAGTTTCTCATGACACCCTGTATCAGTCATCGTGTATGATTAATGAGTAGGACATACTGTACAGTTACTAACTAAAACATAAATCATTAGCCCATCTTAACAATCGAGATTTTAATGTACTTTGGATATACATAATTACAAACAAGCGCAAAGTTTGTTCAACTCTCGTAGATCTGAGCGAAATAATTTTTTTCTTCTCGATAATATTTTTTTTTCATTCCATACAATCAAGATTAATTTTTCCTAATTGTGTGGCTCAACCCTCATTAGAAACAACAACTTCATCGAAAAGAATACTTCGTTAAGTATAAGATTTACGATATAACTAGACTAATGAGTGGGTTCTAAGATTACTATCAAAACGATGAAATGAAAATATCTATAACGACGAAAGGAAAAGGAATCGGTATTATCGTTTGCAACAATATTGCTGCAGCATCGTTAGGAGATAAATATCCTTTCAATTTCTAATAGATGCTATGAAATTCAAAGCAAATAATATTGGTGAGAATGAAAATGAAGTTGTTATACAGAGTGGGGCAATTTTAACTAACAAAAAGGACTAGACACACTTTTAATATAATATTGACATCAATAGATTTTTTTGCATAGTATTTAGCATGTAAAACTAGGAATTTTTTAAAATAACAACAAACCTGAAAGTATACTGGGCGTAGCAGGAAATGGAGTAAAACAAATTAATACGCTACATCTTGAAACTCTTTTTATACAGGGTAACCAGAAACTTTCCTGGCAAACGCAAACTACAGATACTAAATTGGATTAATGTCCATCTAACCTAATTTACCTTTATCTAAAAGTTCTTCCTAAGGGAAGATAATGCTGTTAGATCAGTCAGTTAGGCAGATCTCAAAAAAATACCACTACCTACAAATTTTAAACATTATATTACTCAGCTTTGATGTATTGTTCACGAGAAACCCTATACAAGCGTTCAACGTGGAGGGGCAGCGGGCAAATTTGGTTAATTTTTTTGTGTATCAGTTTTCAGACAAATTTTAGATTGAATTCAAAAATTATTGCCCGACTTCACCAACCAAATTTTTGGTAATTCTTAACTAAGTAATTCCTAAGCTGCGAAATGCCTAAATTCGATACTCACCTAAATCGGATTTCACCAGCCTACGAAATCCTTACGTAAGAAATACCTAGCTAAATATCGGATTTGGATTTATTTTTGCGTATCACTGCTTAATTTTAACTTGTTTACCGAATGGGTGGAGATCATACCTTAACAAATAGTGATAGAAGAAAGTGAAAGAAGAAAAATATTTAGTTTTTTCAAATGTATGTAGAGTGCCTCGTTTTGTTTATTCTTGGGTTTTTCCATTTTTTTTTCGTTCACAAAATTATTGTTGGTAAACGTGTAGTTGAGAGTGTATCGAGAGTCGTGGTGCCAATTTTACAGAGATAGAAAAGTCGAAACTTATCATTTTATTGAAAAAATACAATCCTATTTACCGCTGATTTATTACCGGAAAAAATAATAACAAAGAGCACTAATCCAACCTAGATATTTACTCAATCTATCATTTCCAAATTCAAAGCATCTTCTGTTCTCTCTAGTGTTTGTCACGTCGTATTTTTGGACAAAGGAAAACGCCTAAAGAAATGTTTCGTCCAATGCCTCAAAATCATTGGTACGCGCACTACTTTTCGGGGTTCTTCGTTTCCAAACTCGAACTATCGAATCTTTCAAAGAGATCTACAGAACGAACAGCTGGCATATTTTCGAGATAATAACTAACAATAAAAATTCTGCAAACTCGACTTGCTATCAATCAAGATGACAACCGAGCAATATCAAGTTAAGTATTTACTAAACCGTTAAGGCAGACCCAAGCTGTCAATATTAGCTGTAATATTAGGTCGTATCACTCTTAGGTATTACTTAGCGCTTGGTGAAATGTAAATTAGACTTAGGAATTCCTGAATCCGATTTGGGTATTACCTAACTTTAGGAAATGGTTAGTGAAATCGGGCATAAAGGTATTTCGCAGAAAAAGTGACACAGGTTACACCAATGTATAGTACAATTAACATTGATTTTATATTATTTTTCATTTGAGCTTTCTATAATCTTAAGTGGTGAATATAATATGTATGTGTCGATTTTATTTATGTAATAAAAAGAAGGCAGCCGTGGACACTGCCAAACACAAGTAAAAACACAAATAAATGAACCCCCTTTGACAGATTTATCGTACCCCCATGGTAGATATGGGAATCATTATAATCTAACACTCTCTAAAAATGTTTCCGTAGGTCCATGATATAGAAATTATTACAAATAAATTGATCCCTCATAAATATTTTGTCGTACGCTCCTGATATGGTGAGTATTATGAATAAATTGATTTCTTATGCAAGTTTCATCGTACGACTGTGAGAATAGGAAAGTTTATAAATCCCTTTCAAAATTGTATCGTACTCCCATGCTAAATGGACATTTTTACAACTAAATTAACCTCTCTTACACAAACTTTATCGTACGCCGATGGTAGATGGAAGTTTGTACTTATAAATGAATCCATTTTAAAAGTTTCATAGTACGCTCATGATATAGAAATTTTTATACTTCGTTCCAAGATATTTCGTTTTGAGTTATGCCAACATGATTGATTTAAGACCAAAACCCACAGCAGGTAGTCATAATTCCGATAACAATAGCATAGTATCGTACTCGTTTCTTCGAAAAGCGAAAAGATAATGCCTAATAATATGATTATTTTACAACAGAAATATTTGGCTGGTGAAATAATATTTGAGACTACTTTTTTGATTTATTTAATTATTCTATTATTTATTTGTGCTTCGAAAGATATATTTCCGAATTTTTATTTTTCTAGTTAAAAGTATTTTTCACGATAAATGGATGACCGTCTTATCTCTAAATATTTTATTCTGATTGTGTAAATATAAAAAGAGCTTTCATTGCTTGTTTTCCTTTGTCTGGTCTGTACTGGACTTACCTACTTTATTTCCAATGCCCTTTTTATATTTACATATATAATGGGATTAAAATATTTATAGATAAAATTGAAAGTGGGAATTTAGGGATAATCATTTTTAATATTGTCTCAGAATTTTAGTTTGTAATAAACATTTCACTCCGAAAGTAAACTTGTGTTTAAAACTAATTATATGGCGTCCTATGGTAAAAAAGTGCATTTATCGCCGGATGCGAAGCGAATTGTGAAAAATGTGTTCGAATCATTGAAACATCGAGGTTATAGTAATACCGATGCCGAAAAAGAAACATGTGAGTGTACCAAAACCCCAATATCCACAATAAAAGTCATTATAAATAAGCCAATACATAAACGAAAAATACGAAGTGACGCTAATAAAACCAAATGTGTTGACCAAATGCAAAAGGATATAACCCGAAGAAAGATATACAGGGTTGAGATAAAGTATGGAACCAAGTAAATATCTTTTAAACGAAAAGAACGATATTTATGAAAATTTGCAGGTAAGTGTGATGAAATAAAATGCATTTGATGTACATTTTTTTGTTAATAATATACTTCCGGTTTAACTGGAAATGCCATCAACTTCTTTAATTTAAATGGGACACCCTATATATATTTACAGATTTTGAAAGAGCTTGTTATTTTAAATTTATACATACAGAGTTTAGTGTAAAAAAATTTGTGAAAACGAGGAATAACTCACTGTTAGTTGTACAGTAGGTGTACATTTCATTATTTTAGAATAATGAGATACAAAATTACTTCAATTGTTCAAAATGCTCGCCGTTTACTTGCTGACAATATGCCATCCTATTAACAAATTCTTGAGTCACTCTTTCCAAGACTTCTCCACGTATTAGTTCACATTCATCAATAATTCTTTGTCTCAATTCCTGTAAGTTTGTTGGTCATCTAACGTAAACACGTGATTTTAGATAACCCCAAAGAAAAAATCTAACGGGCTAAGATCCGGAGAACGAGCAGGCCACTCTATGAATCCTCTACGTCCAATCCGTCGATTTGGAAAATCCGCAACCAGAAAATCCCTAACCCGTCTATCATAGTGGGGAGGTGTTCCATCTTGTTGAAACCAAACATTTTGTGGTAATTGCCCATTCTGTTGAAGTGCAGGAATAATTTCGTTATTTAGTAGATCCAAATACTTGTCACCATTCAAGTTTCCGTCGATAAAAAATGGGCCTATAAGCCTATTTTCGACAATTCCCATCCAAACATTTAACTTCTGTGGATGCTGGGTATGTGCTTCATGAATCCAATGAGGATTCTCATTTGACCAATACCTTGAGTTATGGCGATTAATTGTTCCATTTAAACAAAAAGTTGCCTCATCGGAAAAAACTATGTTAGAAGCAAAATTATCGTCAACATTAGCCGTTCGCAAAATTCTAGCCGTCGGTCAAAATCATCGTCTGACAATTCTTGAACCAACTGTACCTTATACGGATGATACTTTTCACTTTTTAATATCTTTCCTACAGAATGTCGACTGATACCATGGTTTAGTGCCAAATTTGTGGTGGAAGTTTGAGGTGATTCTTCTTCGATTGCAATATTTTGTTTAACAGTTTCGTTCGTTGCAGTCCGCGGTCTTCCAGGTTTCACCAAATTTTTTTACCATCCCAGTTGTATTAAAACGTTGTAATGTTTTAGTTACTGTTGAGCGTGATATAGGATTTCTCTCCGGATGCAAATTATTAAAAATATGATACACTTTTTCATGAGTTCTAGCACGATCACTGTAACCGATCATCATTAAAATTTCAATACGCTCTTTTTCACTTAATTGAACCATTCTAAATTGTAAAATTTATCTCCATCAATTAGAATTTGACACTTGGAGAACAAAAGACGTACTAAACAGTACTCGTTTATTTATTACTATGCATACAAACAACATCAATTAGTTTATCTAAATAGTTTTTTGCTCTAATGCAAAAAACTCAAAGGAGGTTGATTAAAAGGCTATATTCCTCGTTTTTACAAATTTTTTTACACTAAACTCAGTATGTATGAATTCAAACAAGCTCTTTCAAAATCTGTAAAAATATATAGAGTGTCCCGATTAAATTAAAGAAGTTGATGGCATTTCCGGTTAAACCGGAAGTATATTATTAACCAAAAAATGCACATCAGATGCATTTTGTTCCACTGCACTTACCTGCAAATTTTCATAAATATCGTTCTTTTCGTTTAAAAGATATTTACTTGGTTCCATACTTTATCCCAACCCTGTATATGTAGATACGCTGTATAGTACAAAATGTGGTCATTATTAAACTAAATCTTTTTTATTTGAAACATTTTTTGATAACATCTGCCAATTAGAGGAAATAAATCAAAGCGTATAGGGTGGGACACCTTGTATGTTTCAACAGTTCAATTTGTTCGATTCCAATTAATAAATAAAAGTTAAATTTGTTTTTAAAAATTCAGTGATTTTTTTCATAAAATAAATTTATTTTATGTTTTAGTATCTAAATTTTACCGACTAAGGATCTGTTACTGTTTACTGTTACATTTACAAACTTTTATTATTAAATCCTTAAGGCCAGATGCCGAGTCAACGAAATATTGTGACACGTTCTTTTTTTAAGCACATATTGAATGAAAATTTTGCTTTTATCAAAAATCATACAACGCGGCTAAAGAAGTTTTCACTTCAATAAATCGCTATTTAAACAATGCACAGTATACACAAATTATTTTCACAATTATGTTGTATAATCTTTACTAACAGTCTCGCCCAATAAGAATTTTAGTCTGGTAATTTTTAGTTCAAGTGATCACATTTGGAGATATTCGATTGCCTGTTAAAGAACAGCTTGAAATATTTGCGAAAAAGGATGAGGCTTCACCTTCATGACAACGCAGAAGCTGCTGGATTACAGGCATTTTGTCCGAAGATTGAAGAGAACCAAATCTCCTTGGTGAATAGTAAACAATTGAGTGTTTTGCTGACCAGAGAAACTAAGGATTAGTGAATAGTTCACTCATCACTTCATTTTTATATTTCGAATCGAACATAATCTTATCCATTCGATTACCAACTGTAGCAGTTACGCCAGCTACTAACCTACCCCCACCCCAAACGCCGTTCTCTCTCTCTCTCTCATCGATTACCTTCCTCGACTTATTATTTACCATTTACCATACGCGAGTGAAACGCCGAAGTGGAAGGAAGGTACGTGGTGATTAGGCCACGGTTTATTGGTATGATCACGTTTCTGTTTGCCAAAGCATCGGTTACTGCTTACCGATCGGTGTGTTCGCATTCAGCGGAAGAGGCTTCCTTGGAGTTCATTGCCAAGGCCGTATGAAGATCGTCGAGGTTGATGAACTTACTAGCCTCGTTAGCACCCACTACGCCAGATTATATATAGACTGCTTTACATAAAAAAATATACGTACGGATTACCTAATATTATCGAAAATTTACTTTTATCTTTTTGTCTAATATTATAGAGAGAAATGATTTGATTGTATGTATGTTGGTTTGTTATGGATAAACTCAAAATCTACCGATTTTGGAAATTCCTTCACCTATAGAAAGCTAAATTATTAGCGAGAAGCTTGGGCTATATTTTATTTCCAAACAAATTATAGATCGCTAGGAAAATGTAACTCAGGTTATTGAAAATGTGTCTACAGAGTTCCCAGAAACTCTCCCATCAAATGCAAACGAAAATTCATTCAAATGGATTGACATCGGGCGATCTTGCAGGCCAACTGACTGGCCCTTCTTGTCCATTCCATCGATTCCCATACGTAGTGACAAGACATTGATGAGCTACTCGACTTAAATGAGCAGGACAACCATCGTGCATGAACCATAAATTTTGCCGTGTCGTCTATCAAATTAGGTAAATTATTTCACAAAAAGTGCCAAATCTTTGCTGGTGATTCGTCTTTATTATGATTTTTGTTGAATTTTCCAAATTAACGATTTTGTTTAAAATACCTTGAATATACATTTTGCTACATCTGCAGAAATCCAAGCACGTTACGATACAGAAATGAAGAAGTTCAAGAAAAGTAATGCTCTTGCTCATTTGATACTCTTTGGAAGTATGAACGATGTGAACGTGGAGTTGACAGCAACATGCGATAACTCAAATGCAACATGAGATAAGCTTGTATCAGTTTATGAACAAAGTTCTGGACAACGTGTCGACAGACTAATGGAGCAGTTCTTCAGCAGTCAATATAATTCCAGCGAAGATATAGCAACACATATTGCTCGTCTTCAAAGAAATGTTCGTCAATTAAACGATGAATTGAAAAGACTGGTTCATACTGAACTGCCAGATGTAGTGGTACGGCCCATGGCCGAGTAGACAGTACCAAGACATTGTGGAAAGGGGACGGTAGAAGCTAGGCATGGGGAGTGCGCGGCGGCAGTCAGCTACCGACCGTAATAGGTGGCTGATGTTTATTTACTAAGTTATGTTAAACTCCGATAGTATTATAACTGTTGGTATTTCTTTGGTTGTCTGTATCTAAAAAATAAATATTGTGTTAAACTTCTTGTTCACACCCTCGAACCCAACGTCCGAACGAGATTGTCCAGTGCACAGAGTAATCTCTACACTTTCAAAGGAGTATTTCGAATTCAAAAGTGTATGGGAATCGAGTGCATTCGTTGCAAAGTCATCCTTGAAAAATAGGTATTCTAAAAGATAAACCCATCAAAAAGTGTTTCAAGTGCCACGAAGTCGGACATTTTGCGAAAAACTGTCCGAGACGTTTTCAAGAAAAGGAAGTAGCCTCAAAGAAACCAAACAAAGTTGGGGGAGATGCTTATCCATGTACAGAGAAAAAAGAGTTGTGTCATCTTGCAGAAAATAATGAATGGATAGGGGACACAGAAGCTTCTGCACATACGACTATTAGTAAAAAGTAGTTCGTTACGTATAACTCATTCTCGTGTCCAAAAGAAATCCAAGTTGGAAATGGTTGTTATTTTGGCGTACGGTCAAGGAATTATCAATGTTAAAATGAATATTAACGACAAATGGTTTAAAAACCATCTTGACAACGTATGGTACGTTTCTGAAGCGAACAAAAATTTGTTCAAAAGGTTTTGAATTTAAAGCTGATGAAAATTATTGTTCTTTTATTAAAAATGGTGTCACGGAATTGAAAGGAACGCGAACATCAAGAGGTCTCTATGTACTGGATATGAACGTTCGCATTCCTGAAACTTCTGCCGTAATATATCTCGCGGAAAGTATACAATTATGGCATGAAAGAATGTGTCATCAGAATTAAAAACATGTCAAAGAAATTTGTAACGTCATAATATATATATTGACAGATAATGACGACAATTTCTGTGAAGGTTGTATATTTGGAAAACAACATAGAGTACCACTCAGAACGCGAGAAAATCGACCTTCAAGGCCAGGTGAATTGATACATGCTGACGTTTGCGGGCCCATGCAAGAAAATTCGTTGGGTAGTGCAAGATACTTTGTTTGTTTCAAAGATGATTTTTCAAAATTTCGTCGAGTATTCTTCATCAAGACAAAGTCTGAAGTTGTATCAAGTTTCCAAATATTTATTAAGGAAGCAAAAGTAGCCAACAATAAAATCGTTGAGTTCCTGAGCGACGGCGGAAAAGAGTTTGATAATGCGGAAGTGAGAAAAGTTCTCCAGAAATATGGTATAAATTTCCGTATCACTATGCCATATAGTCCTCAACAAAACGGTGCAGCGGAAAGAGAAAATAGAACTTTGGTTGAAAACGCCAGGACTATGATTCACACGAAGAATTTGCCAATCAACCTTTGGGCTGAAGGTGTCAATACAGCATGCTATGTTTTGAATCGTACAGTTCCAACAAGTGTTAAATATAACACACCGATTGAGCTGTGGAAAGGGAAATGTGGAAATAGATAATCTCCGTATATTTGGAACAAATTGCTATGTACATGTTCCTAAGCAGCATCGAAAAAAAATAGGATAAAAAAAAGAGTGAAAGGTCGTTTCGTAGGATACTGTGAGGAAAGAGATCGTGGAAGAGAAAGTTCAAATAGAAATGAAGTTAAATACAGATATTTCGCAAGATTCGGAGTCAAATGAACATAATATGGTTGATGAAAACTCTTTGAGCAATATAGTGGTTGACCCTGAACCAGCAACATCAGAGGAAGCTAACAAAAATATGATACTTCGTAGTGGACGCATAGTACAACTACCATCATATATCAACGATTATTTATTTTTAGCTGATTCTTTTGAGCCGAAAAGCTACAGTGAAGCAATGGAATCTTCTGAAGAAGAACAATGGAAAGAAGCAATGCTTGAAGAGATGAACTCACTAGCTGAAAATAACACTTGGTGTTTGGTTAATTTGCCAATTAATAAGAAAGTCATTCCAAATAAGTGGGTGTTCAAACAAAAAATAAAACCTGATGGAAGTGTTGATCGTTTCAAGGCGCGGCTAGTGCCAAAAGGGTTCATTCAAAAAGCTAGAGTAGACTACGATGAAACATTCAGCCCTGAGGCACGTTTTGACACAGTAAGAATTATACTGAGTGTAGCTGCATCGGAAAGACTGAAACTCCTGCCTGCCTTTCTGTATGGGGAACTTCAGGATGAAGTTTTCATGAAGCAGCCTGAGGGTTTTGATGATGGTACAGGTCGTGATGGTAAGCTGAATCGGAGTATGGATTAGAACAATCACCTCGTTGCTGGAATAAACGTTTTGTAGATTTCATTAAATGCCAGGAATTGAAATTAAGTACAGCTGATCCATGTTTATTTTTCCGAGTTAACGACAATCGAAAGCTAATCGTCTATTTATGTTGACGATGGACTGTGGCAGTGGCAGTAAGTGACGAAAATGAGATCGCCTCATTTATTCACACCTTACAGAACAATTTTAAAATAACTGTCCCGATATCGCATATGCAGTAAGTGTCGTTTCTGAAAAATTGAATTCACCAAAATTATCGGATTGGCAGGCCGTTAAACGCATATTAAGATATTTACGTGGTACAATTCATTTTGGACTTGTATATAGAACAAATTTATCGACCAATAATTTGGAAATATTTAGTGATGCTGATTACGCCGGTGATCCAGAAACTAGACGATCACGAACAGGCGTTGTCAGCAAATTCTGTGACTCTGCAATCTCTTGGCTTAGCCAGAAACAGAAAAGTATTGTTCTTTCGACAACTGAAGCAGAATATATTGCTGCTAGAGAAGCAACGAAAGAGCTTATATGGATAAAACGACTTCTGGAAGAAATACTTGGTTGACATTTTTCCTATATGGATAATGCAAGTGTTATTAAGCTGGTGAAAAATCCAGAATTCCATAAAAGATCGAAGCATATCGAAATACGGTTTCATTTTGTTCGAGAAAAACACCACCAGGGAGTTATGCAGATTCAGCATATTGGGAGTAGCAATCAAGTTGCAGATGTGATGACAAAACCTATTTCTACTCCGAAGTTTGTGGAAATGAGAAAAATGTTAGGGGTAGTTCATTTGTAATGATTGTTTATACGTTAATTTTGGGAGAAAGTGTTGAATTTTCCAAATTAACGATTTTGTTTAAAACACCTTAAATATACATTTTGTCTGTATGTCTATGGAAATATCAGTTTTGATAGAATAAAATTCATTTTTCAAATCAGTTTTTCTGTCCTATTGAATAATACTATTTTGTACGAAAGTCTCAGAACTTAGAATATAAATTTAACAATTTTCACCAATGTAGGCATAATTAAGCATTATTTAAATTGAAAATCCGGAAAAATCTCGTAAATGTTGATCGATGGAGATATCGTATATCAGAGCTTTTCCTATTATTAGTCACGGCTACGACGGTACTCAACGTAATCAGCGAGTTTTGGAACTAATTCCATGAGGTATATGGTTACTTTTGTTGATATTTGACTGATGTTATATCAAGACATCAAAAATATGGTTTTGAGCGAAGCTTTCTTAACCAAACGATTGACTTTGTAAAACTGACATAAAAACCAATTTTCGATAAAAATGTCTATTAGCGAATTTTGTAAATAATGGAGTTATTTGGAGTATCATGCGAAAACGATTGATGATACAATAAATAATATACTATATTATGTTTACCGACAAATAAATCCGCGAGTCTATATGTCTAACTATTTGGGTTAAGACACAATAGCCTTTTTTTGTTCCAATTAGACAATCAAAACACTGGTAGAAAAGAAAGATTATGACATTCGCATCATGATATTATCCAGTGATAGCATGGCAAATGCCGATATCCTTAGTAACTTCTCCAATAGTGATTTGACAGTTTTCCTCAATGCTTCATCGTGTTCAACAATTATTGACGTGCTGGTGTGTCCAGGGCAAGTATCGTCATCAAAATATGTGAAGAGTTTCTACCACTGTTTCTGCTTTCAGTAGACTAGGCATAATCAACATATCAAGTTCTGTAGACTGAATAATTTGATTTTTTACAAAAAAATTATTGATATTTCACGATAACAAAAAATCGCCAAACTCGTCTGACAATTGTATGTGTCCAAAACAAACTATAAATGTTAAATGGATACGGGAGAAGCTTGTACCTTGTGCCAGATTTTTTTGAGACTCAATTCCTCCCATGATTTTAAATTGTGAGCTAAATGTTTTTCACTAGCATATGGCCTATAGAGAGTACAATCATATAGTAAACGATTAATGTAATAAAACCAAAAAAAATTTTTTTTGTTTAATTTTGTTTATTATTACAAATATGGTCCAACGTACAAACCTGTTGTATGCCTTGGACCAAGTAGTCTTCTACATTGAGACAAATATAACAATTATCAAACATTTGTAAAAACTGCTATTCGACATTGTATTTTTCGAAATCTAAATCAAAAATATGAAAGCCTTTCTATCTTCCTGGCAATCCCGCTTGACGTGGTGGTGCAAGTTTAAGTACAACATCATCAATATCAATTTGAAGTTGTTCACCACTTGGACCAGAAAATTTATTGCTGGGTAAAATTCTCTTCATGTATTGGACCATCAAATAAGGTTGCAGAGTACTTACTACAGCAACATAGAAATGAATTTTTTTACCCGTTAATTGTGTCAGACAAAAATCGCCGATTGCTAAATCTGAAATTTTGACCTGATAGTCTTCTATAGAATCCATTTGAAAACCATCTTCTGCATTCAAGTCCGAATCATCATTGTAAATAATAATATCTTCAGAATTTTCATCTGAAGATGATGACGACTGCAGCACTTTTTCCCTAACCGTTTGTTTCTTTGTTTGTGTAGTATTTGTAATGCTTTTTTTACTAGCTTCTATTCCTAACTTTTCTGGCTTCAGCTTGTGGAAATGGGGGGACCATTTCTGGGAAAATTAATACGAGTGATACGTATGGAGCAACATTTGGTACTGACCGCGTTTCCCTTGATGTGGACGGAGCAGAGTTTGATGTAATTGATGGAATATTGGATAATCTTCCTGACGGACAAGATGAGACTCCTTGTGATGTAGAAGGTTCATCATATGATCTATCAGTTACTGATGATCCCATGAATTCATGTTCTTGAAAGATATTCTCATTCAAGGGCCAAATACCTGACACTCTAAAATATTTGTAGGTGTAAATGCTAAAGGATAGGCAATTCCTGATATTTCACCCACATCATATATTGAAATAGGTTTTCCAGGGTGGCAACGCATCAAATCGGCACATGCTGTGTTGTAATATGTCTTGTAAGGTCCAAACACGCTCCGATCCAACGGTTGGAGCTTATGGCTGGTGTGCGGAGGTAGGGTAAGCATAAATATTCCGTTCTCTTTTACCAAATTTATTGCTTCGATGTTAACATGGCTTTTGTGATTATCAAGGATTGTTTTGTTAGACCAGCCGCTAGGGTGAGCAGACCCTATCAAACCAGGAGGGGCACCTTTCATCATGAAATCTTAATAATTTACCCTTGGAAATATATGTAAGGCTGGAGCACTGTTTCCTATGGCATTAACACAGGAAATAATAGTAACATTTTCGCCTCTTTCTCCTAAAGTTGCGCTTCCAACCTGCTTCATCCCTTTACAGGCCAATATTTTATCTGAAACCAAAAACAATACAGTAACAACATCTTGAAAATTTCTGACGATGGCAAAAACAAGAATAAAGAAATGATAAATTTACCCGGCATGTGAACATTCGTATTTCCGCTTTCATCCAAATTGTAAATCTTATCAGCTGTCAATTGATATTTTCCTATAACTCCCTTAAACTTTTGAAAAAATGTAGCAACATTGTACTTATTGAAGCTAGTGGACCGAGCCAAGCTTGTCGCTTGAGGCTTTCTTAAGCTTAGTGTATTTCTGCGCTTGACAAAGTCCAAATACCATTGTTTCCCAGCCTGACATTTGTTTTCCCAAGAAATGGGAATAGTTTTATTGTTTGCCTTTGCAAAGTCAAAAGCAAGAATCTGAGATGCTGCGACGAGATAGTCGCACAAGCTTTTTTCTTCATCTTCTAAAAAGACTTTATTAACGGCATCATTTTCGTAGGATTTGTAAGTTTCGTTTGGCTCACATTTAAGCAAATATCTCTTTAAAGTGGATCGAGATACTTTGAATTTTTTTAGATGCAGAACGCACTGAAATATTATTATTTCTTACAGCATCTGTAGCAAGTTTTAATGCAGAAAGATCAGGACATTTCCTCTTTACACCTTGCTTACTTATTGGCACCTGGAAAAAAATTGTCGAAAAAAAAAAAAAAAAAATATTTTCACTTAAAGTGCGTACCTTGAGCTGTGGCTTGTACGTTAGACAAGGCCCAAGGTACAAAACCCACACAAGGTCCAAGGTACAAGCCTAATACATTTTGAGAAAAAATATAATTTTAAAAAACAGAAATGAAATGCTGCTTACTATCAAAATGATTTGGCAACATATGTATCTTTAACGTAAAGCAAGTGAAGACTGTGTAGATACACAATGAAAGTAATTATAAAATATTGAAGATATTCCAAAACACTTACTTTTATAGCTGATTTACACGGGTATAGTTGTGAGGCGAGTACTGGGTAGAGTAGAGTAACTCTACCCGTAGAAACACTTCAAAAACATCAGTAGAGTAAAGTTTCTAGTAGAGTGGACTAGTTGCTGGTAGAGTAGAGTACTATCGCACATGTGGCAAAGTAACTCTACTCTACTACCCCTTCCACTTCGAAACACTCGACTCGCCTTTCCACTATACACGTGTAAACACAACTTGCCGCAGTAGAGTAGAGTAGCTCGCCGAGCTAGTTGAGTTTTTGTTATTTGGTGTAAAATTTTGAATAAACATGAAGTTTACGGAGGAGGAAACACTAAAATTCCTAACGTTATATAGTCAAAATGAATGTTTATGGAACTTAAGTAGCGTAAACTACAGAAACAAAAACATGACTGGCCTCGGAAGAAGACTTTGTGGAAAAGTTTGGGAAAAATGGCTTTGGCGTGAGTGAATTAAGACAAAAGATTAAAAATTTGAGATGCGCCTATAACCAGGAATGTTTAAAGATCAAGAAATCAATGAAATCTGGGGCAGGTACAGATGATAGATACGTTCCAAATTTAAAATGGTTTAATGTCATGGACGATATTTTGAAAAATGCGAAAGGCAACAAGACAAGTGAATGTTCAGTGGTAAGTATTTAATTTTACCTATAAATATACTAAAAAATGATACACATACCAAGTCATTACCGGGTGTCCGAATAAGAATGTCTCGCGTCCGTATATCACTTATACTAAATTGTCATGTACAAAATTTTAAGGTAGGTTAAATTTGCACATATCGCTTTCTATTTTTTGTATTACCTAACGAGATATGGTCGGAGCCATTCCTTTTGGGACACTTGCATAAATGTTTGTAAATATATGTTAAAAAACGTTATTGTATTGGCATGCAACAGTCCCTTCATTGTTACAATAGTAATTTAAATGGTCTCTCATCTTCTTTGACATGGCTGTTGATCTTCTGCCACCATATGGTTCAAAGTTTCGTAATTCTCCGATTTCTTGTCTCCATTCTCCTGGGATAACTTCTGTAGTTCCAGTAATTTCTCTGTCGACACTACCAGTAGGAAAATATGAACGTGGATTTGTTTTTATAAGCCAATTGTGTAGGGTACATGCCGCATGAACAATTTTGTTTACTGTTCTTGTATTTACGGCTAATGGTTTTTCAAATACTCGGAAGCGACTAACTAAAATTCCAAAAGCATTCTCCGAAATCCTCCTTGTCCTACTTAAACGGTAGTTAAATACTTGTTCACTTATAGGGAGACGTTTTCTGCATCCGGAATACGGCTTCATAAGATAAGTATTAAGCGGAAATGCTTCATCTCCAACAAAGAACATTCCACTAGGCAGTAGATTGTTCTCTAATTTTTCAAACAATCCGCAATTTTGGAAAATATTGCCATCTGAGTTAGATCCTTTAAAACCTGAAACAGTATTTATCGTCAACGACAGCCATAAGTACAATGCTGTCGTGTCCCTTGTAATTAAAGTATTCACTGCCTCCATGCGGTGGAGCCTTTATTAAAATATGCTTTCCATCTAGTGCGCCACAGCAATTTGGGAAGTTCCATCTACTCTCAAAGCCACTGGCAATAGATTTCCAGTCATGTGTTGTCGGCACCTGAAACAATATTTTTTTTGTTTTAGGAAACAAACTTTTCACAAAACTCAGACAAATAAGAAGAGGAAATGACACAATGTACAGAGGATGAAACAGTAGTCACGGCGGGACCCAGCAATCAAGAAACTCCTAGGGTCACAAAATCGGCATCCCACAGAAAATTTCGAGACAGGCCTCCATCAGCCAAAAGAAATCGATTAGACAACTTAACCCAGGCAGTACAACAGCTGAAACATGTAAGCGAAAGTTTGACTGAAAATTCAGAACCTTCAATTAATGAGCATGATGCATTTGCAACTTTTGCTGGAGCCTCTTTGAAAAAAATGAGCACAAAGGATGCACTTATGGCCCAACATGAAATTCAAGGAATTTTGTTAAAATATAGGCTAAGTGGTGAATCCGCTGACACAATCAAACTTTTTCATTCCAAAGACCAATAGTTGCTCATAACAGAATTATTTATAGTTCACGCGATTCACCAGAAGCAACTACTTCGCAACATTCTGCTTATTCAAATTATTCTAATCCAAACTATGTTGATAACAGCAGCAGCTACGAAGATACGCAATTACCGACGCCAGATCCTCAGGTATAAACTCCAGATCCTCTCGACTCTGCTTTATCGGATGTCCTACTAAACCTATAATTTTTTACCGATTTTTTATAATTATACATAATAAATAAAGTATATAAAAATATGTACTGATAAATGATTTAATTTTACCTTAAGTGAATCTTTCAACACTTCACATATGGCATCACACACCTGTGGAACAAATTTTGAAATTGTTTGTCTGGAAACTCGAAAAAAGTGAGAAAGGCTTTGGTAGCTGTTCCCGGTGGCTCAAAAATTCAGTGTTACTTGAACTTTCACTCTCGCATCTATTGCATCTCTCATTACAGTATCTTTCTTTTGTATTCTATCTTTAACCAACTCCAACAGCTCTTCAAATATCTCAGGCGTCATTCTAAGACATTTTTCGAATTCCAACGCATCCTCTGATGCTAACTCCTTGAGCAGAAGTGAATCCCTTCTTTTTAGCCACTCTTACCCATACAGTTCTTCTTACTTTCATCTCCTCTTCTATAGCTTCTACCATTTCCGGTAAAAGAGCTTTTGCAACCTCCTTCACACAATCATGCAACATTTTCTTTTTTTAATAATCATTTTTCTCTCTGTACAAACACAAACCAAACAACACCAGGACAGATGCAGCACTACTGATACGAACTCTTCTCTCGTGTAAACAGTCCCAAGCTATTAATTGGTAGAGTAGCGAGAAGAGTGGACTCTACTCTACTCAAAACTATACCTGTGTAAATTAGCCATTTTAGAGACACATAAAACAACTACCTGCTCACAAGTCGACTGAGCACACTTTAATAATGAGGCGAATATCGGTGGTCAATATGTTAACTAACTACGGAGTTTGACGGAGATTTAGGCGCTAGATTTAAAATTATGCTACTTGTTCAACGTACAAGCCTCTCCCCTAGTAATCTCAGCATATGTCGGGGTCCACGTGTATCACGATTACAGAAATAACGAAACCTTAATGTACTTAGGCCCGTTTGCACCGTTTGGAATTTAAGCACGTGTTTCGTAAGTTGTGCTTAACTTTAAGAAGCACTTAATTGTCTCTGCTTTTGCACCACTACTTCTTAAGAAATTACTTAGTAAAAAGCCGCTTATCGCATTGCGTACATGGTAACACTGAGAGTACCTAGTAACTTATTAGTAACTTTTCAGGTTTGGCTTCATATAGAGTGACAGTTAGCTTTCTCCCGCGTCAAATGTGAATGGTTAACCTATAAATGCAAAGAAAACAACAATATTTTACTTAAAAATAATTTCGAAATTTCAGAGCTTTCTATCAATCCTAAAACCCGTGAACAACATTGCTTTGTCACTCGAAATCTTTGATAAAATGCTAATTCCTTTATGTCGTGGAAATGATCAGATTGTGTGTAAAGTATCTGGAGAAGTCGAAGTCTTTTATTCAAGGATATCAAAATCAACTCCGAAAATTTCATTCATCAAGAAAAATTTTCCAGGTTAAATCAGCTGTCAACCGTGATTTTAAACTAAGTTGAACTTAAGTGACCCCAATCGGGAACTTAATATCAAGTGCTTCTTAACTAGTTTAAGGAATACTTAGTGAGCGGAGCAACGCAAAATAGTCTTTTTAGGATTACTTCATTTTAAGAATATCTTAAAGTACCTAAACGGTGCAATCAGGCATATAGCAGTTTCGCATTCAAAGTGGTGCCATAGTAGGAACAAATTTGGAAGGTCAATTCTACTTTAAACAGATTGTGTTGACCAGGAATAAAGTTTCATGATTTAACGACACTGTACCAAATCTCTTAGCATTTTAACATTAATTACTTCTCCATTGTTTTCCATTGTAAAATTCTTTCTTAATGAATCGTGTGTATTTTGTTAAACAGTTCCTAGTATATGTAATATTACTCATTAAAATTTTTATTTTTTTTTATATATTTATATACGAAACATGGCTATTCATGTTTCAAGACAATAACGATGAGCAAGAGGAATTAAGAAAATAATGCATTACACCATTTCGAGTAAAATATTACACAAAAGACGTCTGAGAAAAAAAAATTTGCTTTACAGGTGGTACCCACGATACTTATCTCTTGAGATTATCGTAAATAATTGACCTATGTTAAGAGACTGACTTTATTTTATTGTTTGAACATTTCTTAGTGAAATTATTATGAGATACGTAGTCTGCTGATATATTTTTTATGCTTTACATGATTTACAGTTTGGGAATCACCGCTCTAGAATATTACGGAATATTTTATAAAAGTATTTTATAAAAATATTTCGACAAAGGTGCCTTTTTACCGGTAGGTATAATACGACCAGAACAGCTAGAGTGTTGGATGTGCGCGAAGAGAGTGAAAGAATGAAAAACAAATATGAAGTATGATTCTTACTATTCCACTAGAGTGTTTTTCACTGGCAAAATACCATAACAACGGCACCTTTTCTACAGACAAAAAAATTGACTGCAATTACCTTGACAAAATTCACATATGATTTTTACAGCGACAAAATTTTAATTTTTTCAAGGTGCGTAGATCAAAGCAAATTTTGTTACCATGGTTCTGATATTTATTTAAAATGTCATTGTGTTATTTCTTGTTAGAAAAAGCCAGTTGAGTTCAGTTCAAAAAAGAGTGTTTCTGAAGAAAAAAACAAATTTGGAACACAATCCATTGCAGAAATTAAAAAGACAGTGTCGGAGAATATATGTGTCGTCTCCAAAGCTTCATGTTGGCGAAAGATTACGCAGTTTTTATTGATAAGAGATTATAAGTTTGAAAATCATACACCAGCCGAAGAATTAGCAAAAATTATGGAAGATTATGCTGACAATATGAAAAAAAAACGAAGAGGATTACAAAGAGTCAAGTATCAAAAGCATATGGAACACCACGGCGCAGATGCTACAAGAAGAATACTATCAAAAATTTAATAAGAAAATAGACCCATTCACCAACATTGTCTCTAAATGGATTCAAAACGAAAACGATTTCAAGGTAACCAAAAGAAAAGAAAGTTTGAAAGCCCTTACAACACAAGAATTATTGGAAATGATAAAAATTCATGACGAAGACACCCCAGGCGACCTACAGAAAAAAATATTTCACTTATTCTCTTTTGAACTTACCTGGCGAGGCAACGAAGCAGTGAACTGCTAAGTACATTATTTCCAATTAGACCTAAAAGGAGAATTTACGGGACGTATTGAATACAATCAAAGACCACACGGGGAGATATAAAAGCCTTGGCCTGTAGCAAATGGTTGGTTAGACGCAATACTAACAAAGATCTTTGTCCTACTAGTCTATTTTCATAATTATTGGAAAAAAGAAATACCAATCCAGAAATAACAAGTGACAGGCTTTTTTGACAGTCCATTCAAATTGGAAAAAAGGAATTTCGTACAAAAACATGACATGCCAAACTCTCGGCAGAAAAAATTGGTGTAAATACTAAAAAATTAAAGTAACAAACCATTCACATCGCTCTTCCACTATTTCTGCCTTTGCAAAGAAAGGTGTTAGTGAGCAAGAAATGAATATAATATAATAGGACATTCCCATGTCAACTCTTTGAAACCTTATTTGCAGTTGGACTTTGAACAACATTTAAAATTAATTGAAAACTTAAGAGAAAAAGCACCAGATCAAGTAAATTTTCCTAGTACGAGTTCAAACATACCGCAACTACATGTTCTACAATCACATCATAACGATAAAAATAATGCACAAACGTTTGATGATCAAAACTGTTTTATTCAAGTTTCTTGCCTTTCGGTCAAATTTGTCATTTGTCATTTTGCCGACAAATTTTTTTCTCTTGTGATATTATATATGAAAAAGCCTTTATTCTTCATTATGATCTGGTTGATTGTGTTACCAACCAATCTTAAGATAATTAAGTCGTGCATCCCAAAAAACTGTTGCCCTTTAGAGGGCGCTAGCTCCTGAAGGTAAATCAGGTTAGATGGACATAAAGTCACATCTAGTATCTGTAGTTTGCGTTTAGCAGGTGTGTTTCCGGACACCCTGCATAACAAACAATATACTAGTTCTTGATCCAATCTATAATATTGGTGGGGGATCTAAGTCTCTTCTATAATAGGCATGATGACAGTCACTGAGAATAACTGAAATAATCATTTAAAATAATTGTATAGATATAAAAGAATCTAAAGCAATCACTCATTTTTTCATGACAATTGTGTTTATATTTATTTCAGTAAAAATATAAATACAAAATATGACTTCATCCTAGCTAAAACATAATCAAACGTGTGATGTCAACCTTTTGTATATCGGTCGAATTTTTATCATATTTTCTGGTTTTGCATCGCTTAAATGATATTTAGGGGAAAAAAGTACAAAATGACATAGGCGGGTTATTTTGAATTTGGCGGACTTTAACACGAAATTGACAGTGACACCACACGGCCATAACGGCACTTTATAATCTGTGAAATTTTGAACGCATCCATTTCATTCGTCTCGGTGTCATGGCCGATAACAGATATTCACACGTTACTGGTTTTTTCCATACTGACAAAGTTTTTGTTCAAATGGTAAGTTTTTTGCTATTGTGTCTACTTATGTATAGCATTTGTTTCATTCCTCAAACACTTTTCTTCAAATTAAATAACTTAGTTTTAGAAAAAGAGCTCTTTGTATATTTATTTACAAATTTCATTGTTTTAAAACGCTCTACGAACAAAACGACATACATATGTAACGGACAAAATGGCACAGGTATGTCATTTGGTCCATAGCTTTTGTGTTACATGTAGGTATGTATTTTTTTCAGATACCAAAATGCCACGTGATTATAAACGAACGACTGATCGGCAATCTTGGAGTCAATGAAAAAAGCCATCGAGTTCGAGATAAGAAAATGGGCTGGTTATTGGCTTCAAAAACATTTGATGTTCCTCAAGCAACTCTTCGCAGGCATGTTTTAGGCACTAATAAAACTTTGGAGTCAAATTCTAAAGGCGTTGGTTTTTCGAAAGCTACATGCAAAGGCAATTAGTTGAGCATATAAAATTCCTGGAAAGTAGTTTGTACTGACCGACCCACAAACTGAAAATTCATCTCAGGTTCCAACAACAATCTCCGGTCTAGAAGTTTTTTAACTGCTGCTGCTCTTGGTGTTCCTATTGAGGTGCTTTCTCCGGTGCCAAAAGGATGTTTTATTAGTGGAAAAGGGAAACGTAAACCAAAAATTCGACAGAGCTCGTCGGTGTTGACTTGTACTCCTAACATGTTAGAAATAAAATCTAAAAATGAGCCCAAAGCTCCCCCAACAAATCCACCAAAAAATTATTTGAAGAAAATGATGAGGAATAAGATTTTCCTAATATTTTTCATGACTATGAAGAGGAGTGTGCTTGCATTTACTGTAACTACCTGTATTCAAGTTCTAAGCCCGGAGAAGGCTGGTTCCAATGCTTACAATGTTCGCTCTGGGCTCAAGAAGAACTGAGCGTTTCATTTGCGAATTATGAATAATTTTGTAGCTATTATATGTATGTCATTTCGTCCATTAGCAATATGTCATTTTGTCCGAAGCATATGGACAAAATGGATTATGATTTATCTCAGTTGAATATTTTTTGTTTTATTTTCTGTAGATTTTTTGCTAAAAATGTTTATTAGTTTCGATGATTCAAGGACCAACGATGATTGATGTGAACTATGGATGTGCTGTGAACTACCAATAAACAGTTATGATACAAAAACAAAACTACATGTCATTTTGTACATATTTCCCCTACTCGTTATAGAATTCATAACTATCACACAAAATAATTCAAATTATTACTTAATTCAAATAAATTTTTAATTGCAAACTGTGAAATTATTTGAAGTATTTAGAGATGTGTGATGTCACAGAGCCGCCATTACTCAAGCGTTTTGTTGCGAAATTTGAATTTTTTTTAAAACGTAAATTTATCCTTTAAACCATTTATTTTTTCAAGAAACAACATTTTTTTGGATAAAGCTTATGCGTACAAACATCGTGGAGCAGTTTTTCAAAATCAGTCATCAGGCCTATCATAAAACGACGCACAAAATGGGTTTTATTCTTGTTTCTCAGATCCGTTTTTTATTGCACTACTAACGAATGGTTTCCATTTTTCCAGAGCCATAGCCCGAGATAGCGAACTTTCCCAGGCATAAAACTATACGGCAAATTGTAGCAAGTTTTTAGGCCATAATAAACAAAAATTTGAAATCCTCTGAACCCTTGTCGAGCTGAAGTGTATGACATAACCAAAAATATTTTAAATTCTCGTAATTTATTTGGTTTTATGCAAGTAGCAAGCCGCCAACTTTACATTTCACTCGAAAGCTCTTCTCAAGACTTTTACAATAATACCCATATATCCGCCATATATGAAGTGGTTGAGCCACAATAACTTGCAGTGTCTACGGTATTTTTAACGTACATTATTGAGTACGGAAACTCATTAAGCCTATACTTAACATTTTAGCGGAAAACTATTGAAATAACAAGCATACTCTAAGTTATGATGGTCTTTGTATACATACACTTCAAAATATTTAGCTTCATTAATGATCTTTCATCAAGGAAAACAGTAGTTGTCCAATAAATGAGGCAATAATCAAACTGAGTGCAATACAGGAACCACCGTCAGTCTAATATTGTAGAGAAAATTTCAAAATTAGGCGGTCGATATGGTTAGTGGTTCCTCTCTTCTTTATTTGGAAGAATTTGCTAAATGATGCAGTGGCGGCGATAAGAATTTCCCCCCCCCTATCCCGTCAACTTTTTCGGATATATTCAGTTTGTTTCAAATTCTTTTCCTATCCGAAATATTTCCGTTCTGGAGTTGAGCCTCCCCTACCTGGGTGGCTTTACAGGTCCATTATCGCTGCCAGTGGAATATCAATTTCTTCTCTAAAACTTATTCTGAAGTGTAAAAAAGACTTTTGATTGAGCTGAAGGTTGAAGATCAATGTTTTTTCGGTACTAGGAATCCAATTTTTTGAAAAATAAGAGCTCGTGGGCGATGGAATGGCAAGTTCTAAAAAGATGGAGGAATATTTATAAAAATAACTTTTCGATAAATGTGAATGTTTGGAAACAATGGGTTTTTGCTACAGCAGTTTATTTTAACTTTTAATGGATTACTGATTTCCTCTTCTGTAGACTGGATTTGATTCCAGCTTGAGTGTGTTCCATGTCATTTTGGACGTGATTATTGGATATCCAATATGTATTTTTACCTATGGGTTTTTTTAAAACAAAGTTTATATGAATAATTAGATAGTTTACGGTGCTTGCAGCCCACTCGAATCGAAATTCAGAACAATATTTCACCAGATGTGATTGAAAATCTAATTAACGGCTTCCGAAATTTTGTTAGTCATTGTCAGATTGTAAACGGTGGAGAATTTAATCATCTTCGGCAATTAGGAATTCATTTTTTGGCACAACAGGTTTTTATATCAAATTTGTTCGTTGAAGGCGAGATAAAACTTTTTTTAAAATATTCCTTAATTGATAAAACTGACTCATTTTTAAGTTAATTAAAAAAATTGAAATTATTTATACAGGATGTTTTACTTGAGAAAATAAGTTTTTTGAAATGGGAAAAGAATCCCAAAAACGGTAACTAAATTCATAGTTTTTTATAATTATATTATACTGTAGATGTTTAGGCAGTTTTACTACTAAAGATGCGACGAAAAAGACGAATTGATGAGTGTAGATATATAGGAATAGGCTTTTATGGGGACTGCCGATGGAAGTGAAAACACAAATAATTTTTTGCAAATAAATTAATCCCTTATACAAATTTAATCGTACGCCTATGATAGAAGGACATTCTTACAAATGAAATGACCCCTTTTAAAAATTTTAGCGTACGAAAATGGAAATTTTTACAAATAACCGTTGGAAGTTCAGTCGGAGGTGGTGACGGTTAGGTTGTTTCGTGAAATGGGACAAAAAAATTCAGAATATCCTGAAATAATCCGCAACTCAATTTAAACTTTATGTGGATTTTTCAAAAACGAGTTTCATTAATAATATGTTCTCCTTTTAAGACACACGGTAGATACTCTAGAGGTTTATGATGCGTCAAAAAGGAGAACAATCGGTAATTATGGTAACAAATTTTAAAATCAAGGATAAAGGATGTCCCAATTGAAAAAAATGATGAAAGTACAGTTTCGTGAAATGGGATGAACAAGATTGAAAGGTAGCTTAATTTGATAGTTTTTTGCTATTTTTTCAAATCAACTTGTAAAAGTTTATTAATTATATACCGTTTCCCTAGAACATACTGTAGATACTCTTTATCGGTGGCTGTTGAAAATGATGCAAATTTTTTGGTAATTATGCGACAAATAGGACAGATTTTTAAGGAAATTGACAAATTTTAAAATTAAATACAGTATGTCTGTAAGGTTTCATTTCGACGATAAAGCAGAATTAAAAACATGAAAAGAGCAAACTAAAATTGAATATCTTTTCTCATTATTTTAATAAAGGACTTTCGGACTCCAAAGAAAATATTATTCTGTTCCCTCATAAAATTAACCACATTTTGTATTTTCCTCCAGAGTTCGTCATGAGAAATGATTTCATTGCCATGAACATAAGAATCAAGCGAGTTATACTCAGGACTTCTTGGTGCCCATTCAAAATCACTTCCTCTGCCAATCCATCAATAGGGAAATATGTCACAGATGATTTCCAACAACTAATCGAAAATGAGGTGTACCTTCATCTTGGCTTAAACCTTATTTTCCTTCTTGTATCTAGGTAGTAACAAATTAACTAAGATATCACTAAAAGTATTTTGCGAAAAAAATAAGATTCAGTGTTCCACATCAAATCTAAAGAATGTGCACCTTTAGAGTCACACAGTACGATTGTCGATTGATGTAATTGCGACTTGTGCACCATATAGGTGCACACTTCAGTTAACGAGAAATGATGCTGTGCACCTACATGGCAGTTAACCAATATTACGTAGAATTGATGATACGTCATATCTTCTAATCACCAAATACGAGTATACTGGAACAACTGACTTTTAACATTCCTCGATTGTCGACGAGAAATAGGTACTCGTTCTATTTGGACGTTCCCAAAACAAATATTTTGAAAAATTCTTCGTTATATTTCATGGTAGAGGAATGTAAATCTACAGATTATATCGACATTTTTTTTTACAGTGTGAAGGACATAAAAGGATATTTTTTCAGTGTTCACTATTTTTATAATATTCTTTGTAATAGGTTGATTTACTATAATCCGATTGTGCATATTTACCACTCCAACTGTCTTGTGATTGGGTATTGATACCATGTTGAACACAGTGAATCACTAAAAAGTTTCGTCAGCAAAAGTTAACAATTTTTTGCATCATCAGAAATCGTTTGTTGAATTCAAAAAACTGCTTATATCAAATCCTGTGAATGCGACAAATTTTATTTAGGTGAAACATCTAGACCATTGAAAATCCGAATAAATGAACATAAAAAGTATAATAAAGATAGGAAGTTCTTTGAGTCAGGTATTTGCAAACATGCTTGGGAAGAGCGGCATCATATACATTGGGATTCGGCGCAAAGAAAGAAAGAAAGAAAGAGCCCAATAGTAGAACACGAAAAATCATAAACATGTTAAAACAGATTTTTTGCAACATGGTTGGTGTCGTGAGGTGAAAGTAACCCCAATTTTTTTTAGGTGTAAATCTTTTTTTTTAAATTTTTTTTAAGTGAGACAATAAAAAAGTTGTCTTTATCATCACTTTTAGGTTTAAAACCAAGATATATTATTCTACAATATTCTTTAAAGGTTTTCAACCCTATTTTCCGCAAAAGTAACAATTTTCTTAGAAAATGTAACCTTAAAAAGAAAAAGTAAAAAAATGCAACTTGACCCAATACAACTAATTTAAGATTTATTTTACGAAATCAAACATACATTTAACCGTTAAAATCAAAAAAGTGTTCGAAATATGAAAACTAAATAAAAAAGTCAATCGTCCAATTCAGCACAAAAATTCAAACAATGCTCTAAACATAGGTAAACTCCGCAATTGACTATTTCTTCTGGCTTTTTCTATCTCTGCCACGAGGACATATTCCACATCTGGGAGACTTTCTCTCTTTATTCTGAGGTTCTTTAGCACCATCATTATCAAATTTTCTTTTCAATTTATTTTGTATATCGCGTGGCAGTCGATTATTCTGGCTTATATTTTTACAATATGGTTCAATGAGTGCAAACGCAAGTTGCTTGAGGAAATTCCTTCTTCTTTTTGTCTTTTCTGTGGGACTATTGCTTTTATAAATGACATAGGCATTAATCCCTCCGTTATTTAGTAATGAGAAAAATAATGTCAATGGCCATCTCCTACTATTTCGGGAAACATCATACAAAGCTGACATTTCATCAACCATGTCAACTCCACATTTTGATAAGTTGTAAAATCCTATTATTTCAGGCTTTCTTGTATCTGCGTCAAATTCATCATCATGATGAAGTATAGAAGCCAACAAGACAATGTTTTTTTAGGTACAAACGAAACTAATGATATCTATTTTTGGAAGCCAAAACCATTTCCATCTTCTCGGTTTCTAGTCGATAAAAAAATCGGAGGTATTTCAGGCTTATTTCTGCGAATTGTGCCAACAGATGTCAATTTATGTTCACTAAGCAAATGCATCATAAGAAGAATGCTTGTAGACCAATTGTTAAATGTTATGCCGTATTTTGCTGGCTTATTCGGCATGTATTGTCTGAAGCTACATTGGCCGCGAAAAGACTCTAACTTCTCATCGATGGTAAAATTTCCACTAGGAGTACAATATACCTGGCAGTTCGAAACAAATTTTTGCTGCAAAGTTGTCTAATTTTTTTCTTTCTGCTCTATTTTCTATGTTATCGAATCGTAGACACTGCAGTAATATGACAAATCTCTGCTTGGACATTGTAAGCCGAAAAATTTCTATGCCTGTACCATCTGTTGACCATAACTCGTTTAAATTTAACCTGCTAGCTTTGTGAACTCCTGCTAATTACAGTAAGCCAAAGAGGTCTCTCACCTCATTTACATCTGTTGGTTTAACAAGATACTTGTGGTCATCGTTATAATTTTCGCGCATTGCATTCATTTTGATATTAGTGTATTCGACAATATCTGAAATCATTATGTTGTCTATGAATAAGTCCCAACATTCAACGGGTTGTTCACAATTTTTTGCATTGTTACTAACACCAGGAAACAGTTTAACCAAATTTTCTCTTCGAGTTCTGACAGATTTATTAGGACCTTTCTTTGTACCATTTAGTTTTAGCATCCCGACCTAAAAAGAACTTACTTTTACTGATGATGTCTTCATTCTCTGGCTGTTCTTGTGATGTTGTGGCCACTTGCTCATCACTTTTTTGGGACGGGTTTCGGTACCTTGCGGTGGTTTATCTTGTTTTTGTTCAGGATTGGGTAGATCAGGTTCCGCCTCTTATTCGGAGTCGGTTATGTGGTCTGACTCTATGACATTATCTTCATCGGATTCACTTTCGTTTGCCAAATCCTCCGTATCTGACACTTCACTCCAGAGTTTTAAAAGTTTCTGCTGAAGATAATATACACTCATTCCCGCCTACTAGAGAGCTCTATGTCAGAAAACAAACAACAAAAAATCAGTTAAAACTTTAATTTTCAATAAAAAAAATAGGTACTTACCTTTGAAAATTAAGTTCTGTGTGGTGGGGTATTTATCACCCAAATTGAGTTGTTTTTCTAACGTGAGTACTGTGCTGGGGTTAAAATCACCACAGGCGATAAAAACGTCGATGCTGCTCCGACTAGCTTACTGAGATCGTGTGTGCTAAGCACAGGTGTTAACGTGTCAGGAGGGTAGAAGGAGTGGGGATGTTCGCATATAAGTTTAGGTGGTATTTTTAACGCACAAAAGAATTCCTCGGGCGACTTTCACCCCACCACACTGACGCCGGGTTAAAAGACATTATTGATTGTCTAGCTGTCGAATCTTTTCGTCAGTGTGAGATGAGGACCAGAATTTTATAAAAACTTAATTGTTCTTGAAACGTTGAATTAAAAATGTAAAAAAGATTGTAGTTTAATTTCCCAAAATAAATAACAAAAAAAATAATGAATATGCCACAAGGAACATACAGAAGATACACTTTTTTTGTTACAAACTGTATATAACAAATAAGCACGTAGTTTTATAATAATCGCGTGAATAGTATCCCGATATAAAGATAGTTTAAACACACCCTCGTATTTATTTATGTACATGTATTCATAAATCGCGTTATTTCCAACAATCGTTTCTTCTAGTGCGTGCTTTTGATGGTTGTGATTCCGCTTTTATAACGTAACGTTATGAAAAGAAAATTTATAATCGGCGTTGGTATAAGCAAACCGCAAAAGTTATCAGATCTTTTCGTTGAAGGAAACGAACCGTTTTGTCGTATTTCGCTCGTGTGCTCTACACGTGCTCTGGCTCTTTATCAAAAGCTAGTAATTTTTAACCATATGGGCTCTAGGTACGGCTACATTGATGATATCAGTTAGATAGTCATAAAAATTCCTAATACCAGTCTCTTCAACATCGCATCACATCCTTAATTATTCACTATAAATATCTTCTTTATTATTAATGCGAATGTGAGTTAGTTTGTTTGTTTCAAGTATTAACTAGGTGGGTTTGGTTGGTAGGCATCTCCTTGGGGATGAGTCCAACACTGTTTGGGTCCTGGACCCATTCGA
The DNA here is from genome assembly GCA_947563755.1 of Lochmaea crataegi. Classification (NCBI taxonomy): domain Eukaryota; kingdom Metazoa; phylum Arthropoda; class Insecta; order Coleoptera; family Chrysomelidae; genus Lochmaea; species Lochmaea crataegi. Next base: position 71,512,391 of record OX387423.1, read on the forward strand.
ACATGAGTTTCCCATCTCGGCCCAAAAAAAAAAGTATTAACTACTCAACCATCATGAAGTTTTGTATACAAGTTGTCAAGGCTACAGAAAAGATCATAGTGTACCTACCTATTATGGAGACTAGATAAGGAGATCAAACTTATACGGAAAAATTGAGAAAACCTGTCCTCAAAATCGTCTATCTAAGCAGTTTTTTTTTTCACCTCGCAGACCATTCCAGAACACTGACTTTGACAGGTCGGCCATATTGTGCTGGATGGCAACCTAATTGATTAGTTGGAGTTAAACTTAGTGTGTTTGAGTTTTATAAACAAAAATTGACTGATATAGGAACACTAGCTATCCTTCGATGAAATGTCCAGAACGCACACGCCAAGTTTAAAGTAGTGATTCACTGAGGGGGACCCGTTTCAAAGCACCAATCCAAGCATCGCGGTGCTGATCAGAGAGATCAATTGGACAATTGGACAAAATATATGATGACTGTTACATAAAAAAAGTATCATTCATTGAAATATGTACGACAATGTGTCCTCTTTAGGACTATTGTGCTCTTAGCTGAACTGTTTTTGTGAATAGATTGGTTATCGTTATCAGGCTCAACTGTCTTTTCACCAGTTTATTTTAACTTAACCTAACCTAACCATGGAACACAGTTTCTGTTCCTCTGTAGATTTGTATCCGTAAGTGTATCACACCAGCGTTCCATCATGACTGCAACCTTCCAACCCATTCCAGTTTAGCTGCAGGTTGTATTGTTGATTGTCATTGATTTTCACCAAAATGTTATCGCTTCTCATTTCAAGAAGCTACTGTACTTTTTATTGTATTTTATCTACTTTCAGTTATAATAAAACAACTTTTCAATCGAAACTTTATTCTTTATGCACAAAGAAAGAATTTATAATCAATAGTTAACGACCCTGTATCTACAAATATATCTCAAGATTATCATCTGTTGGAATATTTTTTTACGATGAAAACAATCAACTTCAAAATCGAAACTTGACGTATAAGTAAGTAAAACAATACCCGCTTACATAATCGTGTAGACTACGGATATACGTTTAGTAGTGAGGCGTCTTCGAGGCTTTCCGACAAAAGATTAGTTATTGAGATATTTAGATTAGAAATGATGAATTGCACTTGGTACTTGGATGCCTGCCTTTTGCTTTGCTTATCTAACGGAAGTTTTTAATTGCCTTGAAGTTCGCCGGCTTATGTCCACATTCATATGTACTTAAAAACAGTGGCGGTACGTCTAAAACCAATGAGGTATTTCAACCTTAAGATGAATGAGAGGGGTGAATTTTGACCCCAATGTTTGTTTTCCTTCAATAAGTATTTTTTCATCTGACTATGCAGGGTGCAGGAAACTCTCCGGCCAAACGAAAACTACAGATACTAGATGTTGTTTCATGTCCATCTAACCTAATTTACCTTCATCCAAAAGTTCCTCCTAAGGGAGCCAACGCCCTTTGAAGATGACTGTTATAAATTTTTTGAGCATATCTAAAAAAAAACGCTAGGTACTTAAAATTCTGAGACAATATTAAAAATGATTATTCCCAAATCCCCACTTTCTATTTTTTCTATAAATATTTTAATCTCATTATATTTATATAAAAACGGCATTGGACATAATGTAGGTGTTGCAGTAGAGGTCAGACAAAGGAAAACAAGCAATGAAAGCTCTTTTTATATTTTCACAATCAGAATAAAATATTTATAGATAAGGTGGTTAATCATTTATCGTGAAAAATACTTTTAACTTGAAAAATCAAAATTCGGAAATATATCTTCCGAAGCACAAATAAATAATAGAATAATTAAATGAATTTAAAAACTAGTCTCAAATATCATTTTACCATCCAAATATTTCAGTTGCAAAATAATCAATCTATTAGGCATTATCTTTTCGCTTTTCGAAGAAACGAGTTCGATAGTGTACTATTTGTTGTGTTCTTTTAACTGGATTTGCTCGAGCAAATTAGTTGCTCTGTTCACTTGAATGCTTTTGCGTATTCTTTTCAAGCGATCGCTTTGAACAGAGCTGAAGTATCGCTTCCCCCTTGCCCCTAACTGCACTGCCCCTAGAAGGGGCTCGGTTCCGATTACTTCCTCCGTTTAGTTGAAAATAACCTCAAACCATAATGAAAACAATCAAAATTTGAATGTATTTTGAAGTGCCTTTTAAATATGCGAGGACTTATATGCCAACACTAATAATTTCATTTCAATCACGATAAAGGATAATGAAACAGACTTATTCTATGATATTGGACAGAAGCCAAAAGTAAAGCAGAATTTTTAATTTTACTTAACTAATACAAAATATAATTATTTTAGACATTGATTTTTTCAAAACAATTAAAACATTGTAAAAAGCATTATCAACCCAACCAAAATGTCCAAAATGACGAGATCTTAGACAACCATGCCCAGGACAGTGTTGAGGAGTCTTCATTAAATAATAGTAATGATAAGATCTTCTGTGGGATGAATTAAATCAGCGCTGTCCAACTGGCGGCCCGAGGGCCGCATCCAGCACGCGAAGCTTTTTTTTCACGGCCCGGGAGATATAGTAAACTTTACCTAAATTAGATATGCTTATTGAATGAATTTTGATAGAAGATTTTGCAACGGCTACTCAGTTTAGAGAGCACCTCAGGTGTAGATTCTGAGACCAAACTAGTAAAAATTCAGAGAGTAGTCTTACCGGTTCTCGGGTAATCCTACTTGAAATTTATTTTATAAAAGGAAAACATTATGAAAGTTAAGAAAGGTAAGTGGGCGCCACCCTGAATAATACTAGCTTATTTGTTACTCACATCAGCATTATAGCGACAAATCCTGGAATATTGGAAGGGGAAATAAACATTATGAACAACGTTGTTAAATTTACAAGTTGTATATTGACTTTGGAAACAATTTAAAACAAAAAAAATTAAATGACTAGTTCATAGAGGTTGTTCTTGGTTGAAGAAGCGATAGTTAAAATATCTGGGTGTTACTTCCCATGGTTCCAGTCCTGGTAATATTCCAGATATAGGTATAGTGATATCTGGGTTTCAGATGGAGTCATTCCTGGTTACAGGTGGAGTCAGTCCTGGTTTCAGATGGAGTCAGTCCTGGTTTCAGATCCAGGCTTGTCCCAGGTAAAATTTCGGGTCCAGGTAAAGTTCCCAGGTCAAGTTTCTGTCCCAGGTAAAGTGCTAAGGAACAATAATAGTATCAAGAACAAAAATTTACCCAGCTTTACAAAATCCAGGATGTTTGAAGTATGAATTTGATAACAATGTTAAAGGAAATTATTTAAAAACGTGGTTCATACATCCTGTATTTTAATTTAAAAAATAATCAAAGAAATCAAATAAAAAAAAAACAGTAAAATCGAATACTTGATTCTATAAATAACGGTAAATATAGACATATATTAAATATGTATATATATTAGATAGGTTTGAAATATCTTCAAATATATTCGAAGAGAATCTGAAAAGAAATATGAAAGAACCAAAAAAAAACCAAAATCATATCGATGTATATTCCTGGCACTGGAACGAAATTGCTACATAATAAAATATGAAAGCGGAAAACTGCTAAGAAAGAATAGTTAACATACATTTAAGCGAAAAAAACTTACCATTCACATAAATGCACTTTTTCAAGATACGATATGTTTGCTTCATTAGCACATGTTCACAGGAAAGAAGAATTAACCCTCTTCGCCATTCTTTAAATACAGGAAATCATATGAAAGATAACAGACCTACGTCTCATGTTCATGTCAAGCTCAGACGCCTTGACCAGGAAAGGAATTTACATTTCAATAGTGAATTCTTAATTCATATTTAATCAATAAGTGGTAGAAGAAGAGATACGAACGAGGTCGAAGTGGGAATATCAAAATAGCAGTGGATATATTTTCACGACAGACGGAACTGGATCGGCCCGTATAGAAACGTTGATTTCGACTCTCGTCGACAGTAAATATATTCAGCCTTGAAACATTTCTCGGTGTTGGGTATGAGAAAGGACTGGCTATTCGCCGCCCATACGATAATTTATTATTAATTAACTGAAGGAAAGTAAAGTGAACGAAATTAACGTTACAGTTTTCTCAATTTGATGATTTAAAGATGAGTATTAATTTATTCAGTAATCCATTCAATATTGATATTACTTCAGTTGAACTTAAATATCAGATGGAATTATGCGACCTTCAGGCTGACCCATTCATTGCATCTAGTGGAGCAACTGGAAAAAAAGTGTTCAAACATTTGGATAAAGAAAAATATCCATAAATGAGAGATCTTGGACTTCAAATCATTCTCTGACATGAAATATATAAAATCAAAATTTAGCTTCAAAGACTCCATCTTGAAAATATAATTAGAGTTGCCACAACAAATATTGATCAACAACTACGGCCACAATGCTCCCATTAAATAGCTTAGGCTTAATAATATTCTAATCTTATTGGGTTTTTATTATTTCTGGTTAGGTATCATTTTTAAGCATAACATTGTTTTGTCCGTTACTATGTGATATTTCATTTTAACAATAAATATAACGCAATATTTATTATGCAAAAATATAAACTCCATTGTCGAAAAAATGTTATTATCTTTGTAATAAAATAAATAAATAAAATAACTTTCTCGTTGACATGAACTGAATTTTCATTTACCTATCCTTTTCGGCCCTAGAAATATTTGCTAAAGAAAAAATGGCCCGCTAGATAAGAGAAGTTGGACAGCGCTGAATTAAATGATCCTCGTAAGAGCAACAAAGTTTGGCAAAAAGTTCTTAGTAGTCAAGAGTTTAATGTAAATTATTAATAAAATTTTATTACTAGACGGAATATGTTTTGAATAGATGAGGCTTTTACTTGATGAAGATCCATACTAATGATGAAATAAAAAAATTTAATTTGTTTAAATCTTCATTAAGCTTGTTTGAAAAAGCTACTGTGTAGCGAACCGCGTCACGAATTTTAATTTGAACAAATTAAATTGTTTTATTTCAACAGGAATATTTTTTAATTTGATCTAAAATTTTTTTATGCACTTCCTCCACTTATTATTTTTACGCATTTTTTTTAGGATTTCATGCTCAGTTTGGTCACCCGCTTAGGTTGAGAATTATCTCAACAGAGCTGCACAGAATGATGTAAAAAGAACACAACAATTGTTATCGGATTAACAACTACCTGTGGGTTTTGAAATTAAATCAATCATATTGGCATAAGTCAATACGAAATATCTTGGAAGGAAGTATACAAACTTCCAACTTGGGTCATTGTATAACCCTGTAGGGATAAATGGTTCACAACAGATATCATAGAATAAATATATATTATTTTACGCTTTACAACTAAGTTTTGAAAAATATTTTTGAACAACAGTGACCGTTCAACTAAGAAGAAACAACTACTTCCCGGGCTATATGCCCCGACAGACATTGAATTACACTTATAAGTCTAACGGGGTTGGTATATCTACAAGCTACCAACACAAATTCGTTCATATGATTCTTCGTGAGCATATCCAAAAAGAACCGTGCATATAAAATATTCAAGAAAAAAGTCTTTTTCTGGTGAAAGATGCTTATTTTTAAACTAGGCCGCATTGTTGTCGTTTAGAACACCTACACACTCCCAAATCTTTTTCAGAAAAATAATAATGCGAAAATATCTCCAAATTACCTGTATGTATGTCTTCTACACTTTGTCCTACAGTAAGGTAGTCGCGGTATAAAACCTTCATTTTTTGACAATTCATGAGCTTCCTGTCTAGTTTTAGGTAGACTTTGCAAAATAAGACATAATTTGACCGCTATCTGTTTTACTACGCCTATACTTGTTTAATATGTGTTTTATTATTATTTAGCAAATCATCCTGTATATTATCGTATAATAATAATGTACTTTATCATAGTTGTAAGATGTCATTAATATTTGAATTTTACTTTTCATATAATCAATTAATCAATATTTTAATAAAAAGCTTAGTACTTTAAAAACAGATATTTATTATAATAAAACTTGGCGCAGTCAGTAGGATTCAATGATCGTGACGCAATATGGATTTTACTAGACCATCGGAGCTGATCCTAACTGGAAATGTCGCTGAAAATTTCTCCGTTTCTCCGTTTCACGTAAGAAGAGCCCACTTTAAGTTGCAGTGGTATGCGCGAACTTGTTGTCAAAACCAGCGCCATATTGTAAAATTAACATTCGACTTCAAATCAGTAGCGTAAAGTTTTCACTGTTTGTAGGTTAACACAAAATTAGAACAATGTGGATAATTTTTCCTTTACCTCCAACAAGTTTTTTAAGAGGCATGGTTTTAGATCAAATGAAACACAACACTCACAGATAAACTAGCTAAACGTCTTAAAATATTCAAAAATATTCGACCGTAAATGATTGCTTCAAACACAACCTCAAATGTCAATAATAAAATGGCTGTCGGCAAGAAAATCGTTTGTAACGCCAATGGCATGGAACGGTCGCTACGAGGAGACATAGATAAACAAGACCGATTTTGGTTTCTGCGCAAGTCTGTTGGCAAACTTCACGTGGCTTCTTCTTATGTGAAACGGAGTCTAACAATAATAGAGCTCATATCTTAACGACATGTAAAAACATGTCGAACGTTTTTGTACACGTCTGTTTACGGAGTCCAATTGCCGGGTATAGTTCGAATCATTATAAATTCTACAACATTTTATCAATAAATGAAAATGGTATATTTCCGGAAGAAGTTTTTTGCGTGTTTATGTTTAGAAAATTGTCTAAAATGTAAAACAGAAACGTATTTTCTTGTAACTTTTTTCAGCTATTCTAAAGTCGAAAAAATAAAAATTATGCATTTTCGCAAAAAAAATTCGAGTCTCTTTTTTTGGAAAAGGTTCCAAATAGTAAATGAACAAAAATAGTTCTTACATAACTGATTCCAGCTAAACCAAAATTGATCCCTGTTTTGTTTTGGATAGTGATCGTATAGGAACAAACATATCCACATACTGGTTAGAAAATAAAGGCGTTATAAAATTAAAGTATAGATTATTACACAATCTATCCTACTTTATTTTTGTTATATATTAATAACAATAAAAAGTTAATAATTTTTCAAACTTACAAAGCAAATATCGATGGAAGGTATTCTTTGTGCAGAAATGAGTTCCAATAAACTGTTTGTAAAACCATCAATTATTTCACTATAGGTAAAAGTCAAGAAAATCACTAGATAAAATTTGTCCATAGTAAAATGAGTCATTTTTTTGAAAATCACACTCCCGTTATACAAAACCGTCATTGTAAAATTCTTAAATTCGAACTCCTTTGATATATAGCAGAATACAGGCAAATGAATATTACTCATAGTAGTTGTGAGGTTTTTTGTCCACAAAAAAAAGAAGTTAACTGATAAACCGAGTTAGTTTTTATTTCTAACGTCGTAAAAGCATGTAAAATTTAATATTCCAACATAGAACATATAAAAAACTTGTATAATATTTTAATGTATACCAGCAAATTGCAAATAGCATAGACGTACGTCTTAAAATTAAATAAACGATACAGGTATCAAATGGCATGTATTTAAATTAAAAAAATAAGCTAGACAATCCTAGAGCATATGTTATAAAATCCAATAATATTCTTGCTGTTAATAATCTTAATTTTTTCAAAAAATAAAACAAAGTTTGCGAAAAAATTAAAATAAATGTTTCTCGAAAACGTTGCAGCAAGTGCTCATTTTTTTGGAAAAATTTGTCAGAAGACTGATACACAGGAAATTTAACCAAATTCACCAGATGCCTCCCCCCATGCTGAGCGCTTGTGATGACAATAAAAAATGCGGGTTTGTAGTAAACAATTTTTTCTCCGATTGACAGCAAATATTAATTTTGCAGACACATATCACTTAGCAAAGTATTACTTTTCCTGTCTAGGCAGCAAAATGATTATCCTCAATGGGAATAAAACATTTGACATTTCCTTCATATTTCATCCGAGACAAATTTAATTCAATATCAAAGGGTTCAATAAAACTCAAAGTCCAAACCACAATTAATTTTATTTGTCCACCAAACAGGACAATCAATTTGCTACTAGTTTCGGTAAGATATTACCATCATCAGGCTATAATAGAAGTGGTATACTTAATATAAAGATCTCATGAAAATCTGTTATGAATTCAAAAATTTTTTATGAAAAATTTTTAAAAAAACAAAAAATTAATTAATTACTGCAAACAAAATAAATGCTATAAAATAGGAATACAGATCAAATTATCAAGTAATATCTAATATTGATAAACAAGAATAAGAGATGAAAACAAATGTTGAAAATACAAAATTTTTTGACTATCTAAAATAACATTAATATAATCATAAAAACAACTTTAGTTACCTTTATGAAACATATACAGCTGGAAGAGTCATAAGTTGCTGTTCCCAAAACTTTACATTCAAGATCCAAACTAGATTAATCAATATTTTTGGAATGGAAACCCTGATAATAATGTGGATTGAAAAGAAAAGAAAAAGAAGGAATAAAGTATTAAACGAAAACTGAAAGTTTTCTCTTAAGAAAACTATTATAGAAATTACACTAACTATGTTTAAATTTAAATTATTGTATTTAAAATTAACTTCAAAAGATATTTCAAATATCTATAGAACAAGGAAAAAGATTTTAGCCTCAAAAAATAAATTCGGGCTTAAATCACCTTCAAAGAAAAGCACTTGTAACTTTTCAGCCACTAAGTTATTGATAAATATTTCTGTTATTACACACATAGTAATAATAGTCAGTAACCACATTATTATTAATATTAAGGATAACAAAATTATCCATCAAAAAAATTTTTTTTTGAAGTTATCTAAAATAACTTTTAACCACAAGCACATGTACAATACCGGAAGTATAAAATGGAATCTTGACATTTGACATATATCTTGTCATAGAAACCACAGAATATTGAAACCAACATAGTTCACTGAACAAAAACGACAGGAACACCTCACAACGTATACAGCTATTAATGTTACATTTACATCAAAAAGAAGAAGAAGAATGATAAGATTGAAAATCAATAACAATCATATTATAACATAAATTCAAAAATAAATAATTAATAAAATTAATTGTGGTTTGGACTTTGAGTTTTATTGAACCCTTTGATTTGGATTCTGACCACATTTGAGATATGGATGAACTCTTGGAGTTAATTCAATATTTTTGCCACCTTCCTTATTTCTGGAGGAGTAAGTACTTCGCTAGCACTGTCCATAATATAAATATACCGATATTTTTCCACAACACTGACAGAAATTTCATACGTTGTCAAACTATAATTATTATGGACATATACAGTTCCACAGCAACCTACCATTCCAACAATTACGATTTCTATCAAATTTTGTTTTAATTTATCACTACAGGAAAAATAAAAAGATTGTGGGAATTGTAATAATTTGCAAATACATTATACATATATCATTATAAACAATCGGAGAAAAAATTGTATGTTCAACTCGGCAGCAAAGTAGATTGACTGCCTTAGCCTATTGAACTAACTGATGGAGAAATACATGTCGGCAGAATTGTTTTATAAACAATAACTTTACCTATATAAAATTATTATCTGAATATAGTTTTTGTTATAATAAATCTTTGACTACGCCACTGGATGCATATTAACAAGAGTACTTTTCCAATATGCACTTATTGCATAAGTTTATAGTATAAACGAAAGTACGACTTTCATTTATCCTTGCATTACACTCTTCAACGTTGAAGAGCAACCAGATAACAGAGCAAGAAGTGAGTGCATTTGAAAAACGGGAAAAGCAAATAAAATTATAATAATTATGACTATTAGCGTGTCTTTATTGGTTTATGTCGATAAATATTTACAAAGAAATCATTGAAAAATATTTAAAAAAAGACTAGTATAATGACAAATAAGGTAGAGGAAAGATGTTTCTCACCAGAGTTTTATAATAGGCTGCGAGGCTGAGAAAAATCTCTACCGTGTTACTTTTTTCAAATGAAACTAAGTGTTTCTAGTTAATTCCACTATTTAATGAAAAAATTATGAAAATTTTAAGATACTTATTGATAATTATTTCGATATTGATATATCATCGTCAGAATGACAGAAGTTACATTTTATGTGATGCCGACTTGATGTTTAATATTTTGGCTAGACCAAATAGTGCGAGTGACCTATCTTTTGATTGATTTAATATATATGAATAGAAAAAAGAAGAAAGATATGATATTACAAATATTAAAGCTTAGGTATTATTAGCCCTATGGTTTAAATAATTTTTCTTCCATTACTAGAACAATAATAATTTTTGGATTCTCCTGCTCCATTATTATTAAACATTGTTGGAAAATAAGAATGAGAATAATCTCATCTTTACTGTAGTTCATTCTGCACATATTTCTTATGTAACTATTGTCAACTGCTTTCATTTTTCTCTCCTGCTAGTAGATAATGCAAAATTAGCTCCTACTAGGAGAAAATTTATCTTCTAGACTTGAACACAGCATAAATAATGATATATTCTAATACTAGTGGTGGAAAAAAATTTAACAAATATGAACAAAAGGATGAATGAAGGATTGAAGCTCACACTTTTCAATACCCATAAAATTAACAAGGGAAAATCAGCAAAAATTAAAAAACAAAAACGCTAAAATTCGCTGATAATTAGTTTCCAAAAAATCAATTCTGTTGCTAAAGCCGATATCGAGAAATCGTCAACGTGAAGGTAACAGGAAAAACAGCTAAGTGTAAGAGAACTAAATGAACAAGGAGAAAGAAAACATTATATTTTCTGATGAGTAACATCCATACAGGTAGAGGAATAGCAGAATGTATGTATGCATGTATATACCTACATATTGGGGTGATATTCACTGAGACCTAAAATATTCATTGTCCCCTTTCCTTCTACTTAGTTCCTGAGAAAAGTCTCAGAGACTAGCTCCTTAAGACCTATTTCCCAAAGGAATTTTAGGATGTCTGCAGGCTTTTGTTTAGGTAAGTGTCCCTCTTCTATCCAGTAGGTTCCTTCTTCCATGCCACAAAATCTACATTCTTCTTCCTCCACTATTTTGAGCTTTTTCAGGTGCCCATTCAGGCGACAATGTCCCGTTAGGAACCCTGTTAAAACTCTTAGTGCAGTTTTACGCTGACTTAGGCATTCATTTGATCTCAACAGGTTATAGTCACCCATAAGTATATTTGATTGTCTAAGCCCTACTAGATCTTTCCAATGGTCAGATCTTCTCTTTTTTTCGGCTTTGCTTATTTATTCCAATATTACATTGGAGCTGATACCGCAAAATGGTTCCCCCTCCTTGCTATTTCATTTCCTTCCATTCGAGTGTGTCCTGAAATCCACAGTAAGGTGACTATACTGTCCCCGCCTAGTTCATTGAGTTTGCTTAGGCATTCCCGTACCATTTTGGAGCTGATTTCACAAGAACTCAGTGCTTTAGTGGCTGCTTGGCTATCCGACATGACAGAAACAACTAAATTTATTTATTTATTTAAACAGTTTTTACTTGTGGGATAAAATTATACACACTATGGCTAATTACTATCTATTTATTTAAAGAAACACACACACTGTATTAAACTTAATTTATATACACACTATACTCAACGTCTACTAATTTATTCACACTCGGTATATTAGTTCTAATTTATTTTCACCACTTGGATATTACCCTATTTATCTGCACTATTTTATTCACTAATTCTTCCGAACTAACTGTACTGTACTAACTAACTAACTAACTACGCACTCGAAAACCCGCGTATATATATAGTCCGCATCAGTTCTGGAAAGTTCTAGTAAATTACGCGATCGCGCTATCACAAACAAAACCGTTGTACTGGAATGTTCGAGAGAACACGCTGGCGGAGAAACCCGGTGTAGCCACCAAAATTTACAATCGATGGACAGGGCCGGCTTTGAGTTGGTGACCTCGCAACAATATTATAATCTATAGCTTTATGAACCCCACGTTGGGTTTCAATTATTTATTACAATGGTCTACAGTGGTTTTGTTGCCCCAGATATAAGATTGATTTTGGATATATTCATGCTCACAATTCATGAAACTATCAATGATTTTGTAAGGTTTGCTCTCGTTTTATTTTAAATCTTTATTTTCTTTTTACATTACAAAAATCGGAAAACAACAAACAAAATAATAGATATATTCATAATGTCAGTTTTGTTTTGAAAAATTAGGAGACATCGCAGTAAATAGGGAGGAAAATGTCGAAAACATATGTTATATTTCCATGAAACGCCTTTTATGAGCTTTTCTTTTATAATTTTTCAGGGGACAATCTCTTTTTAAAGACCAGCAGAAATCTGCCATCATGTGACAATCCCATCGATACTGATACCTTTCCTCCATCACTTTTAGATCCTGGTGGAATCACTCTCCCTGTTCCTCGCTAGAATTTCCTAAATTATCCGGAAATTTATCCAGATGATTGCCGAGAAAGTGTGACATCATACTCATATTTTCTCCTAGAGTCTGAAAGTTTGTCAGCATATTTTGTACAATTTCTTCATAATTTGGTGCTTTATGTTTACCTAGGAAATTTTCGACTACCAACACAAAACTTTCCCAAGCTTTAGGTACATTTTCATATTCTTCTTTGAGTTTTGTTGAATGGGCAATTGGAATTTATGCAAAAAAGCCGCCACTCAGTAGGTTTGTATTCTTTTAAACCAATGCCTAGAAGCAGCTTCGCAATAGCATTACAGTACACCAGTACTCCTTCATTTTCACTAAAAATTGTAATAACTCACTTTCTCGCGTTCTGTGTGTTGTAATTGTTACTGTTGGTATCAATAAATTTTTTCTTTCAATCTTGAGGCTAACAGTTCTGATCCTTGTTTTGATAAATTGAGATCACGTATTAAATAACTGAGTTCATTTTGAGAAAATAGCTTTGGCGTAGATGTTTCACCCTCCCACTCACTTCCACTGGTAGACTGTCCTGATTTCTGTGAATTTGGCAACATCATTGTTTCTGAGGGCATGCGAATTACTTTTGAAATGTGAATAGGCCGAGGGAGATTTTCACTGTGTAGAACAGGACATTTTGTAGACTGTAAGTCTGGATATCTCCACGTTTGATTTCGATTAAAACCTTTAGCATCTACTACGCAAAAGTAACAATCATCGAAATGATTCTTAGGCTTCATCCAGATCATGGGAATACCAAAGTCTAATCCAGAACGTTCTCCTTTTTTCCACAACCTTAAAGACTCAACACAGGACTTTCAGCCTGTTCTGCGGAGCAAGGGGTATGAGAGAGAGGACAACGTGATGTTTGTATGCGCGAAAAAGTTGCGAAGAAGACTAATCATGACTGAGAAAATAAATTTTATTACTAACAAGCCGATAATTGCTCAAAATATAAGATATGTAAAAATCATAGCAACAAGAGCACATTCAGTACTTTCATGAATATATTCGTAATTTGGGCACTTGAAAACATAAAAATTTGCAAACATATCCAGGGCAACACAAAAAATTTTTTTTTTGTAGAGCTGAATTGAATGTGATTTTTATTATATAGTTGGGCGCCAATATTTATATAAAACAAATAAATATGTAAGTATTGAATACAGTTAATGATCTTTTTATTTTAATATGATTCCACCTATTAAAATTTTATTAAAGTTACCTGTCCTTTCTTTCTTAGTAAAACCCTGTAACTTACTCTGATAAAGCACGAAACTATCTCTCTCAGTCGGATTCGGTAGTTGTGTTGGAGTCAACGCTCTGCGCACTTTTATTTATTATCTCAAAATGGCTACTCAATAATAGACAACTTAGTGAAATAAACGAAGAAATATCATATTTATATTGACAAACAAATTCTAACACAGTGGCAAATTATGTATGATTTATTACCATACCATTGAAGAATAGAAAAAATGATTGCTAAATTCAAGAAATCATTTTACAAATGAGAAGTGTTTACAAAAACAATGGCTATCATATACAAAATCAATGGTGAAAATGCTTATCGACCAACAAGGTAAGTGAAAATTAATTTTAGTGAAATATTTATTCATAAAGAAAAACTAGAAACTTGTTTAGTCTATAAGCGAAGAAATAGATAGATATTTACAAACTAATAATAATACATAAAAATATAAACACTACAGTGAATAATAAATATGTCAAATCTTTTTAATTGCATTTTTTTAATGTAAATGCATTTATTGTTTTTGTTTGTCTTTTTTATTATTATTATGGCCTTTTAGTCTCTATCTAGAGTTATTTTTCAGCTATAGCAAAATCTTTTTAAAAATATTGTTATTATTATTATTTAATCATCAACTTTCTTTTTCTTTTATTTTGTAGGAAGAAAGAATTTAGGTACCTTATATTTCCTTGTTAGTCCTTCTTCTTCAGATGCTCAGGGAAATAGCATCGGATTCCAATCTATATTTCTTTCCTTTCACGTCAGGAAGAAAAACTTGTCGTCCATAAACAAATTGGTGAGATTTTTAAAAGAAATCTTGTTGATTTCTTAGCACGTGGAGAAATTTAAATTTACCACACTTTTAAACTTCAAAAATGTCCTCCTGTCAAAAGTCAAGGTAAGATGACTCCCTACTTTATCGGCATTGGAAGTACTTTTGCTTAGAGTTTGTTTTGCAAGTGAAAAAACTGGAATGATGCGTCCTCCTCGAGTTTTTACTTTTATTAAACACACAAGTCACTGGTCACTATGTTAAATTTTTTAATAAAATTTGTGTCAAAACTGATATACGAGGATGGTCAAAATTTATTTTGGTATTTTTGATTTTCTTACACACACCTTTTTTACACATATAATTATAATCTACATAAAACATGATATTAAATGTACAAATCTTACATCTTAAAACCTCTTCTAGACATGGAAATCACACTTTGAAATTTTCTCATTGTCAAAATGATTTCTTTTTAATTTTCGAAAATTAAAGCATTTTAGTTATTCAAAACCTTTTATAATATGTCCTTGCACCTTTTAGTTGCAGTTTATGTGTTTCTTTTTTATTTACAAGTGTTACTATTGTTTATTTTTTTTAGGTTCACAACTAAAGTATTGGTGGATAAGAATTTTTGATTCTATTGTTGGAGGTACGTCTTCTTAGACTTAGAATTGTTTCAGTAATTTATGAGAAGACTCCAAATAATGTGTTTCCACCCTTTTTTCTTACTATTCTCATCAATTAATAATTTTTAAAAATATGAAAAGATAGTTTTGACAATTGTACCTAGTATAAACTGTACTAAGTATTCTCAGTTACTTTAGAATAAATCATCAGGTATTTTATTATTATATTATTTCGTGATAACAATCCTTAAAGCTCATAATCATCAATACTTTTTATCAAATTCAGTTGCAGCTAAGTTTTTTTTTAATAGATTGTTGTATTTTCAATCCGTTACAATATGTTGGACCAGAACCAGCCAACATAGACTACAGTGGAGGAACACTCCAAAGCACTTACTCAGTAAGACCTTTATAGGTGATACAATGTGATAAGGGCCTAAATATGAGTAGGAATCATCTAAGAATTATTACAGGTTATCTATCGGGTCATGTTCTGGTTAAAGACCACTTGAATAAAATGGGGCTGTATAGCGGGGATCTATGTGAATAAAACTAAAATAATGCGATTTGGGAAAGCAGGATAGGATGGAGAAATAAAAATAGGAAATAAAAAATTTAAAGAAGTACAAACATTCAAATACCTGGGAGTAATGATAAATAATAACAGGGAAAGAAGAACGGACAGAGAAGAAAAAATAATGGCAACAAACAGAGCATACCAAACAATCAAAGATCTATTAAGAAGTAAAATATTGGCTAAACAATAGAAGATGATAAATGAAGAATAAACGAAAGAACAATTCTGGGTCTAGTGAAGATCGAAGCGCAAGAATGTAGAAGGAGAACTAATCAAGAGATATTAAAAGAGCTGAATGGGGATGATTTAATAAGAAAAACTGAATCTCAAAGAATCAAGTGGCTGGAGAAAATATGGAGACAAGGACCAGCAGTAGTAACGAAGGTTATGCTACAATGGCAGCCAGGAGGAAAAAGAAAACGTGAAAGACCCAGATCGAAATGGCTAGCAGAGGTAGAGGAGGACCCAAGCAGGGCAGGAGTTACAAGATGGAAGGAGATAACAAGAGACCGGAGTAAATGGAAGCAACTAGATTTAGAAAGCGATAGCGGCGCAACCTCACATGAGGTTTTAAGCCATATACACATATGGACATAATTGAAAACGATTATATTTCTGAATAAAAAATGAAGAGACGTTTCAAAAGATATATGAGAAAGCCATTAAAAAATTGGGGGATGTAACTATCACTTGAAGTGGATTGAATGTGGGGATCACATTTTCAAGCTGAAGAATGTCAATTTATAATTCAAATTTGACGTGTTTCAAAGATACTTCCGAGCTTTTCGGGACATTACTTTCTTAAGACAGAAATTACATAATGAAATAGTTACGAAGCCTCGATCAACGGATAAAAACTCTTCTAAAATTGTATTAGGTTTGGGACATTTCCTGTCACTTCCGGTACCAAATAGAGCTGTTAATAGATGATATTTTAGTCTATTGGGAAAGAAGATAGAGAAACGAAATCACGTTCACGTTGTATTTGATGCGGAAAGAAAGTGGATGGAAGAACAATTCCTTTGCATATTAAACTAACGTTTGTTGCAGAAGGTAAATGGGAAAATTGGACATTTCGTAAGCTATGTAACGTTATTTTAAATGAGAATATTAAAAAAATTGCCGAAGAACAATCTAATTTGCGCGGTAAATTGAGAAAACAAAACAATTTACTGTGGCCGGTAAATAATATTATTATTATTTTTTCTGTATACCTAAGTATAACCTACAATTGTGATCGGTTGGTATAGTGATGGTAAACAAAATTTCTCAGTACATTAAATAGAAAAAAAACAGTTATCTTAAAAACATAATAATATTATTTAAATTTTAATAAAAACTAATACATTCTTACATGCGTGTCTTATTTTTTCAATAACGTACACTGGCATATATATAGAATTAAATTGCCCTCATTAATTCAATTATTTTTGCTCTAACGGTGTTTTCGAATCTAAACGAATTACAGTAAGAAGAAACAGCTCATCTTTGTTAAATTTTGATAAACTTATATAATAGGGACTTTTCATTGTTATGTGGTTTTAATTAGACGCGATTCCCATATTAATTTTCGTAGTATCTCGTTCCCACAAAAGAATTGGGTTTTAATGTATGTTTTTTGGAGGGTATTTGCATATCTGTAACAGTGTCCTAACTGTGGTTTTCTAAATTATCTGGTGTTATTACTACATTTTCCCAAGCATTAAACTCGAGAAATTTTACATACCTGCATATATTCGCATTTTTCAGGAAAAAAATGGAAATTTGTAAAATGGAGAATCTGGAATGATATAAATTTCAGATAAAAAAAAATAATATTGACTTTTATAATATTTTAAATATTAACTTTATAAAAAATTAAATAATTTAAAATCAATTGCAACATACATATAATACTGAAAAAGAAAATAATAAACGAAATAAATTTTTTTTATATACCACGTTTTTAAAACAAACTAAAAAGTAAAAAATAAATTACTTATAAAATTTGCAACCAAAAAATTGCGGCGCATTTTTTGTTTCATTTTATTATTTATTATGTGAATGGATTAATTTATTGTTACTCCTTTTTCTCTATTGAACTTTATGTATTTCTACAACTTTAACTTATACAATTCAATACAAATAACGTCTCACTCTCAGAACACAGAACTCAAATTACTAATACTTACAAAACTAACTCCCAATGTAAATTGTCCCGCTTTTTATACTTTTCACCTGTTCTTCTTTTTCACTATGGATCTCTACATATCCCCAGTACAGGTCAGACGTAACATTGCTCCCTCTTTTCTAGTTATTCGTCCCGAATAATCTGACTGCTGGGGTCTGGTTCAATCCAAAGTGGATCGGGACCGCAGTAAGCGGCTAACCTCTCGACATGGATCACCTTGGGCTTACTATTTTCTTGAGAACGGTGTAGGGGCATTCCCACTTTCGATGCAGTTTTTGGCACAAACCTTCTCTGCGCTTGGGATTGAACAGCCATAAGGGGCCACCTCTCGAGAAACTAGCCTTCACCCTTTCGTCGCAGAGCTTCAAACGTTCACGAGCAAAATTATGGATCTTTTCCAATTTTTCTTTCAAGCTTCCTATGTACAAAGGAGGTGTACGTTCTTCTGCTTCTTCACCAGGAGGAAGTCTTCCGAAAAGAAGTTAGTGAGGAAGCTTCATTTCTCTACCAGTGACTAGCATAGATGGACTATAAACGGTTGATTCGTGTTTAGAGTTTCTATGGGTTAGCAGAAATAGAGGAACTAAAATGTCCCAGTTTTTTGGTTTTCAGTATGAACATTGAAAGATATTGGCGAATAGTTTTATGATGTCTTTCTAACATTACATCGGACTGTGTGGGTGGAGAGGCGTAGTGCGTGTTTTCTTAATGTCTAATGTCTCCATCAACTCCTGTCATAATTCTGATTCAAAACTTCCTCCTTGATCAGAATGCAATTCCAGAGGGACTCCGTCTCCCGCAACAACCCGGGTAACAAAAGCCTCTACTACTGTCGTCGCTCCTTGATTAGAAAGAGGTGCTGTTTCTGGCCATTTGGAAAAATAATCCATTACATCCATCAGGTATTTGTTTCCTCTCACGGTCAAAGGAAGTGGACCGAGAATATAAATTGCAAGTCTTTCAAAAGGCTCTACGGAAAGATACTGTGCCATTTTTCCTCGGCTTCTTGTTTTAGGACCTTTTCTACTATTGCACATCACATTTCTTGCACCAATCTTCTACGTCCCTTCGTCAGTTGACCCAATAATATCTTTCACGAACTCGTGCCAGTGTTCTTTTAGTACCAAAATGTCCTCTTGAGTGGCTACTATGAAATTCTTCTAACACACTTCTGATGTGTGATCTTGGCAGTACCAATTGGTGAACTATACGTACTCCATCGGGTCTTTCCCATCTCCGATGCAATAGGCCATCTTGAAGATAGAGTGAATCTCACTGAGCTCAGTACTCTTTTTAGCTTACACTATATCTGCCAAGGAGGTCTGACTCAATTTTAAGCCATTCTCTTATAACTTTCAAGTCTTTGTCTTTCTTTTGACTTTTTCTAAGGATTTCAAGGGGATTCTGATTAACATCACTCTCTGGCTTGACTGTGGTTATCTGTAGAGTAACTTCTTCCACTGAGTTCTTCTATATCTTCTTCTTTTTTATTATGGACCTCTACATATCCTTAGTACAGGTCCGACGTAACAATATATTTTTATTGATAGCTAGTTTCTACATTATTATAGAATTGTCGTATGCACCCCACGTTTTTAGTTGCAAATTTCATAAGTAATTTATTTTTTACTTTTTAGTTCGTTTTTAAAACGTGGTATATTAAAATTTTGTTCATTTCATTTATTATTTTCTTTTTTAGTATTGTGAGTGTGAATTTTGGAATTGATTTTAAATACTTGCATGATATAATGACAGAGACGAGAACTTATCAAACTATTCAATTACTCATTAAATACTAAAAAAACGAAGCGAACAATATTAATTTTTTATAAAGTTAATATTCAAAAGATTATAAAAGTCAATATTATTATTATTTTTTTATCTGGAAAACATGCCACCATAATGAGATTTTAACCAAATTCACAGTTTGAACTAGTATTCGTGAAAATAAAATTTCGATATCTTCCCTACGCTCTCGGTAAAAGGAAACAAACTCAACTATCTCTATTCTCACTTAAAAACTCGTTGCTGATTTGGCCCCAGGCAAATCCATAATGTGGCGACACTTAGTGTTACATGACACAGTTTAAAGAACACTTGTATTGTACGTGAGAATTATTTCATATTTTTACTTACTCGATACCGTTTCTACTTCCTAATTTGCTGTATGTGAAGTCCAATCAAAAATAAATTAATACTGTTTAAGATAAAGTAGACATTAAAAAAAGACATATACAGAATTTAATTCTCAAATGTCTTGATTCAATTATATGAAAAAAAAACATAATGATGATTTCTTCAGAAATTTCCGCTTATCGAAATATAACTGAACAAAAAATTCCACACATACAGGGTGATTCGTATCGCGTAGGAGATGTTTAGAGGATAATTGTGGTCGAAATGATATTTTGTTTCTTATTTTTTGGGAAATTGAACCACAGTCTTTTTTTGTATTTTTATTTCAATGTTTAAGTAGTGTTCCAGCTACCGCTATCTATTGTCCTCTATTTCAGAACGCATAGCTCTTGTCAAAGTTTTTGATAAATCTGTAGAAACAGTGGATGGCTCCTCTTGTAAGGAACGACTAGTACCAGGAGTACCTTGGAGCTTATTTGATATAGAATCCTCGATACAATTTTCTGATATAGCGAAACTTCTCCACCCATCATGTCGTTTAATTGTTTTGAGATCAGCACTAGCCAGTAAAGTTGGTGAAGTCGCATCATGCCATGGCCGCTATAAGCTTCTGCGTTTGCCAGATTCAAAAATGAAGCAACTCTTGAAGGGACTCTCGACAAAGTGTTGATTCCAACAGGTTGTGGAGTACATTTTTAATTACTGTATCGAAAAAAAATCTGTCGTTGGAAATCTTATTCTGACGTAAGGACACGTCTCCACAGTATTGATAGAGAATCCTTCTTCCATAATTGTGAATTTTAGTGAAATATCGGTCTTGGTATCAGGTATCGATACAAGCAAATCTACATCACTGATTTTCAAATTCGTAAATTCACAACAACGACAGACACCAGATACCCTCATTATTAATGCAACTTAAAATATTAAGTTTATTATCTACAATGTCTATAAAGTTGAGAGATATTACGTTAATCATCAAATATTCTTTATCGCAAGCGCTTATCAAAAATTCTTCCACTTCTACTCTTTCCAATACTACAGCATTCTTTGCCTTGTACCCTTTCGACTCTTCAGATAGGCAGTGAGAATGCCTATGTTTTTATGGACCTTTATAACGGCCTTCAGCATCGATTACTTCGACCACATTAGGTCCCACTTTTCTTTCCATTCATTAAATTCGGAAAATACATTTCCATAATGTTCCCTGGACTTCGCAGGCAATAATTTGAGAGTTGCTTCTTCAGTTTCCTGAAGGATTATCTCAGGAACAAAATCACTTACTTACATTTTTCAGAAACTTTACAAATTTTCACAAATGGAGTCGATCGTAACTAAATAGCAACCATTCAACACCTCCCAATTTTTTTTAAATTAATTTTTAGCTGCTGACAAAGCGAAATGTCATATCACTTTTTGATTCAATCTGATTCTAAATGACTGTGATTGAGGATAAAACGTTGTATTGCATTCGTGTTTTAGTTGCGTTTTAACCACTTAAAAAAATTAAACCCTCGAGCTTCGCTCTCGGGCTTAAACTTTCTTGCGTGGATGAAACACTATCTAAAACACTTGTACAATAAATAACTATTATAATATAACAACATATACAGTATTGTAGTCTACTATGAATTGAATCTAATGATATTCACGTTCCAGGAACGGTGTTTTTTGCCTATTTCTGAAATATTAACAAAACGCGTTTGTTGTTACATTTTTGTGAGATATGATTGTTTTTTTTTTAAATAATGTGTTTATTAATTTTGTGGTTTTGTGTATTTGAGAGTGTATTGGTTAACAACAACTCCAGCAATCATGAGAAAACCTGGCTATAAACTTATACCGATAACGGAGGAAATTTATCACTTTAACATTTTGCTAAAATGTTAGTTGTATTAAAGCACTTGATGCCTTCCTTTTCAAACATATTTGCTTTTACCTGACTTATAGAACTCCCCATATTTAATGCACTTTTTGTGCCAATTGTTCTTCATTTTTTGGTTAAGTGTTTGCTAGGATGTATCTTGAAGTATTGGCAAAGAATACCCAACTAACAAGAAGCAAAACTTCGGATAAAAACGAGTTCCCAGACGCCATGTTTTAAATTAGTCGACATAATATGTCATGCGATCACATGTAGGTCTCTTGCTTATCGTCTTTACAGACCCATATTAGAATAGAGTTTGCTTGTAGGTTGAAAATATTTTCTCAAATGATCTATTTCACGTCTATATTGTCAACTAAAAGTGCAGAAGTAGTTACTGATCAAAAATATCGATATAATACATTTGATAAAACACAACTCTATGCTAAAATACTTTTTCTCAGGGTCTCAGAATGATTCGAGTAAAGTTGTAAGCATTTATTATGGTTCTCAGTGTATGCTGTGTATGTTTGGAAAGCCTTTGGGCATTTTTTTAGTGTTTTCTTGTAGTTATGTGAAATTTTTTTGCATCATATATGAAATTTTTGAACCATTTTTAGTATTTCTGAAATTTGATTGGACATTTTTTACACTTTCAACTAATTTTTAGCAATTCGACAAATTTTTTCAAAATTCCTGTGAAATATAAATTTTCTGAAATTATTGATGTTATAAAACGGTTCTGGTATTGATATGAATTTTTATACCATTTTTCTCTAAATTTAATTTATTTTGGTGAAACTCACATTTCTGTATATTTTCTTGAGGTATATCGTAACATTTTGGTGGAATTTGACATTTTTATTATTTTTGTGAAAGTTTGTTTGGCATTGTTGCATATTTTTCGCCATTTTTGTGGTGTTTCCAGGTATTTTTTGCATTTTTTTTTAAATTTAACCGTTTTCGTGAAATTTACATTTCCTTGTTTTAGAGATAATCTCATTTTTATGAAATTATTTGACATTTTTATGATTTTTGTGGAGTTTTTTTCAAGTTTTATATATTTTTGCCATTTTTGTGGTGTTTTCTGGAGTTTTTCGACATTTTTCTTTAAATTTCGTTCATTTTTGCCAAACTCCGGCATCTTCTTGTCATTTTCGTGGTATTTTCTAACATTTTCATGAAGTTCTCTTACTCTTGCATATTTTCTTGTATTTTTGTGTGAATTTCTGGCATTTTTGGGAAATTTTTCTTGAAATTTTATTTATTTTCATGAGAGTCCGACAGTTTTGTTAATTTCCTTGGGGTTTTAATATTATTATTTGACATTTTCATTATTGTGAAATATTTTCACATTTCCTTATATTTTCTGGCATTTTTCTTGAAACTCTAGTTATTTTCATGAAATTCTGATATTTTTTTGTTATTTTCGTTGTATTTTTCTATACATTTTTTGGGATTGTTGGGCCTTTTTACTATTTTTGTATATTCTTTGCTATTTTTTGGGTCCTATCTGTTATTTTTGTGATATTTTTTGGAGTATTTTACAATACTTCTAAAAATTATTGTCGTTTCAGAAATTATACCAAAAACTCTTTAATATTTTTGTGTATTTTTTGCACTTCTCAATCGTTTGGTGGTTCTTCACATCAAGTAATTCTAGCCAAGGTAATGCCTTCTAAATTATATTTTACCAATATTATCATAATATTCGAAGTTTCATGTCACAAAACCAAATTTTACTAATTATAGTGTTAATATGGCAAATAATAACTGAGTTTAATCATAATTACTTACTAATTTTAATAACTTTAACGCCTTATACGTATAAACATTTAGACTGCATTCGTTGGGTAGCAAACTGACGTTTTGAGCAATCGAATTACCCTGTATATTCAATACAAAAATGAATTTAGGTTTAATCTCGAAACCCAGTAATAATAATCATACATGTTGGGGTGATCAACCGCATCCAATAACTTAAAAGTCCTATTTTTCTACGCTACATTAGTCATGGAAGTTATCCTTAATATATGTGCCGTTAATATTTATTACAAAAAAAAATTCAATAGAAAAAGTTATTTTGAGGAATTTTCTATAAACGAATTACAATCTAAAGCTCACTGTGTGATTATTTGTTTGCGTGTTTGACGGCTAGACTGTGATGGTTAAAATCTCCTCCACCAAAATTAGAATTATTTCACCATACAGATATTATGTTTTTATTAATATTATTACTACTATTAGTATCATGGCGTAATACTATGCAAGTAATCTAATTTGTCGTTTTTTACGTTAATGGGATATTTTAGATATTTTGTAATCTTTCTTATAAATCAATCAAAATATTCTTTGAAAACGAATGGTGTTAGTTGAGTATACAGTGTGGTGCAAATGAATAAAATTATATGCCCATAAAAAATCTAGATTCACTAATTAAATCGAAGTGTGACGATGTTCCATTATCCATTATCAACAACCTAGGAATAAGGAGTTATTGGAAACATGATTTTACTGCCTCGCAGTAATTGTAATGACCTTATGTGAATAGTTCTCTACCGTAAAACAAACTTAAAATTTTTAGACTTATTGGAACCCTATAATGATGATATACCTTGTTTTTTTAAATAATACGCTTGTATCGGTATCAGAAAAAATATTTCTCGGTCAAATATTTTTTCTAATTTGACAGAGGGAACATTGACAGAAAAGCTGAAAACCAGGAAGAGTTAGGTTATGTTTTTCCCTTATATAAAACATAAAATGCGCCTAATGTAACAATAAAGACAGCACTATAACTGCTTGACCTTATAAAAGGATATGTATTTCACTCAATGACCTATGAATTATCCCTATATCTCTTTAATATAATGTTATCATGAGATTGACTGTTTGCCTGGTCCCCTTCTCCAGCGGCCACTGGTTTGGCAGACTTTCTCCAATACATTATACCATCTAGTGCTCAAACCTTTTGGTTGTATGGTACACATTTATGGGGTTGTACGAAAGACATCAATATAAAAAGTATACAGATCTTCCAGGATCTTCGTAGGATAGGTAACTAGTTTTAAGAATTTACTTAATTACAGTTTCCTGTAAAATTGTCGTATTTAGTGAAGCGTATTATCAATAGATATCGGAGATAGTAGATTTAATACTATTATAACGCCTTATGAAGCTTTAAAAAAATTTTTTCAGAAAACAATGGCCGTTCAACTAAGAAGAAACTACTACTTCTATGGCTCTATGCCCCGACAGGCATTGAATTACACTTCTAAGTTAAGCGGGGTTGGTATATCTTCAATATATAACCAGCCATTCTGGTTTGCAATTAGAAGTGACTACATCACCTGAAGACCGGTTTCGGCCTATTTGCGCCTCATCAGTACAAGGTAGATATTCTCTGTCCAAGAGCTCTGAGAGGATAATCCAGGAAACTGTAATTAGGTATATAATTACAAACCGATATGATTTTGCTCTTGGACGGAGAATATCCACCTTGTACTGATGAGGCGCAAATACGCCGAAACCTGTGTGCAAGTGATGTTGTCTCTTATAATTGCAAACCAGAATGGTTGGTTATATATTGTAGATATACCAGTTCTGATATATTAGAAAGTGTAATGCAATATCTATCGGGCATATAGCCCGAGAAGTAGTTGTTTCTTCTCAGTTGGCGGTATAATAGTATTAAATCTATTATCTTCGATATCGATTAGTTTCAAAAATTATCAGTTGAAAGTTAATGGTTAAATTTTAAGATCAGTTTTAACTATATAAAACACTGAAAAGTATTTTATTAAAAAAAGACACCAAATCTTTTTCGAATACATTATGGGAATTTTTCATAATTATTGACATAAATACATTTTTGTTATTTTTTTCTGTAATTTTTGGAAATTGATTACTATTTTTTGACATTTTTGTGAAACTGTTTGACACATTTTTTTTATTTTTCTGGTGTTTATGTGCATTTTCCGACGTTTAAATTAAATTTTTTAGATAAATATGGTGTTTCTATGGAACTTTCTGAAAGTTTTGTTGTACTTTCTTTTGACGTTTAGGTATATCAAATTTTTTTTGTGTTTGCTGGAATGATTGTGGTAATTCATTCCTTTTTTGGAATTATTGGCATTTTTTGGTATTCCTATAGAATATTTTTCTTTTTCTGGATCATATATTAACATTTTTCAAAAATTAATCATAATTTTCCGTCCATTTGATGTTTTTATAAAATGTTCCTACATTTTTATGGTGCTCCCTGGCATCTTTATGAGAATATTTGGCATTTTTTGGAATAAATGATATTTTTTTAAATGCTATTCGTATTTTCATAGTGTTTTGACAATTACCCGAGCTTTTTGACATTTTTTGAAAGTTAAATATACTTTTCTGTCAATATTTATATTTTTATGAAACTTTTTGACATTTTTTATAGCGCTTTTTGGTATTATTGGCTTTTTTTGTACATCTATAGACTGTTTTGGCTTTTTCAGTGACATTTTTTGGAAATTATTCATAATCATCAGTTGATTTTGATGTTTCTATATAATATTCTGACATTTTCATGGTGTTGAAATTATTTACTTTTTTTCATTTTTTGGTATTTTGGTTTCTTATGGAGAATTTTGACTTTTTTAAAATCATTTTCAGTCAACTATGATGTTTCTTAATGAATTTTTATTGTGATTTTGAATTTTGTTTCATTTTCATGGTGTTTTCTGATATTTTTGTGGTATTTACGGGATTAATAACAATTTTTTCATCTTTGTATTTATGTAGTATTTCTTGGCATTTTTCATGAAGATTTCGAAAAGTATTGACAGTTTTAAGCAAATTAACTTATTGGAAGATCCGACATGTCGTCTTTGCCTGGAAGTTGATGGAACAGCAGAGCATATACTTTGAGTCTGCTCCGCAACGTCTCGAATAATATATCTGATGTATGGCAGAGTTTCTATCTCGCCCTAAGACCAAATAAACTAATCGGCCTTGTTAAGAAGCTGAATTTGTTTTGTGAAATATGAATATGTGTGGAGGACCTAACCCAATCCCATACAGCTAAAATTCGCTGCGGCTCCACGATCCACGACGTGTTTCAACTGTTTCCAGGATTTTAAATTTGTCACAAGTTGAACAGAATTTTGCTAAGCTATGGCGAGATAACCTATACATATAAATTGGATATAGGGTAATAAATTGGCGAAAATAAAATATCTATTAAATAAACGTTACGCTATGTTAACTGTGGCTCTTAAAGCAACAACAAAAGATAATAACAATAAAGTACATTAAGAAATGCATTATTGGAAAATGTATACTTGTATAAATCTATTTTAAAATTAGCCCGAGGTAGATCGAATCTTCTGGAAGTAAGTAATTGAATACTATTATTCAAAACAAACCATATTTGTCGAGAATCTAGTTTATATTCGTCCAATTTATATACGGATACGTATGGAGATACCTAAAGCCATACAGATGGGGTACAATACCCGTGGTCAACGGTGAAACAGAACTCTATTAAAATAACTTAAAAGTGAAAATTTATTACGTTTGTTCGGTGTTTTAAGGATACAATGGCGTCCGTGCGGTTTTCATATAATTTCGAAAAATATGGAAATATGCAAGTGTTAAATAATATACAGGTTGTTACAAACATGTTTCATTATTTTTGTAGTTAATTAATGAATAAATTTTATATTTTACTGGGATACTTTTTCTTTTTTTGAGTTATCTTTCTACCTGGTGACTTTAGGTCTTTAGCTGAGCTTACACTCTCGTTGTTTGATCGAACATCTGCTTCGTCGGGGTAGTCGTGATAGTTTTCTTGATTGTCGCTTGGGCGTAGCTGACTTCTTGGCTTCGGTGATTTCCTTACCGTTCTGTTGTTTGGGGCTTGTGGGCATCCTTTGTAGTTCACTGGGTATTTTTCCTGGCAGTGGCTGGATTGTCTCTCGTCTTGGGCACTCGTTGTAACTAAGTAACGATATGTTTCTTTGCACTTGACGCATTTTATCTGTCCGAGGTGGAATCCCTGGCCATTGTATCCTTGTGTCGGTAAATTTTCTCTTCGTAGTTCTTCCCATCTTATCCCCACGTACTGTATCTTCATCTTCTCTTTTTCTTCTACATCTAGCTCCACGATGTAGATGAGCAGTGGTTTTCCTTCATCTTACCTAGAGTGGATCTGATTGATTTTTACGCTTCAGACTCTTTCCTTTTCAATGTCCTCTTGTAGTTCGTCATTCCCCTTATTTTCTCTCTTGGCGTGTACGTGTACTATTCCACTATTGTCCTCTCTTTGTTCTGGTACTTGGTTAGGTTCATGTAGTTCTCGGATCCTTCGCAGGGATCTTTACTCCGAGTTTGTCTTGGATGGTAATAAACCTTATCTGTTCATGTCCTTCCAAATTGAACTCCAGTGATGGACGCTTCGGAGTATGACGGGCTGCTTGTTGTCGACTTTTTATTGTCTACTTTTTCCTCTCTTGTGCTCCTTTGGGCCACTTCCTACCTTTATTGGTTTTGGATGTTTTTGATTCACATCACTATCCCATTCCATCTTCTCAACTTTTCCTGCTTACCTTTAATGCGTTCTAGCTTCTTGATGTCCTCTGGTGGCTTCTGCTCCTTTTGCATTCAATTGTACACTGCAGCAAAAGCAGCTCTGCCGGTGAAGGTCACAAAATCTGCGCGTAACGAAAATACTCCAGCATAGATAAATAATTTCTCTATGGACTCGAGTAATGTCTCTATATGAATATATAATCAAGAAAGATCATGTCTATCTAGTCTTACACAGAGGCACGGAACCGACATTTATTAATGCCCGTAGTCAAACATTAATAGATATTACGCTGGCGACAGCTAAAATATACAAAATTCAGAACTGGCAAGTGTCAGATCACATGTCAGACCACCGCTAGCTGACCTATACGGTAAGCCAGGATCTCAGGACCACTGTGAAATCCCGTGAGCCGAAGAAGACGGATCTAGCTCTAAAACAAACGCCTCTTAAAAGTTGCTCTGCGGGAAACAGAGGTCCTGACTCTGACATTGTCTATAAGGAATCCTGTCCGATGATAATGATCCAGACAGATGGCAAAACCAATACTTGGTGGTGTCCTGAACTGGATCACCTTAGAAAGACAGCGAGAACGACCTTTAACAAGGCAAAATGAACAAAACTCAAAGAGGACTGGGGAGTATACCAAGCCAACCTCAAAGTGTTCAAAAAAGTCTGCAGACAAACACAAAGAGCCGCCAGGAGAACCTACTGTGAGGCAGTCGAAGACTTCCCAAAAGTTTCTAGGCTACAGAAGGCACTCTCAAGCGACCACCATAAGAGTATCGGCATCCTGACGAGGGAAAATGGCGACAAAGCCGCCAACCTCCAAGAGAGCGCTGATATTCTTATGGTAACTCACTTCTCAGGTTCTGTCTTTCCAGGAACGACGAACTGGGCGGAAGTACCAACAACACCCTCAGAATACGACTGGCAATTTGCTAGTGCAGTAATTGATGAGGACAAGATAAGGTGGGCCATTTCGGGCTTCTCCTCTTTCAAGTCACCAGGACCTGACGGTATAAGACCAGCCCTACTTCAGTGGGGAATGGATACCCTTATGCCGCACCTGGTTGGAATATTCAGAGCCTCTTTAGCTCTTAGGTATATTCCCAGAAAGTGTGGAGAAGTACGAGTGGTATTTATACCCAAACCAGGAAGGATGGACTACACCTTACCAAAACCATTCCGACCTATTAGCCTCACATCGTTCTTCATAAAAACAATGGAGAGGCTATGTGAGAGGTATATAAGAGATGAAGTGCACAACCCACTTCATCCAAATCAGCATGCAAATACTCCGGGAAGGTCCACTGGGAAGGGCTGCTTCACCAAGTGGTTGGCAGAATCGAAAGATCATTGGACAATAAAGAATCCACCCTGGGCATATTCATAGATATTGAGGGGGCGTTTGATGAAACAACCTTCCCAACAATTACCCAGCAACTTAACTCTATGGGATTACGCTGGGAGAGGTCTTATCACCCCTTCTTTGGAACATAGTCCTGGATATCCTGATTAATCACCTCAACAATGATGGATTCTACACAATCGCATACGCAGATGACATAGTTATCTTGCAGACCGGAAAATTTGTGAACACACTGTGCAATAGAGCGCAGGATGGGCGCAAATTAATAGAAACATGGTGTAAGGAACACTCTCTGTCGATCCATCCCAAGAAGACTGAGATGGCCCTTTTCACAAGGAAAAGAAGATGATCGGAATAAAATTTTAGGACCCAGTGACACCTACGGCCTGACGACTTCGACAATTGCCTAACTAGCCAAGCTTTACACCCATGCTCAATCCCTAAAGAGATGGGATGGACTCAAAGGATGCAGTCTTGCTAGGATTACCTTGGGCGACCCTGGAAAGCTGGCGCCGAAGAAATATTTGGCAATGACCAGGAAAAACCTACGCTTAAAAGAAGGATCTCTGACTAGCCACTGTCAACTAAGGAAACACCTCCTTACTATGGGGCTAGTGGACACACCTCTATGCAGAATATGTGAACAAGAAGATGAAACTGTCAGGCATGTCTAATGTGAGTGCCCGAAGTTATCGTCAATAAGAGAGTGTGTGTTCGGTGGCCTACACCTGCCGATATAAAGGAGATGTCTCCTAGAGACCTGTCCTTCTTCCTGAAAACGGCAGGATGGACGATGACCTAGGAGGACGTACAATGGCAGAATGTGCACATGTGGACTAAACTCACCCTCCCCACTCTACAGATAGAGATCGAGTAATGTCTCGATCGGCGACGACATATTTTGCTGGCGCGCACACGGCCTTCGCCAGCAGAGCTGCCTTTGCTGCACAGTACTCTTAGGAAGTCTAGTGCTGGCTTCAATTCTTCATTTTATTGTTTGGTGCGATTGTGAACTCCTTGTCCCGGCCTTCATATTTGTCCATTAAATCTTCATACTCGTTGTCTGAGTTGTATTAGGCTTTTTATTGGTCTTCTTCTTGGTGTTTTTTCGAGACATCGTTATTATTCCAGTCCTCCTCAGGCACAGAAACAAAAAAAAAATTATTTTAAAATCTTAAAATTAAAAAGAAATAAATTCTCCTGTTTACAAACAGACTGAATCGTCATTCTTATCCCCAAGATTGAGCTTTTTGAAATGCCCATTCAGATCAGATCTTCTCTTTTTGCGGCGTTTCCTATGTCTTCCAATTGCATTGGTGCTGAAACAGCAAAATAGTTCCGGTTTT
The DNA here is from genome assembly GCA_947563755.1 of Lochmaea crataegi. Classification (NCBI taxonomy): domain Eukaryota; kingdom Metazoa; phylum Arthropoda; class Insecta; order Coleoptera; family Chrysomelidae; genus Lochmaea; species Lochmaea crataegi. The sequence continues at coordinate 71,543,600 of OX387423.1, forward strand.
CAAAAGGGTGTTTACACCTCCATTCTTTGCTAGTTCATCCGCTATTTAATTTTCTTATATTCCAGTGTGTTTTGGAACCCACAGTAAGGTGACGATGCTGTTCTCACCTAGTTTGTGGCTCGTGTAAGGCATATACAAATTAATATTTGAACTCTGGAGAGGCTGCTTCTCATCGTCAATAGGCTAGTCCTACTACTCCACGCAATGGCTTCATAAGTGATGATTGGTCTCACTATGACTGTGTTAATACAGCTCAGGATTTTTGGTGTTACAACTCCACCTGCCAGGCCCCTGCACACCACTTGGAACATTTTTGCTTTGTGTATAATCTCCTTTTCACGTTTGTTCCACAGGAGTTTACTGTCTAGGGTCAGACCCAGATACTGACTTCTTGTCTTCCATCAAGTTAAACGGTTTTGAGGTTGAGTTTCTTACTAAAGGCTATGAGGATTATTTTGGTGGGGTTGATGTTTAGTCCCATCTGCCTACTCCAGTCTCATGTGTATTGTGTCACAAAGGGTAGTCTCAAATTGTTCCCTGTCTGTTATGACAATGTCATCGGCATATCCTTGGCAATATATTCCAAAGTCAATTAAACCACATATGAAATCGTCAACCGTTACCCCTGATTTACAGATTCCGTAACGTAACGTAACGCAAGGATTTCCGTGAGACGATAAAAGGTAAATCATAGGACGTCCCCACTACCATTCATAGATTGCCCTTTACGCATGACGCTGATCGCGGCTGTAACGCGAGAGATACCCAATTTCATCTTCTTGAACTTGCGTTGTGGTACGATGACAGAAGTAAGGTGATTTTAACGTTAGTTTCGTAATTAATTTTCCTAGATTTTGTGAAAATTCTTATTGATGCTGTGCCTAATAGAATTGTAGCAATTGCCAAATAATCATAATCATCCATGTTTAAGAAAAAATAACCTAAAAAACCAAGTTGTAATTTGGAAATCTATAAACACAAGTTATATTCTTCTCGTTTTACGATAATGCATACAGCACGTAAACGGTTACCTCAAGTTACGTTACGGAATCTATAAATCAGGGTGTGAGGCTTGACATTAACGGAAATGCTACTTATCCTTGTGGACATCCTCTGGTAATGCAGTTGGAGACGGTTTTTACTCGACCTTGTTTCTGCTATTCTAGTGGTGATCAGTTTCGACATCTAAGTCCAAGAACACGTATACTACAGTTTTTTGGTTATCTAAAGCACCTCGGATATCTTCTATCTGATGTACTAGTGCAGTCTTCTTAGAAACTGATTCCATTTAAAAATTAGGACCTTACAGACACTCTCATCCCTAAAAAAAATCGGTGCAAGTTGAACATTGAAGACACACATATATGTTGTGAGAGTATTTAAAAAGTTTTAAAGGTAAAAAGAACATCCGTTATTTATTTTGTTTGGCCAGAATATTATTTCTTAGAAACTGTTTTCGAACGGTTCCGTTCATTTAAAAATTGTTTAAATTGAGTACTGTAAAAATCTATCGGGTACGCCCCTCGTTCAAATATGAATTAGTTAACTAGGACGTACGCATTTTTTTGCTCAACGCAATTTATAAACCTATATTACAAATTGATCTCTAATCGAAAAATTAACACAAAAAGTTTTCGTTTTAACGACCAGACTAAAAAACGTTCTGTCGTTTTTTTTTTCGTTGTTATGAATCCGATGATTTTTTTACATCGTAGAAAATTGAAGTATCGACCACGTAATATATGTAAGATAAACAATAATTTATCGAAGAAATCAACACGATATCTAATTTGGAATGTTTTTTGACAAAAAAAAACGGAGTTAACCAAGAATTTTAGCAGGCATTTTTGCTCTAGTTCATGATGAATTGAAGTTGAATACCGGCGGCCGTTCATTAGACGTTTATCAAAATCTACATAAGATAGAGTAATGGAATTTTGTATTATAGGCTTTTTCGATATTACAAGTCTATCTGACATATTATTATTTTGACAGCGCTTCTGGTTATACCGGAAATTGATATTAAATTTGTTATTTTAAATGGAATATTGGAACATACTGTATATTTTCACTTGATTTTAGTTCCATCTCAATATATCATCGTTTTCAAAATATTTAGCTTTTTATGGTATAAAAAAAATAACCTCACATTCATGGGTAATTATTATTCAAATTTTTAATCAGTAGAAAACAATTGTTAGCTCATTTGTTTATCAGATGTAGGACAATTCATCAAAAACATTTGTTTCCATCAAAAGACCGGTAGCCTATGAAACATGTAGGCTTCATTATTTCGAATGGAAGCCGTTTCCACCATCGAGTTTCATGTAAAAAACAAGTAGAAGTAGAATAAGGCTATTCCCCAAGATCCAAGCTGGATAATCGATGATATTGTGAACATTTAAAATCTTCTTCTTCCTTAAACAACATGGCATACAAATCCAAGTGATACTAAGGGTTGATAAGAGAGGGCTAAAAATTGATAAAAAAAAACGATTAACTTAAGGGAAAGTCGGCTATATTGTCCTAAATTGTACAATTCCCGAATTTTAAAGAAAACGATACCTTAAGCGCCATCTTTTATTGCCACGAGGTACTTTTATGTATTTAAAGGTTAGCACTTAAAGAGAGTGTCGTTCCGCAACGGTTTCGAAGAGCAAAGAGTGATTAAATAATGTATACCCATTTCAAGTAAGTTTCAACTTCATTTTCTTAAGGTTTAAAACAAAATCTATTATATTTAGGACGATTTGATTAATATTAGTCTAAAAGTAACTATATTTAGCACCTTTTCGTACAAATTTAAAATATAACCTCTTAAACTTAACAAATTGTGAATAAAAGTTTCCAATTTTGTCTAGTTGCCTAATGTGGACCACTAAGGTGTTTTAATTTGTACCGGTACAATTTAAACGATTCATGCATGTTTTTTTTAGAATGCCACCTCTTAGAAAACAAAAGGGAAAATATTGTTAGTGGTCAGAGGAAAATATGAAAGAAGCCATTGGGAAATATAAAATAGGAAAATGAAATATGTACCATGTACGAAGTTTCTAAGCCTACTTTCAAGAGACATCTAGCAGCCACGAATAAAAGGGCTTTAAACGGTAAAAAAATATTAGGTAGGTCTACAGTTCTGTTGAGGTGGAAGCAGGGCTGGAAAATATATTCTTACTTTAGAGGAAATATTCTTTGGTCTTACCATTAAGGACACCAGAAGAGCAGCATTTCAATCCACAGAAAAAAATCTATAAAACATAATTTTAGTAAAAGGATGGGTATGGCTGGAAAAAAGTGGTATTACAATTTTATGAAACGCCACCCAAACCTTTCATTAAGGCAACCAGAATCAACATCATTAGCACGTTACAGAGGATTTAACAAAAAAAATGTTACAGATTTCTTTAATAAACTTGAAAAAATCATCGATGAAAATAAATTAGTTTCCACAAAAATATATAATGTAGAAGAGTCAGGATTCTCGATAGTCCAAAAAAGTAATCAAAAAATTTTAGCCAAAAATGGCAAACATCAAGTTGGTACTATTGCCAGCGGAGAAAGAGGTATCAACACTACGATGGTTGTTTGCGCAAGTGCCTCAGGTCAATTTGTCGCACCAATGATTATATTTAAGAGAAAACTAATGTCAGCAGAACTGACCATTGGAGCACCACCTGGCTGTTTGGTGGAGATATCAGGCACAGGCTACATTAAATCTGAGCTATTTGTAACTTGGATACAAAAATTTATTTAAGTGGTTAAGCCTACAAACGAAAATAAAGTTATTTTGGTATTGGACGGTCATACTACCCATTCTAAAAATGATGATGCTATAGTTTTGGCCCGTGACAATGTTGAAATTATTACAATTATTACAATTACCAGGCCACACGACCCATCGGCTTCAACCCCTAGATGTTTCGGTTTTCAAGCCTTTCGAAACATACTATAACCAAACCATTGAAAAGACAGCATGCTGAGAATGGGAGTTACGCAATTTCATGTTGCTTCTCTTCTTAATGAAGCTTATGGCAAAGTTGCTGCTATAGTAAATGCTACGAACAGTATTCGCAAATGTGGGATATGGCCTGTAAATAGAGATGCTTTTTCTGATGCTGATTTTGCTCCTTCAGAACTATTGACTGATAAAGAAAATATTTCAATTGAGACAATGCCAATCGAAATTTTTGATGAAAATTTCAATATTAGAGAGCCATCACAAATTCAAGTTTTGGTAGTTGTTCACAGAGCAGCTGACGACGTTAGCACTGAAAAAATCGATACACAGGCAAACCAAAAATTTAAATGTGTCAATTGTAAATATTCTTTCTTTCCCTGATGTTAGTGAAGCTGAAAAACGGAAAATGTGTAAGAGCGCACAGACGGCTGAAATTGTTACATCCACTCCCTATAAAGAGCAACTGGAAGTAAAACATAATGCCGTAGAAGAGAAGAAGAAAAGATCTGTTATACGAAATTTTGGGGTTGAGATGTCACAGAAACCAGCAAGAGGAAAATCAATTTCGAAAGGAAAAAAGAGGCCAAAAAAGAAAATTCTCAAATACACTTACAACAACCATCATCATCAAGAAATGAAGATATTTTAGTATCCGTAAATTATGACAAAAGTGAATGGTACTGCAAGATTTGTGAGGAATGCTTGATAGAAGATATGATTCAATGCATAAGATGTAAAGAATGGGTACATGAATCATGTACAGATGCTTCAGACAATTACATAATGTGATATGTGCTCTTAAACATTTTTTTTATACCAAAGAATGTAGTTTTCATTTTTATTATTTAACAGAATTCATATTTGTTTTAAGTTTTAAGTTTTCTTGTTGTTCAAACCTTGTTTTATTTTTAATATTACTAACTAATATACTATTAAAGATATAACAAAATGAAATATTATGTATGTAATAAAGGATAGTACAATTTAGGAAACCATCTGGAACAAATTAGGCAACCGGTTGCCTTAATTGTACCACTTGTTAATGTATTAAAAATGTTAAATTTGAACCAAAAGACATTATTCTGAAATTTTGAAAAATAATATAATGTTTTCAAAACTGTAATGAAAAGTATGGAGCAATTTGAACTTTTCTAAGATTTGTAATTGCTATAACAAAAAACGTCAGAACTGGTCCAAATTGGGCAACGTTATCCTATGTATGCCGAAGAAAGTTTAGATTTTGTATATCTTAGTATATGTTAAAAAAATTAGTGGCATACATTTTGCGGCGATACTTCATTTGATAATAATTTTCCAAATATGATTTAAAAGTTACAATGAGTAACAATTAACCTATACTTGTAACTTCTATTCTGAAACTAGCTGCAGATTGGCTTCCAATTCCTAATGCTACTAATTGTTATAAACTACTGTTAACGAATAAAAATATATTTATATATTATTAAGTATTAATAATCAACTAATTATTTCCGTGTATTTTTTCATCGTGGCATACAATTTAATGCGCTGATAATAAATAAAATCAATTTACAAAAAATATATAAGCGTGAGCGTTGCGCTCCAATAGCCGTGTAATGTAACAGCCACTATATACCTATAAGCTATGACTACTTAGGTTGTCATGGAATTTGTTTGACGTTTATAAGCTGAATTAGCAAACTGGTCAGACCATAAAGCTAAAATGTATATGACGTAGTAGTGTATCTATGCTTTTTAGCAATGTACTACACAGCTCTGTTTACTTATATCAAACGGCATCCGTGAGTCAATTGTTCTTGATTATAACGTTTACATCATATTTGGAAAATTATCAACAAATGAAGAATCAATGCAAAATGTATGCCACTAATGTTTTTAGTACTAGGATTTTATCAAACGATCATAAGATATTTGGAGCAGATCTGTGGATTATGAATACAAAAGAAGAGAAACTACAAGATATATGGGAGAGAAAAAATACTCAGATGAATATATGAGGGAAGGCAAGTAGAAGATATCTGGATCAGAAGAACAAATCAAGAGCTCATGGAATTATATGAAAGTTCTCCGATATCGACGGCAGCAAGGTCGCAACCTATAAGACACATACAGAGACTTGCAAATAACAGAGCTACAAAAGAAGTAATTAGAAGAGGAATTGGATGTAAAGAAAGAGAGGAAAACCAAAAAAGAAGTGGATAGAGGCAGTAGAAAAGAACCAAGAGCTGTTGAACATACGTAGATAGGAAGAGGTGGCAAAACATAAAAGAGAATGGAGGAAAATAGCCAACCAAGCCTTATACCTTCATGACCTGAAGAGTTGTTATATGTTATATATAAGCGCCATACAGGGTGTTGAATTTTCATTTCAATTTGATGAACCGATAAAAGAATTAAGCGTGCAGTTAGACCAACAGAATAGCTCATGTGGCACCCTCTAGAAAATACATCGCAACGGATATCAAATTAATATTTTTCATACCTCAATACCCTTAGGTATCTATAAATTTTTACGTTCGTATATCCAAAATCTTCCATTTTACTATAAAGAAAAGCGTTTTTTCCATTTCAACTTTGCCACTCTCTATATAGAAATGTTAATCGTTTCACTTTGTAACTTTTAAAAAACTTTATTTTCAAAACTACACAAAAGGAAACTAAATTTGGAATTCATACAATAAAAATGATTTTATAAAACAAACTGTTATTGTAAAGATCTATTTGTAAAAAGCCTGAAAACACATGTTGCGATTGAATTTATAACATTTTATTGTTGACCCTGCAGGTTGGTGTCTTGTGTCCATTAAGGCTACATGTCTATATTTTTTATGATCAATATTTTATTAAGGGACGGATTCATAATCATTTTTAAAGGAGACTTTAAAGCAAAAAGCATCCTTTAAGTCATAATTGGGTTTCATAATAAGTAAAACAATAGAAACTCGACTTAAACGGTAATGTGCCGAATTCTGCCCTTTGTGGTAGTAAAGTCTACTTTATAACGCTACCTAACCTCAAACAACATGCAACAAAACAAATTGACTTGTCACAATTTAAATGATATTATTTCGAAATGAATTTCCTTTGGGACTCAAGTAGCTGCTCTGATAATGAAATAAGAAGACGGCCTAAAATATATAGAGCACGTAACCGATATCTTGAAGTACGACGATATGTCTTTTTTCGAAAGCTTCCGGTTAACAAAGCCAACAGTTTATTTTAAAACAAATAGGACATCGCCTGGCTTGTACAAAAAGGGGTGGAGCCATACAGCCAATGGAACAATTATTGTTAACCCTAAGATTTTATGCATACAATTATGCCTTTTTCTTTTTCCACCAATTCTAACATCCTAAGTTATCATCAGTAATAAAAACTGAGCCCGTTTTCCTCATCACCACTGGTTCACATGACATTTTACATATAAATACATTGAAGGCCCCAATCCAAACTAGTTTATGTCACTATGACATTTAACACATGTGGTAAAAATAAGAGCAAAAAAAAAGAAATTCCCAAGTCTCAGGGATACCATACAATAAAAAACAAGACATAAAATAATAAAGACAACTTTAAAAATCTTCATGAAACTAACTCACTTTACCGCAGTTGGAAAGGACACGTTACCTTAAAGCCTCCTTTTTATAAAGTCGACTTTACTAACATATAAAACCGGCTTTAAAGCAAGTTGCGTCAGATAGTAATATTTTGAGAGAATCTTCCTTAAGGACCACCCTGTATAAACCATTTCGTGGTCACATTCTGGCAATTTTTCCGCATGAGTTCGTGCTCGTTATCTAGTCTCCATGCTTCCATGTTTGATCTAGAAATCAGTAGAACCAGAGAGTAATTAAAACATTTTTCACCAGTAAATAATGTATATTATTACTCATTATATAGTATACATATGTGTGATGAAGCAAATAATAATATATAAGTAAGGGATAAATATTAATAGTTAATTATGAATAACCAAAGATTAGTTTCAATGAAAACTATTCACCCTGTTTGAAGTTAACTAAATTTCGCATTATTCAAACGATTAGATTTTATATAACTGGACATACTCGACCGAACTGCAACCTTTTATACATTTAGTAGGAGTATCATAGGCGTACCCATTTTATCTCGAGCTGTCTTCCATTCTCGCCATGAAATCGATGGACGTGTGCGACATTTCACACGTACACAAACAAGTGGAATCGAATACTGGATATCTAAGAAAGAGTAATAGTATTTGTAGTTTGTCTACGGACGATTCTTCTTATTGAAATATCTCTCCGTTTTTGAATAAATCGTATGTGAGGTTCGAGGAAAGATATCAATCCTGGAATTTGTCGTTCCTTCGCCTTCTCTCTCATTTTTTCTTTTCGAAACTAGATGTGTTTAGTATTGAATGTGATATTGTAGAAGACAGAATCGAAAATATACCGTCTAAACGGCTTTGAATATTCCAAAAGAGACAATATTTGATAACTTTCAGCTAACAGTCTTTCTTGATAAGTTATAGGGTTGTAAAATTAAAATTGCTGATATGTTAAAACAATAAGTGGTACAAGTCTCTTCTTCAGATTTTCTTATGTTTGGTTCAGCTCAAAGTTTACTATTAAAGCTCTAGAAAGTTTTGACAAAGACTTTCTACTACAAAACCAAATATTGTATGCGATACTGTATAAATATTGATGTTTTTAACACCAAAATTCATCTAAATCCAGATCAAGTGACCGTCCAGGGCTAACAATTTGGACAGCTGGTCAATTTTGTATTTTGTCTATTCAATGGTAAACAGTGTCCAAGATTTTTTTCGTCGATTTCATTAGTTTGTTTTATATATGTATACGCTGTGGTTTGACTTTGTGTTTCTTTGAAAACTTTCATTGGATTTTAACCACATTTGAGAAATGGATGAACTCCTAGATATGGATATAAATAGTTATTTTGTATTTTCACACAGTTTTTGCACCAAAGAGCAGATGGAAGTGTACATGCCTACAAATATTTTGAATTTTGATTTGTGCTGAAAGTAGGAACTACTTTAGTCAATAGGGCTCTTGTTTTAGTAGGCGAAGTAATACTTGAGTTTATTATTTTGGATGTTTTATTAGCAATATCCTATATATGAAGAAAAGTACCTGATAAATCCTACAACATGTAAGGAATTTCCATAGATGAATAAGAGTAGCTAGGTCAAGAGATAGTTTAAAATTTTATTGCAACCATACCCTCATTCCATGTAGAAGTTTGACGAGCTAGAAAATATATTATGTGAACAAGTAAATGATAAAATGATTGCGTAAACTCAAAAACTGTTCCCCACAACTCATTAATTTTTTTTTGGAATGTAGTTCAAATGAATGAAATTTTTTTTTAAATTTGTGTGATCTAAGAGATGTTTATGTTTATACATAAAATGATCGTATTTGAATTACCCATGTAATATTAACGTTGAAATTATTTTATTTTATGTTCTAATTTTATTATTTAAGTTCTTAAATCACTTCATGAAATTATAGCAATTTTTTTTGACAATAAAGCGTAACATATCTATCGACCTGTTTCGATTTTACAGAATAAATCCTTTTAATTACCGTTCGTCGTCTCGTTAGCCACTTCCAATTATAGTTCTGTGATCTCAAATTTCAACCCTGATCATAAGACAATTGACGTTTGCCAACGGAAGCTTCCATTTTTTCCAACACCACGAGGGACACCCTTTTCCGTTATCGACTCTCTCCGAGGAAAGACCTCATTTTTTTTATTGTTTTATACCTTTCGTATCTAATTAATTTTGCTGTGGTAAGCACAGCCTCTAGGATATAACCCCAACTCTAGGATATAACCCCAACCCTAGGATATAGGCAAGAATATAAGCCCTAGGTAAGGATATAACCCTAGGATACCGCCCTAGACCAGGTCACAGCAGTACAAATCAAAACTATCTACCTATCTTCTTCGAGATCTTCTCAAGACTTCGTAGAGACAAGACCTACCTACCTTCTTCAGGAAACAACCTAATCATAAGCTAAGTACCTAAGTACAAATTCTCCTCTCTGTTCATTTCCTGTAGCAGGAGTATAAATATATAAATTTTTTTCAAATTCTTTTTAATTTTTTCTAAATCCTCAACTGCAAAAGTTGAGAGAGATATCGCCCGGGGTAGAGTATTAAAATTTTCTTTTTTTTTAAATTACTTTTTTATTACTAACTTTTATTTAAATTTTACAAGGCGTTTCTACCTTTTCCGCCTCAGTTTTTTTAAATTAGTATATTTATAGACGTGAAAAAGGTAGTGGCGCCCTCAATTTTTACAACCTTCCTGTTATACTTGTGCTACATAAACTTGGGGTCGAATCACCCTTGAGAGGAGTCTCTAGCCGAAACCCTTCAAGCTGGCGCCCCTTACCGTTACAAATTGGCGCCCTGTAAAGTTACAGCCTCTTACCGTTACAAAAGCATAATAATATTCATCTCTCTAGCTTATTTAAATACAAAGATATACAGGGTTGGGATAAAGTATGGAACCATGTAAATATCTTTTAAACGAAAAGAACGATATTTATGAAAATTTGCAGGTAAGTGCAGTGGAACAAAATGCATCTGATGTACATTTTTTGGTCAATAACATACTTCCGGTTTAACCGGAAATTCCATCAATTTCTTTAATTAAAATGGGACACCCGATATATTTTTACAGATTTTGAAAGAGCTTGTTATTTTGAATTCATACATACTGAGTTTGGTGTAAAAAAAATTGTAAAAACGAGGAATAACTCACTTTTAGTTGTACAATGGGTGTACATTTCATTATTTTAGAATAATGAGAAACAAAATTACTTCAAATGTTCAAAATGCTCGCCGTTTACTTGTTGACAATATGCCATCCTATTAAAAAACTCTTGAGTCACTCTTTCCAAGACTTTTCGACGTATTAGTTCACATTCATCAATAATTCTTTGTCTCAATTCCTGTAAGTTTCTTGGTCGTCTAACGTAAACACGTGATTTTAGATAACCCCAAAGAAAAAAATCTAACGGGCTAAGATCCGGAGAACGAGCAGGCCACTCTATGAATCCTCTACGTCCAATCCATCGATTTGGAAAATTCGCATCCAGAAAATCCCTAACCCGTCTATCATAGTGGGGAGGTGCTCCATCTTGTTGAAACCAAACATTTTGAGGTAATTGCCCATTCTGTTGAAGTGCAGGAATAATTTCGTTATTTAGTAGATCCAAATACTTGTCACCATTCAAGTTTCCGTCGATAAAAAATTGGCCTATAAGCCTATTTTCGACAATTCCCATCCAAACATTTATCTTCTGTGGATGCTGGGTATGTGCTTCATGAATCCAATGAGGATTCTCATTTGACCAATACCTTGAGTTATGGCGATTAACTGTTCCATTTAAACAAAAAGTTGTCTCATCGGAAAAAACTATGTTAGAAGCAAAATTATCGTCGACATTACAGATGTCCATTAGCCGTTCGCAAAATTCTAGCCGTCGGTCAAAATCATCGTCTGACAATTCTTGAACCAACAGTACCTTATACGGATGATACTTTTCACTTTTTAATATCTTTCCTACAGAACGTCGACTGATACCATGGTTTAGTACCAAATTTGTGGTGGAAGTTTGAGGTGATTCTTCTAAATCGATTGCAATATTTTGTTTAACAGTTTCGTTCGTTGCAGTCCGCGGTCTTCCAGGTTTAAGCAACTTTTTTACCATCCCAGTTGTATTAAAACGTTGTAATGTTTTAGTTACTGTTGAGCGTGATATAGGATTTTCTCCGGATGCAAATTATTAAAAATATGACACACTTCTTCATGTGTTCTAACACGATCACCATAACCGATCATCATTAAAATTTCAATACGCTCTTTTTCACTTAATTGAACCATTCTAAATTATAAAATTTATTTCCGTCAATTAGAATTTGCCACTTGGAGAACAAAAGACGTACTAAACAGTACTCGTTTATTTATTACTATGCATACAAACAACATCAATTCGTTTATCTAAGTAGTTTTTTGCTCTAATCCTCAAAGGAGGTGCTATATTCCTCGTTTTTACAAATTTTTTTACACTAAACTCAGTATGTATGAATTCAAAATAACAAGCTCTTTCAAAATCAGTAAAAATATATAGGGTGTCCCATTTAAATTAAAGCAGTTGATGGCATTTCCGGTTGAACCGGAAGTATATTATTAACAAAAAAATGTACATCAGATGCATTTTGTTCCATTGCACTTACCTGCAAATTTTCATAAATATCGTTCTTTTCGTTTGAAAGATATTTACTTGGTTCCATACTTTATCCCAACCCTGTATAGTAAAAATGAATATTTTCATCAACTGGGCACCTGGGCACCATCAAATTTTCGGGCCCTGTCTTGCTTCGTATATTGGAATGTAACCAATAAGCTTAAATATTCTGTTAATTTTTGTTATCGAGGACGTCCATGTAAAAAAAACAAAATAAAATAATAAATATATATATTTAGATACATAAAACAAATAACAAAAGAAAAATTTTCATTCAAACATTAAGCATGACTAAGTAATGAGAAATAAAGGAACCCGAGTTCCCGAGTATTTATTATTTAAATACATATACATTGTTAATAACTAGCTAGGCAAATGTTCTAAATGTTCTTCCCCACTTTTATTTCGGAGAATTTATTTATCCACAATATCGCTTTGTACATTCAAAACAGCGACGCAAGATTCTCTTGATTTAATTTTTTCGCTAACCTGTTCGGACAAAAAGGCGACCGCCGATGCGGCGAACTTTGACTTCAATTGGGGGTCAGCTGCCAGGCCTATTTGATATGTTTTATAGCTTCTTGTATTGCTCGTGCCGCTACGCTTAAGATTGTGAAATAAAAAGGCTCTTTTTGTATATCATGAAATCACATTTCTTATAGTAGTATTATTGTTTTTGTATTTTTTTATGATTTTAGGCTCGTCGTTTCGGGCCCTCTGATCATTGGGCCCTAGGCTCGGGACTAGTAGGCCTAGTGGTAAAATAGGCCCTGGTTTTTATGTAGTCAAAACTTAATCAAAAGTTGATCCAAAATCCACATATTATGCATCACAAAAGTTTTATAAAACTAAACTTTTTATTGTTTATTATTATTATCAAGACAATCCTTAAAGCGAAATAAAATTACCTTTCTTCAAAATGAACAAAAACTATATTTTTAATTTTCTATCCTGCTATAGGATTAAGTCCTCTTCAGGATTTGGTATGAAAGCTAGTGATTTATTTGACGTTTGCAGTAGGGACAGCTGTGGCTGTGCATGTTTAATTTGCACAATGAATCGCGGTTACGATCACTGCGGCAATTAAGATGCAGGGCAACCACAGAAAATCTGCATCCATCATCCCGGATAGGAAAGGGTATTTTGTGTATTTATTTTTCATAGATGTGTATAGCTTCAGTTACTGAAAGTACCTGAAGTGTGGGTTTTTTGGCTCTGAAAAGTGCTGTTCACTAAAAAGTGCGTTTTTGTTGCTTTTGCGCTTTGCTGTGACCCACTCTCGTTGCGACGGTTTGTTGGTCGCTTTTTTGTGTACTTTCCTTAATATTCCGCAGCTTCGGCGCGTTGTAGGGTAATGGGAGGTAAGCGTTTGTCCGAGGTTTGGGGAATTGGCCTTTCTAAGGATACCGAAACTTTTAAACCAGGAATCATTCGTTATATTTGGTTAAAGTAAGGAATATTGTGTCAAGTGTAACAAGGTTTATATTTTGCTAGTGTATCGTGCTTAGCAGAATTCTTAGCTAGCTTATCATTATGAGTTATTCCAATGTGAGCTTTGACCCAAATAAACTTGTATAGCATTTTTTCAAACTAGTTAGTACAGATAAAAAATCAGATAGAATGACATCAAATTTTTTTTGAGGATCTAATGTCTTATATATTACTATGGCTTCAGAACTGAAGATATATAGATGCCGGTTTTAAAGTCCATAAAAAATATATAGATTTTATTGAATTCAAATTTAAATACGAAGTAATCATTATTTTTTAAGAACTTTTTAGTTTCCTCGTCTACAACTAATACCAAACTAAAATATAGCGTTCGTAAAGCAAGATGTAAGATTCTTAAAACGCAAACGGTAAGGTCAGTCCTCTCTCTAATTAATGACGAATTTTCTGCATATTCACACTAAGTAAATTGTTAAATTAAGTAGAATCCTCTCGAGATCTAAACATGGAATCACCCGAACTAATTGTGTATGCAAATTTGCACTAATGTCGCTACTACCTTCTCTCTACACATATATATACAATTTTTTTAGTTCTTCGTCTTCTTCTTCCTCTTCTTTACGCTTATTTATCGACCACAAAACGAGAAAATGGAGCATACAATGTGTTTGTTTTGTTTGTTGTATTTATTTGAATGTGGTGTGCAACTAATTACGTGTGGGTTGTATCGGGGGATACGATAAAAGAGTGCCTGTGTGATTTCACTTGTATTGACGTATCGATAAATCTGCAATTGGAGATTCGAATTCGAACGCCAAATGAGGGAATTACAGTTAATGGCAAGAAAAACTGTTCTAATATATTCAGCATGTAGCAATAATAAACCACTCAATGATGAGTTTCTACAAAACACATAAATGGCATTATAAATAAATGAATTTGAATTTATAATACAGACTGTCCTAGAAACTGTAACGTATTTCAAATCGTGTGATTTCTTATGTTGTAAGTCTTGAGAAAATTATATTTTATCCCTTGTTTATACATTAAAAATTAGCGGCACTGACGGTAGCACCTCGGGCTGAAATCTTGAGTAGTGGTTGGGAGAACCACCAGGAAGTGACATTTGCAAGGATTTGTTTCCGTTATCTTCGCCTGATGATTTTATATATATATTATCGTATGTCGTAAGCATAATGCGAATTGGCTTCTCGGAATTCCACAAAAAAAACCGGCTAAACGGGAGCATACACTTGTATTGAAAAAAAAGATACAAGTATTAGAAAGAAACATTAACGTCATCCTACTAGGCAATCCAGATCACGTGACCTAATATGGCCGTCCATGTCAAATTAGGGTGGTTTATATATACACACTCTGGTTTCTTTGAAAACCTTCATTGGATTTTGACCACATTTGAGAAATTGATGAACTCCTAGCTATGGATATAAATAGTTATTTGGTATTTTCACGCAGATTTTGCACCAGAGAGAAGATGGAGGCTTTCGAAAGTTTTCATGCCTACAAATACTTTGAATTTGGCTTTGTGCTGAAAGAAGGATGTACTTTAGTAGTGTCGAGTTTATTATTACGAATGTTATATTAGCAATATCCCATATATAGACAAAAGTACCTGCGAAACCCTACAACATATAGAGGCGGTTTCCATAGATGCATAGGAATAGCTAGGTCAAAAGATAGTTCAAAATTTTATTGCAAGCATACCCTCATTCCATGCATAAGTTTGACAAGTTAGAACATCTATTTTTTGTAATGATGTTGATGATGGTAGACCAATGATATCAATGTGATCAAGTAAATGATAAAATGATTCCATTTTGATTGAGTAAATTCAAAAACTGTTCCCTGCGACTTATGGTTTTGTAGTGTGTTTGGAAAAGTTTAATATTTTTTGGAATGTAATTGAAATGAATGAAAATTATTTTTAAATTTGTGTGATTTAAAAGATGTTAATACATATAATAATCGCCTATTTGGATTACCCATGTAACCTTGAAAATGTTTATTGAAATAGGTAACCCTAATATATACATCTAAAAAAAATACATTAAAAATTATTAATTATGAATATGTTTCATTATTTTCTTTTTAAAAATTCTTAATGACGAACTAGATTTTATACATATTGGTAATTTATTATAATGATCGAAGCATTTAAAAAATAAGGAATTCATGGAAATACGTTTATTTGTTCTAACTATATGTAAGTTATTGTTATTTCTGGTAGAGTATGTATGAATATTAAAGTTGAAGGTAAAGTTAAAGAAATTCTTGAAAGTAAGGTGGTGCTAAATTATTCAATATTTTATATACAAATACCATAGTCAAATAATACAATCTCTGGTAAACTGATTTCCATTGCAGCGAATTGAGCATAATAGATACAGAAGTATGATTGCCACATTTTAAGATGATCCTCATACCACGATTTTGCAGTTTTTGTAACTGAGCAGTTTGGTTTAGGTTAAAAAGGAATATAACTGATGAACAATAGTCGAAATGTGGTTGAATAATTGAACGATAAACTGTGATTTTAGTTTCAGCTGATAGGTTTCTTGATATTCTTGCAAAAAAGTAAAGTTTTTTTGATATCTTTTTTAAAACATAATTAAAAGTATCACCAAATATATGGAGGGTAGAAGGAAGGAGCACCATCTTGTATGGGGGTCAAGTTGAAAAAGTGTCCACCTGTAAACATCAAATTATAATTCGAAGATTCACCGAAATGGCGCTCGTGTAGCTAATGGAAATGATGTGAATTTAGGGTTATAAACCGAGTGAAGTGTGCTGGGTTGAAAAATTTAGTATTTTTCGTGACTTGTGTAGTTGAGAAATATGCAGTATTTAAAATCTCAATTATTTACGTAGTATTTCCTTTTTTAAGTTTGTATCTTACTCTAATAATTCATGGCGCTGTTTTTAAAATCCTTCCACTTGCTACTATGGCGCCATCTTAATTTGCTTCCTTTCGATGGACACTTTTTAATACATTCAGATGGTGCTCCTTCCTTCTACCCTCCATAACCAAATAATAAGAAATTATCAAGTTGAAAACCAAGGTATTTAGTTGATGTTACAATATCAATTTTCTCATCATTAATTGTAATATTAATTTCATTTAAATCTATGTTGTTATATTTATATTTAGTAGTTATTATCATAGCTTTTGTTTTTAATACGTTAAGTTTAAGTTTATTATACATTAAGTAATTATTGACAAAGTTAAGAGCCAGATTCATTCTTTGTACGGCATTTTCCAAATTATTATTGTAACGTTTATTCTAATTTATATTTACAATTAATTTATATTTACAGATTTATATGTAATTCAGTCCTTATTTAATAATTTATGTCATACACTAAACACACTAATTATAATTTATATGAGAGTCACTTAATAAACACTTATTCGAGGCGCGATTACTTCGGTATCAACACTGACTGATTGACTAATTGCCTGCAGCGTTGCTGGTGGCCTATTTATACTCGCGCGCCGTAATTCTCGAAATTTCTCGGCGTTCTCGCGGGTGCATTGGATATGTAACGGCTGCTCAGGTTAGAGAGCACCTCAGGTGTAGATTCTGAGACCAAACTAGTATAAATTCAGAGAGTAGTCTTACCGGTTCGCGGGTAATTCTACTTGAAATTTATTTAAAGTGAAATAAAGATAAATTATGTAAATTAGGAAAGGTAAGTGGGCGCCACTCGGAATAATACTAGTTTATTTGTTATTCACCTCTGCATTATAGCGACAAATCCTGGAAGATTGGAAGGGAAAAAAACTATATGAACAACGTTATTAAATTTACAAGTTGTATATTTTCAAACAAAATTAAATATCAAAAAAAAATGAATAGTCGACATATGTTGTTGTATGTTGTGTTGGAGAGCAAGAACTATTGTACTTTCCTGTTGTAGTGTCTCAGGTAAGGGTCCCGGTAAAGTTTCGGGTCCTGGTAAAGTTTCGGGTCCTAGTAAAGTTTTAGATCCTGGTAAAGTTTCAGGTCCTGGTAAAGTTTTAGATCCTGGTAAAGTTTCAGGTCCTGGCAAAGTTTAGTCCCAGGTAAAGTTTCAGGTAACGTGTCTCAGGTAAGTGTCCCAGGTAAAGTGCACTCAAATGAATGCACTTCTAAGATAAGATAATATAAGCCATAAGGCTTCAATAGCACATGTATGCAGGAAAGAAAAGAACGAAACCCCTTTGCCACTTGTTTAAATACACTAAATCATGTGAACGACAACCGACTTACGTCTCATGTTCGTGTCACGCTCATACGCTTTGACCAGGAAAGGAATTTACCTTTCAGTAGTGAATTCTTGATTCATATTTGATTTATAATTGGTAGAAGAAGAAGAGACACGAAATCGAAGTGGGAATTTCAAGATGGGCGTGACTATTTTCCGACAGACGGGCCTCGATCATCGCGCATAGAAACGTTGATTTCGACTCTCGTCGACAGTAAATATATTCAGCCTTGAAACATTTCTCGGTGTTGGGCATGAGAAAGGACTGGCTATTCGCCGCCCATACGATAATTTATTAATTCAATCGAGGGAAGTAAAGTGAACGAAATTAACGTTACACACCCTTACAACCCGAAAAAAAAATTTTTTCAAAAAAAAAAATTTTTTATAAGTGAAAATCATGGAGCTATTACGAGACTGAAGTAAAGAAGATATTAAGAAGATATTGAACGATAGGAAGACTAAGAAGAAAGGAACGAGTCACTGCGATACTGAAGGGAAAGAACAAATTTGAGGAGATTCTTCCGAATAATTAATTTAGAGAAAAATAGAGATTAAAAAAAATATGAAAGAAAGGGAGCGTTCCAAAGTCTTCACCGGTAAGCCAGGTGATTTTTTTTTCTTCCTAGGCTCTTACCAGGGAGGTTGCCAGTTAGCGTCCACAGTAGCCATTGGTCATCGCGCAAGCAGAAAACTAGGGAAAAAAAATCATCTCACAAACACAGCTTAAACTTTGAACGGTAAATTCTGAGGAAAGCGGAACCAGTACCAGGTATCTACATACCAATAATTTAGAAATTTAATATTAAGATAAATCACTGCATCAGTGGGTTCCCAAAGATAATGACTAAAGATAAGATAAGATAAGGAAAGAAATGAGACTCCCATCAGATACATTGATTATCCCTCAGTTAGATAAAAAAAAAAGATATGGATGAGTTATTATTTATAAAATGTTTCTTTATTTAATTACTACTATCATATGAATAGAAAAAAAATATATTTTCGGAACAAATCCAAGGAAGTTTGTATTACTCCCTAACAGAATGTAGCTCCTGTCAAGCTAAAATGTTTTGGAACAATGCCAAGGAAGTTTGTATTACTCCCTAACAGAATGTAGCTCCTGTCAAGCTAAAATGTTTTGGAACAATGCCAAGGAAGTTTGTATTACTCCCTAACAGAATGTAGCTCCTGTCAAGCTAAAATTTCCAATGTATTATACCCCATATAACGATATATGAAGAAAAATAAAAAAACCAAAAAAAACTACTCATATTTTTGGTCGGATATGTGCATCACCACAGTATCACCGATCAAGAAATCAACTTCTGCCTAATGAGAAGGACCTCGCGAGAGATGTTAAATCGCGTCGTGGTCTTCAATCTCAGCTACAGATGAAATCCAAACCCGAAACACCATGACAATACAACATAACGTTCCTTAAATAGGAAAGCTTTTAAGATCGATAAACTAAATAATGAATAACAACAACCGATAAAAACGAAAGAAACAAAAATTAAAAAAAAAATTTTTTGGAACAAGCTGATACAGCAAGTCCAAGGAGGCTCGATCTAACCCCCTAACAGAATGTAGCTTCTGTCAAGCTGAAATTTGGGGAAAAGAGAAATTGACAACGGCATCCCACAACAGTACTGTTGGAAAATCCCCAGAGCGATATGCGAGCCATGTCGGCACAAACGCAGTAGCTAACCCCCCAAGTAGATTTAACTAAATGACAGCAGACCTTAGCCACCTCTGCCTCCCAGGCTGATTAACCCCCCGACGCTGAACCCTGAAACACATTCCAGACCGCTCTGAGCTCCCTCAACACCCACTGCTGAGAAATCCAACAAAAAATATATCAAAAAGGGAAAATGTGATGCAATAAAATATAGACAGATTGAATCCATGTCTTTAAGTGAAATATCTAGATCAATCTTTCGGAATGATCCTAGATAGAGGTATGTAATGAGCAAAATAGAAAAATTTTAAGTAAACAAGATATTAGGTAAGATATTGACTGAAGATAGGCAAAAATAATTTCTGTAATGTAAGTTGACATCTCGAACATATTAACAAATAGATAATAAAAAAAATTTAAAACACTTGAGATACTAAAAATTTTCAACATGAAGGTAATGAAAATTTTTAAGATAATTAAGATAAAGGAAATTTTAAAACATTTCAGATATTAAAATTTCAAGATAGTTAAGATAATAGAAATTATAGATAACTGAAGAAATAAAACTTTAGAGCTAAGATAATAACTTCGATATCCCCTGATATGTCAGCAACTATGTAAGTTAATTGCAAAGTCAAATTGTCAATGGTCTTTAAAAAAAAAATTTAATATACCCTTTCGGTATATAAATACAGACAAGACACTTTGTCTGTAACGATAAGATAAGATAAGTACTATAAAATATATAGTACAGTAGACTACCCTTGTCCACGTCCACTTAGATAAGATAAGATAAGATAAGTTAAGATATTTATCGTAAACTACGATAATTAAGATAAGATAAGGTACTGAAGATATAATATCACCCCTAAACATTTAAGGTATATCCGATATTTCTCCAAATCAATTAGACCCAATTCATTAACCTCTATGCATGTGCGCAACAGGTTTATTACTCAATTTGATTTGACGGTGCAAAAAAAATTTTTCAAAATTATAATAAATTTGAATATTTTAAAAATTCGAAAAAATTCTCAACAGATTTTATATTATAATTCTTAGATTAGAATTCCATCCGGCTAGGAAAATATTTATTACTACTACTCATTTATCCCAGAACACGAATGTTATTTGCTAATCAGTAGTAGGGAAAGAAAGTCATTATCGTTTTCTAGTCAAAGAAAAGGAAAATCTCTATGATAAAAAGATTAAAAAAATATTCGAGACACCAACATACAACACAAATAGAATGAAAAATTAGGAAAGATATATCTATCTGATTACGTTAGGGCCGCTTCGGAATCATCGATATCAGAACACTCATCATCAGACAAGATACCAGCTTTAAGGTCTTTCATGTGCCATCGACCAATATTTTTTCCCGTTTCATCTTTTAATTCATACACTAAGGGAGAGATAACACGATATACGGTACATTGTGTATATTTGGGTAAAAATTTTGCGGAAATATATCTGACTTTGTCCGATTTTGGGTAGTTCTTTTTCCAAACCCGATCACCTACATAAAACCTATGATCACGTTTGCGCAAATTATAACGTTGACTACTTTGTCGATATGCAGTTTGCAAGTTCTTTCTCACCACTTCGAAAAATTTAGGCATTTCTTGTGTATCCTGAATTCGGTGAACTTTGTCAGAAATGGTAACCTGATTATTTGCATTTTCTGCAATTTTACCATAAAAATTTCCCGAGACAGGTACATTTCGAGCAAAGGTAAGGAAGGAAGGGGTGAAGTCGGTAACCTCATGTTTCGACAGCCGAATTGCTTGAGCAATTTTATATATTTCTTCATCCCATGTTCTATGATTTTCATAACTATAAGATCGTATAGCTGTGACAATGGATTTGTTTACGCGCTCAGTATGATTAATTTGCGGATGAAAGTTAGCATTATACCATATCTTTTGTACTGAATATTTTTCCATGAGATTTTTGAAAAGATGACTCGTGAACTGTTTACCATTATCACACGAAACGATTTGAGGTATTCCAAAAATGAGAAAAACATGATTTTCTAAGAAATCCACTATAGAACGAGCGGTAGCCTGACGTAAGGGATGAACCAATACGAATTTAGTGAACCAGTCAACTACAACAAGTGCGAACTGATTACCTTTGCGAGATCGGGGATATGGCCCTAAAAGATCACACGATACTAATTGGAAAGGGAAGTTAATATTACGATATTGTCCCATTAATCCTGCTTGGGGTAAGTTAGATGGTTTACACGATGCACATATTTTACAACGAGTGACATATTTATAAACCGATTTTCTAAGATTCGGCCAATAATAAATTTCAGAAATTCTCTCTAATGTTTTAAAAACACCGAAGTGAGAAGAAGTTGGACTATCATGAAAATGATGTAGAATTTCATTTCGATTTTTAGTAGGAACGACAATTTTCCAATCGGAAATATTACTAATTGGTCCAAATTTATTAAAGACATGTTTATATAATATGTTATTCTCAACTCGAAAACTTGGGTATTTTTCCGGAAAATCCTGAACATGAGAAATCATGTCATTATACCATTTATCAGGATGCAAGGTAGATAAGTCTAAAATACTAACTTCAGGTATACGAGATAAAGCATCCGCAACTACAGTTCCGGTAGATCTACGGTGTACGATAGAAAAGTTGTATTGCGACAATTGCAATATCCATCTAGCTAAGCGAGGAGAAGGTTTTTTCATGTTATTCAACCAAACCAGAGAAGAATGATCGGTAATTACGGTGAAATGACGTCCGATAAGATAATACCTAAAATGATCGATCCCTAACAAAACTGCTAACAGTTCCTTTTCGGTAGTACTGAACTTCTTTTGACCCTTTGTGAGTTTCTTACTCATATAAGCTATGGGATGTTCGAGTCCATCTTCCAGTTGAAAAAGAACACTTCCTACCCCAACATCACTAGCATCTGTCATAAGGAAGAAAGGTTTGGTGAAATCGGGACTACTTAAGATAGGAGCGGTAGTTAAGACAGTTTTCACCTTTTCGAAAGCTTGATCTGCTTGGGGTGTCCAAGTAATGGGTTGGTGTTTCTTTCGCTCATTTAGAAGATCAGAAATTGGAGCAGATAAGGAAGAAAAATCTTTAAGAAACCGTCGATAATACGAAACTATTCCCAAGAATCTACGCACCTGAGTGGCAGTTTTCGGAACAGGATACTCACAAATAGCAGAAACCTTTTCAGGATCGGTACGAAGACCATTTTCATCCACTACATAACCTAGATATCTAAGGGAAGAACGACAAAACTGACATTTATCTAAATTCACCGTCAAGCCGGCATCTCGTAATCTCTCAAAAACACTCTGGAGAATTTCCATGTGTTTGTCAAAATCAGGAGTACAAATGATGATGTCATCCAGGTAGTAAAAACAATAAGGTTCTAAGGAAGGACCAATGACCAAATCGATCAAACGACACATACTAGCAGGAGCAGAGACTAAACCGAAAGGGGTAGTGACATACTCGAATAAACCTTTACCCTTAACTGCAAAAGCTGTTTTTTCCCGAGATGATTTCTCCAACGGAATTTGATAAAATGCTTGCTTCAGATCGATACTAGATATATAACGAGTATCTCGAAGTTGACTCAGTATAACTTCGATTGAAGGTAAGGGATAAGCATCTTTATTTAAAGTTACACTATTTAATTTACGTCCATCAAAACACATTCTGTATTTACCATCTCCCTTTTGAACTAACCAGATAGGGCTACAATATGAAGATTTACTTTCCTGAATTACACCTAATTCAAGCAAAGTATCTACTTCCTTTTCCAGGTAAGCTTGCATTGCCTGAGGTAAGGGATATTGGGTTTGTTTAAAGGGAGGGGAATTTCCGGTATCAATGAAATGCTCTATCAAATGAGTTTTGCCGATTTTATCTGAAGGACTAATAGTCTTGAAGAGATCAATAGTTTGATTTAATTTACCAGTTTGATTAGGAGTTAAATGAGATACATCCCGAATTGTATTGACTACAGCCAACGAGAGAGAATTTACAGTTAAAGATAATTTAGAGAAATTTATTTTTACATTAAAAATCTTAAGAAAGTCCATACCGAGAATAATGTCATGTTTAACAGAAGGTATTAGATAAAATTTCATAAGCCTAGATATCTTGTCTGTGATGACATATGTTTCGATATAACCAAGAACGTCCTGCAACTTGCCATCTGCAGTAGATATTTTTAAGTTATCATCGTCTAAGATAGGTATCGATAAGTTATGAATAAAATCTAGTGCACGAGACCCAATCAATGAGATATTTGAACCAGTATCAACAAGGCAAGAAATTGTTTTATCAAAAATTATGATATCGACATAAGGTCGATTATCATTTTCCATGTTATACAACAGTGACCCTACATTTGCTAAAGACTTATGCTTCGAATTTGAAACTATTGAACTTGATCTTGAATTTAATTTATAGAAATTTTTGACAAATAAAAGCCATGAATTCCAGTCGGAGCGACTTACAGTAGGAACCTTTTTTAAGATAGAAGGAGAAATTTTCCTTGCAGAACTGGAATTTACAGGATTTATTTGAGATAGCCTCAATTTTTGTCTTTTGTAGGTTTTTCCTGAGGTTTTGGTTTTACTTTGGTGCTGGATTTTCCTGATGTTCCCGGTTTCTGAGCGACTGTGGTTGAGTGGGAAGTTCGACCACCGCTTTGTTCGTTTTTTGAACACTTTGGACATTTCGTTTTTACTGTATCAGGATGTCCACAACCAAAACAAAACAGTTTCCTAGGAACTTGACAGTTATAATACATATGACCTGCTTGTTTGCAATTCCAGCAAGTCCAGGTAGAAGATACTACAGATAAATTTTTTCGTGTTTGCTTAAAACAAGAATTATCCTTAAAAGAGGTACTAGGTATGCTCAAATCTGGTTCAAGTAAATATTGACTGCTTTTATGATTAGCTGTGAACTGTTGGTCCCAAGTTAATGTTTCCTCTAGTCGTTTACATTTTTCAGTCAAAATATCAACAGTATCAATATCAATTAAAGCTAATGGTTGTGCATAATGAGGTAAAAGATTTCTACGAATAATACGAATGATGGCACTTTCACTTGGTTTGTCATCAAGACGGTTGAACAAACCACACATGGCGTTAATATACAAGGTAACTCGTTCATGTTGACCTTGTTTTCTAGCCTTGATTTCCTCTAGTAAATCATCTTGGTAGTTATACGGTAAGAAATCGGATTTTAATTTGGTCACTAATTGTTCCCAATTCTGAACTTTGCATCTGTTAATAAGATACCAATTAAAAGCCTGATCACTAAATAAATCAGCTGAGCTAGAAAACAATTCAGCATCTGTGATACCTCTCGAAAGTTTGAGGCAATTTACGCGTTCTAAAAATCCAAGTACAGATTCTTTGGAATCTATTCCTGAGAATCTTATCCCCCATTTATGTACAGGTACAGGTTTAGAAAAAGAAAAGCTTTGACTTGTATTTACTGGAGTGGATTGTCTGTCTGAATCAATAACATTGATTTTGCTATCTAATTCACCTTCTAAACAAAATATTTCTGTTGTTAAATGTCTCTTTACTTGTTCTTATTCGTCCTCCTCGCAAGTTACACGAGAAGTACGTTGAGTGAGGTGAGTTAGACGGCAAGTCAATCTTCTGTACTCGACATCCGAAGAAGTTCCAACAAAATCTTGAACCTTCTTCTTCAAGTCGGCAAAAGACATCTTAATACCTGTAATTTCGGTAATAAAAGGAAGTTCAACATATGAAATCGAACTCCTCATAGATACTTCCTGTGTTAGAACACCGCGTAATAATTTCCTCTTCTCTGTAACCAGTGAAGGGATTTCCAAGCCACGATAAGAAAGTTCGTAATCCAATTCATGAGATAAAAGATAATCAACATTTAATTTGAAAATTCGAGCCATGTTATCATACGTTAATTGACGGTATTAAAAATATAAGATAAAAGAGAAAAAACGAGTACTGTTGATATTGACGAAAAAGAAAATTTTATAGGTACGATACGTGAAGATATACGATAAAAATATAAAGATATGTTAGATAAACGATAATAAAAATAGATATTACCAACTCAACATATGAACGATATGATAAGTAAAATATAGAAAGATAAATAATACGATAAGTGAAAGAAAAGATATTGCTTCTGACTTCAACTACTGTCCAAAATTCCAAGTTTCAAGATTTATTGATATAAAGCAGATGTGTAAAACAAGGCCCCACGTTGGGCGCCAATTTGTAACGGCTGCTCAGGTTAGAGAGCACCTCAGGTGTAGATTCTGAGACCAAACTAGTATAAATTCAGAGAGTAGTCTTACCGGTTCGCGGGTAATTCTACTTGAAATTTATTTAAAGTGAAATAAAGATAAATTATGTAAATTAGGAAAGGTAAGTGGGCGCCACTCGGAATAATACTAGTTTATTTGTTATTCACCTCTGCATTATAGCGACAAATCCTGGAAGATTGGAAGGGAAAAAAACTATATGAACAACGTTATTAAATTTACAAGTTGTATATTTTCAAACAAAATTAAATATCAAAAAAAAATGAATAGTCGACATATGTTGTTGTATGTTGTGTTGGAGAGCAAGAACTATTGTACTTTCCTGTTGTAGTGTCTCAGGTAAGGGTCCCGGTAAAGTTTCGGGTCCTGGTAAAGTTTCGGGTCCTAGTAAAGTTTTAGATCCTGGTAAAGTTTCAGGTCCTGGTAAAGTTTTAGATCCTGGTAAAGTTTCAGGTCCTGGCAAAGTTTAGTCCCAGGTAAAGTTTCAGGTAACGTGTCTCAGGTAAGTGTCCCAGGTAAAGTGCACTCAAATGAATGCACTTCTAAGATAAGATAATATAAGCCATAAGGCTTCAATAGCACATGTATGCAGGAAAGAAAAGAACGAAACCCCTTTGCCACTTGTTTAAATACACTAAATCATGTGAACGACAACCGACTTACGTCTCATGTTCGTGTCACGCTCATACGCTTTGACCAGGAAAGGAATTTACCTTTCAGTAGTGAATTCTTGATTCATATTTGATTTATAATTGGTAGAAGAAGAAGAGACACGAAATCGAAGTGGGAATTTCAAGATGGGCGTGACTATTTTCCGACAGACGGGCCTCGATCATCGCGCATAGAAACGTTGATTTCGACTCTCGTCGACAGTAAATATATTCAGCCTTGAAACATTTCTCGGTGTTGGGCATGAGAAAGGACTGGCTATTCGCCGCCCATACGATAATTTATTAATTCAATCGAGGGAAGTAAAGTGAACGAAATTAACGTTACAGATATTCTCGATGTTCTGGCGGACGCACCGATGTTTCTCGAGAATTGGGCGGAGGAGGCATAGTCGTCTCATACGGGGATTCCACTGGGGGCACTATGTGAGAATATTATTGCAGTAGCTCGCGTAACATTATCAACACAGGCCATTAGGGAGTCATCTGCAAATACATTAACAAAATCACAATAAACAAATAGGTTTAAATCATTTATATATAAAATAAATAAAAGTGGTCCTAGGATGCTGCCTTTGGGTACACCAATGTTAATACCATTTTCAGCGGATATATTATTATGAATTTTTACTCTTTGTTTTCTACCAAATAAATAATTAGTGAACCAATTCAAGACGCAATCATTAATGCCATATCCAGTAAGTTTCGTTAAAAGTATGTTACGATCGATTGTTTCAAAAGCTCTCTTTAAATCTAGAAAAACTGATAGTTATTATTGTCTATCTCTGTTTTAAATTTACATAAAGAAAGTTGCAAAGCTGCTTCACAAGAGTACTTTTGGTTACTAAATTAAATATAATTTTTTTCAATGTGTTCAAGAGATTGTTCATATACAACTAATTCAAGCACTTTTTCGATAGGTGGTGAAGTATTTATAGGTCAGAATTCAGGAGCAGTTATTGTATTATTAATTTTAGGAATGGGAACTATTGTACTTACTTTTAATGAATCTGGCACCATTGCAGTTTGAAGAGAAGTATTAATTAGATTTAAGATAGCATGACCACACATTTTAAAAACTTCTTTTAACATTTTGGCATTAAGTATTTCATAAACACTGCATTTATTGTCCAACGACTCAACAATAACCCCCAATTCACTTAACGACAACAACCGAAAATTTGAAAAGCTTGGATATAGATTATAGTTACAGAAATTTTCTGTTATTTCAGTTGAGATGCTATCAACTATTTGAGTAACACTAGTTATAAAGAAGTTATTAAATTTACTTGCAATTTCAATAACATTATGCTCAATTTGCCGTTCATTATTTAAATTAAA